>JAQFVV010000077.1:3018471-3342462 GCA_028023455.1 Epiperipatus broadwayi
GTTAAGAAATAAAAAAAAAGAAGACAGAAATTGTAATCAAGATAGTGTAACATTTATTTTAAGATGGATATGTTTATTGTTATTTTTTTTCAGATAAAGTCTATCATGGTAAATAATATTTGAAAGTACAAGTAAAAAAAAAAGTATATATATTGTAACCTCTGTCGCAGGTCGCATGTATAAATTTTAATAATAAATACAAAAAAGTTAATACGTGTTTTAAAACCTTGTAAAAGCTTATTTATTTTAAAGCAAGTCGTCATAATGTATTGATAAATTAAGAAAAAAAAATTTTTTAAATGAAAAGGTTATTTCTTTGTTCATTTTTAAGATAATAATTCAAAAATAAAATTAATTATTTTCAAAATACTATACCAATAAAAACAACAACAAAACTAATATAACAAATACATGTTAATTCAGACAATAAAATGGTTGCTATGGACATATGGATGGTTGCCAGACAAAGAAGAAAAAAAACAGATTATCATATGCTATAAATATTTTGTTAAGGTCTGTTTTTTTTTGTATTGGTCATAAATTAGCACTTGTGCAAGTGATTTGGATGCTTATATATTCATATATATAAAGATGAGATAAAAATTTAGTTAAAGTACAGATTTTGTCTTTCTAAAATATAGCTTTATTCATGGAACTGTGATAATGCTCTAATAATACTAAATAATGTCCTAATTATGCTGTAATAAAACTTGATTATTAAATAAAAAAATTTAAAAGCCAAATTAAATCATTGAAAAAGAGGAGTGTGTACACATATTAAATATACCTGGTTCCTTTTATTATAAAGCAAGACTACCAAAAAAAAAAAAGCAAAGTGTTTGTGGAAAAATATTCAAGTAAAATTATTTATAATTTATACATGACACTATGATGATGCATTCATTATAGATAGAGATGTCATTGTTAATTGACATTAATGTCTAAAAGGTGTTGAGCTCAACAGAAAAAAAAAAGAGAAATTTGGTAAAAACTTTTAGAATGAGTTTTATTAAATAAATATTAATTTAAATTACAACATCAAAAAAAATTTTATTTGCAAAATACTCATTTTCTATTTAAGTAAAAAATAATATATTGATTTTGTTTTTTCTCTCTTGGTTATATATTTAAATTAAAGCACACAACTTTAGTGAATCTTTATGTGCCAAAATAAAAAACAAAAAATAAATAAAATGCAACAGCAATTAGAATTTGTCATAAGAAAATGTAAATTAAATGACTGATAAAACTTATTATTAAAAATAATTATATATTAATTTAAAATAAAATAACTTACTATTATATAATCATCCAGTTCTTTTCCAACAGTTTTCATATCCACTAGTTGCTCAAATTCTTTTTGATATAATGTGCTAAATTCTTCAACGGTTATTCCTTCATCTGGCTGAGCCATAAGAATAGAAAGGCATTGACTAGCCAATCTACTCAATTGACTTCGGTCTGTTAAACGAACAATTGATTCACCAGCTATTTCCTGTATCTAGAAATAAGATTTAAAATAATTTATCATCCAATATATATATTTATTAAAATATAATTTTAATAATTGTCATTTTTATTTAATAGTAATTTATTTTCTTACCTTAACACTTTTTATTTTGGCCAATAAACAGCGTTCATTAGTAACTCCAAAATCTTCTAAATGAAGAGAAAAACCATAATGATGTGTAAATACTAACGAAATAGTATTTAAAGGCAATTCTAAATTTTCCTGACTTTTAAGTAAAGTCAATATTTGATCACTTAAAACTTTTAATAATTCCACTTCAGTCAGCTTCAGACATTTATCTTCTCCAATTTCAATTACCTTATAAAAGAAATATTGTGTAAAGATAAAAAATTAACATTTTTTTTTCTAAGAATATTTAATGATTAGTATAAACTAGTAATCAAAATATACTCATTATATATGTTTAAATAATCATTAATAAAAGTTAAATTGGATATGTATATAATATATAATTGAATAACTACATATCTACAATTATGATAACATCTGTTCGCTCAAACACATAAGAATATAATATAAATATGTAAGTTATATATGTATATAAAAATACAAGTTATATAGGAGGCATTAAAAGTGAGTTAAATTTATAATTAAAAATAATTAAAATCAAGTGTTTAGGCACAAATAAAATAATATAATCAAATTAATATAAAAAATCAGAATTTGAATTAATTAAAGTTTAGATGTATTTAAATATTTAGAGATAATTTATTTTATATGTACATAGTATTATTTTAATAACAATGACATTTCTATATATTGGGTATTTACAGTTCTGAGGAAGACTTGTTCAATTGATATTACCAACTAAATTGGAAAATTTAATAAAAATATTGTACTCCCTAGTATTAAGTGCATGAAAAAATGTTTTAATACTATTGCTATTAATATTATAATTAATATTTAAAATAGTTAACATTTCTTTCATCAATCCTGAATCAAAATTTGTCTTCTACCAAGTTAAATATCTGGTATACAAGCTAAATATATAGAGTGGCAATACATAGCCCTTTAACTCCTAGTCAATATAAAATTGACTGTTTCACTACAGTTTGATTTAATAGTAACTTCAAGTCCCATAGAGAAATACTTAATAAGAACAATTTAGTAATTTAGCATGATTAAATGAGACAAAAGCTTTGCTATAATCAATAAATTAACATATAGATTTCTTTCTGTTATTCCTACCTTTTTTTATTATCTAATAAATATCAGCAAAAATATTTCTGATTCTTCAACTTTCATGAAATCAACTTACACATCTGACAATTTTCTTTCAATCTAAGTTTGTAATCTGTGCTGTAAGATTTTCAAAATAATCTTACTTTCATGTGGCTATAAAAGATAAGATATGGAACAATAATTTTAAATATTTATACTTTTCAGATTGATATAATTTGATCCCGAATTTTAGTGATTCTTTTTCAGTTTCCTGTGAAATTTCTGATACAATGCCAATTCTAGTGGCTTTACTTTTTAACAATAATCTTAAAGTTAATCTGACTTCATTCTATTTAATTAAAAATTCTTCAATGTATTTGATCAAAAGTGTCATGGTTGATGTTTTTGTGATATAACTTCGGTGTGTAGTGAAGCCATGACATGCGCTGTATCAATATACATTACTCTTATATGTTATCCAAAAAAAAAAAACAGAATGTAAATAAACAAAAAAATGTGAAAATAAATAAAATAATAACACTAAAATTCTGAAATTTAATAAATTTTATATGATAACAACTATTGTTTTACTCACAGCTCCTCCACTTAATTCAAATTTTCAACTGTTGCAATTTATATATATGATCATGTTTATTAACAATGTCATCTTCAGATTATGTTGAAAACACAAGCATTTTATGCATTGCCTTTTTTTCTTTATATTACAATATTCAGAAATAACACAAAAAAAACAACAACCATATAACATTCTTGTATTCTATCAGAAAATTTAAAATTTGTATGAAAAGTTAGTAGATAATCTGAAATAGTAAGCGCAAATAGGGATGACTGTATAGATTCTGAAGTCAATATGGATTTAAACCATCACAACAACTGAAGAGATTATGTCTGCTGATAATGAATCTGCTATTACATTTACATAGTATAATGGAATAAAATGAACAGTTTTATTTATCATTAAGCCCTGCGAATTTAGGCTAGCCAAAATGTTTACCAGAACGAACTAATGAATACCATACTTAATTTACTTGATGGTATGTCTAGAACCAAAACCTGTAATGGTATAAATGGGATTAAAGATTATTATACTCCCACAAATTGAGCAAGCGAAAATCTGCAACTATATAAATACAATTAATTTAGTAAATAGGTAATTATGTTAGGACACCAAAATCTATATTGTTGTAAATCAACTTAATTATTATAAACTAAATAAATAACTTATCCTGTTTGAACATCAAGTATAATTTATTTTCAAAATATAACAACATAATATATATATATATAAAATAATAGTTGAAGAATATAAATTATAAAACACAAATAAGTTGAGTGTCACTTTATTTAATTTCAAATTGAGACATTATCTTAACTTGTATAATTAATGAAATGTAAATAAGGAAGTTGCTAAAATAAGATCCATAAATTATTAAGATATACAAATGTTTGTTTATCCTTAGCTAATTGAATATTTAACATATTTATTGCAAAATGTAATTATGTAGACTCTCTAAATTTATATTGTAAAATAATATACTCAGTGAATTAAAATAATCACAAGATTCAATTACAAAAAATAATAATAATATATCAATTAATAAATATATAAAATAATTTAATAGTATCTGTATTATTAAAATTCCTAACCTGTATAACTGTAAGTGATGCAAAGAACAATACAGTATTAAACAAAAAGAAAATATTTATCTTTACCATTAATAATAAATAAATTTTCAAAGAAAACTAAATCTGTTTCAGTTTGTTTTCAAATACTTTTACCACCATAAACGAAAAGTGATCAATTTAAATACAATTATTATTTTACAAATATACATAAATTATTTGTATTAAATAGGAATGATTTATTTGTACTTTAATTATATTAATCTTCAAACTTAGATTAAATAATGAAACAAACAAAAACATACTTCCAGAATGTTATATACAATTAAAGGTTAAATTTTGATAAAAAAAATATTTAAGATTTTATTTTAAATTTATTTAATTTTCTCCTGGGTTAATTTTTTTTATACATTACATATAAGTAAACATACTTTAAACTAATCAAGTATATGAAAAAAATAACTATATATAATAAAATGTATGACAATATTTCCAAAGATCATTTCATATCCCTTAGATAAATTATTATCCATTCTGTTCAATGTTCACTTAATTGTTTATGGCACACTATACTTTAAAATTCTATTGAATAGAGCATTGTATACTTTCATCCAGTTTTAGTATATAATGTTTCAAGACAATTTTATTTCAAGTTGTTACAGATCTTTTGAAAGACCGTATCTTTCAAAACCAATGTTTATTTTTATCTAGGCCTCCATTGCTAGACTTCAAATTCATTACCAAATTTTATATATAATACTTTAAAACTTCCAACTTGCTTATTAAAAAAACAAAATGAAAAAAAAAGCTAATTTTATATGATTTCTCCAATGACAAAATACGGATGTCACCAACCCGGATACTGTAACTATCAACCAGCTTGGTTTTACAACTTTTTACTATAAAAAGTCACCATTTCACTTAATAAAGAGTTCTTTGAAAACATGAACATTCCCGAACAAAATGTTTTATTTAAATCTTTTTAAATAAATATTTTAAAATAAAATACTATCACAATGAATTTACAGTTTTTTTAAAATCATAGCTTAATTAAAAATAAATAAATTGTATAATTATTTATTTAATATAAAATATTATACACTTTAATTAACAATTATTATAATTACATAAAATAATATTATCTTTAAATATGTACGATCTAAAATTATTTTGACTGTCCAAACAAAACGCATGTACAATTGCATACACACACGGTATATTTTACTATTTGTTTATCTATGTTTATATGAAGATTCCTGAATGCATGCAATAACATAAGATATGAATAAATAAAATATTAATAAAATGAATCTTTATTGGTATTTTAATTTATATAATTCTCCTGTAACAAAATATTAATTCAATTGCATCAAACAATCTATTATATCACTTACAAAAAAAAATTAACAAAAATCACGAAAGTCATTATTGCATATCCCACTGTATTCTCAATAATCTTATAGCAATAATATACATCAATTGATTGCTTTAAAACAACTGACAACAGATAAATCAATGAAAAAAAAAAAAATATTCCTCTACATTTTTTATTAAAAAATAAATAAAAATAGAATAATTCCAAGGCTAGACCTAACCAAAAATGGTACAATAGAGAAAAAAAGTTAGTGATAAAAAAAAATATTATTCAGGGCTTGTTTAATTGTTATGAAATTGGGTTCTTCAGATACATCAATGACTTAGAAATCAAGAATAATAAGAAAGAACTTATAAGTGAATAATTACCCCCCCCCCCCCAACTAAAAAGTTATAAATTTACAAATAAAATAAAAATGTACTAATTTTTTAAATGTTTTGAATGAATGTTAATTAGTTAACACACATACATATATAAATACACTCTCTATTATTAACAACTATATATATATATATATATATTTTAAATTTTGTTTATACTATAATCTTTATTTATGTGTACATTATATTCATAAAAAAAGGATCTTTTATCATATATGTGTGTTTTAATAAGTACTATATACTTTCAAAAGCTGTCAAGAAAAAAATAAGCTATTATCTGTAAGTATATAATGTATACAAGAGGGTTTGGAACAAATAATAGCAGATACCATGGGTCCACTATATATTTATTCCAACTGTTTCAGTTTTGTTATTGTAGTTATAATCTGAATATTGACATTTTTCAATAATAATTCTCTAAATTATAGCTATTATTTCCCTAAGTTTGTCATAAAATATCAATGTCTTTGAAAAAATTGTTATAACACTGTTTCTTATTTTTCCTTGATGCTCTCTCAAATTTCTTATTCAGTTGTCTTAAAATATCTTTTTTAATTTTGCCCACTCTTCTTTTTTTGAAATTACTACAGTATTTTCTGATACCAATCTTAATTTTCCTGTTTTTTCCCATCATATTGTTTTATTTATATCTCATTTCAATCGACAATTTACTTGGTTGCAATCAATTATCTTCAAAACCTCCAATCAATTTCTGATGTTATTCCTAAAACTAATGGGTACGTTTCATAGTTTAGATACAGAATATTGGATAAGTTTATAATTCTTTTTGAGCTTCATTTAAACTCATACAAAAGTAGTCCTTGATATGTTCCACAATTTGCTTCTGACTAATTTTTGCTATTAAAGTCTTCCACTATTTGAAATCAAGAATAAAATTATTAATTCCTATGAATTTCGATGAATGATGTCCATGTTATTAAATATTGTTTTGGTGATTTAAAAATTGAATTGGCAATAAAGATTATAGAATTCATAAAAAATTATTAGTAGATGCCTGTTTCAAGTTCAGTTTCCAAGTTCATATAAACCAATTAAAGTTTTCTTAGTTTAACATTTCAATCACTAATTACTAAAAATGTATCTTCATTGCATTTGATTATAAAACTTTTCATTTTTTTGTTTATACTAATATGCATTTTGACTTCTTTTTTTAAAATAAAAAATGAAATTAATGACTTAAAAACAAAAAAGAAAGTCAAAAGATTATGAAACTTAATTTATCAGTCAAAGCATCTATTAACAGAATAATTTGCCACTTTTGCATTTCACATTTTTATTTCCATTCATTACCTAAAAAAATTACGAATTCCAGAATTAATTATATTGATTTTTATATATAGATCAGACACAACAGCACAAAATTTTTTATATGCACACACACACATGCAAACAAACCTCTAGTACTTGAGGTATTGCTTCAAAGAGTTCTATAAGTTTTGTAAAACCATAATCGGCAACCCGACATTGTTTTCCAAAATGATGATGGTAAGCAGGAATAAATTTGTCAAAAACCATTCGACATTGAGGTGTATGTTTCAGCAATTCTATAACTTCTATTGCAAAATGATGTGTTCGCTCAACTTCTTCAGCAGACTGTTCTAAATTTAGTTAAAAATATAAAAACTTATACTAAACAATAATTTTTTTTCATCAGAATTATTTTTTCAAAAATAGATCTTAACATACTTATTATAAAAATTAAAGAACATAATGAAAAGATAGGGCTAGGATCAAATATGAATAAATAAAGATTATACAAAGGAGATATAAGATGACTTTAAAACTAGAGATGAAACAAAGAAGTTACTGGCAGTATGGATCATTTGCTAATAACAAAAATCTCATAGTCAGAAAGAGATTACAACTAGGCAGAATTACAATGAAAAACAAGAAAATTTTTTTTAGCCTAGATGTACATCTTAAAAAATAAAACAGAATTGTTCATGTTATGGCATGAGTGTGAAAGTTGGAAATGAAAAAAAATAAAAAAATATTAAATTTTTGAACTGTGAAACTAAGAAAGACAAGAATTTCATAAACAGTAAATATATGATTAGCTCTGATCTGAATTCTCATATAAAACATTTTAAATTATCATATTTTGTAATATCATGGCACAATTTGTTATATATTTTCTAATGTATATTGTCAAAAAGGTAGTGTGTGGGGAGGGGAGGGGAAAACAATTAACAATGAGATAGATGGAGTCTATCATCACAATAATAAATGCACTTGTGAATAGCTAAAAAATCAAACAGATAATAAACTATTCCGAAAAAAATTATACGATTAAAAGAGTTAATACTAATTTAATATATACATATTATAAAAATTTACTTTGTAAGTGCATATTATTTAGCATAAATTTAAATTTGATTAACTTCATATACTGTATATCAATATTATTATTTATTTAAAGAGATAGATGGAGTCTATCATTACAATAATAAATGCACTTGTGAGTAACTAAAAAATCAAACAGATGACAAACTATTCTAAAAAAAATTATATGATTAGCAAGAGTTAATACTAATTTGATATATACATATTATAAAAATTTACTTTGGAAGTGCATATTATTTAACATAAATTTAAATTTGATTAAGTTCATATATATCAGTATTATTATTTATTTAAAGAACATCAACCTTTTTTTTTTTCAAATGTTATCTCTAACTAACAAGATTGTTTAGTTTTGTCCCCTGTCTCATTTTTCATTTTCCTCATGAAGTTAGAATGATTACATTAATACACTATCAATAGACTGCTAATTATAATGATGAATACACATTAAACAAGTTAATTTGTCTATTGCTTCAATAGTGATGGAGAAGAAATTATTACAAACTTTAATTTCCAACTTCTAGATTTTTTATTTATTTTTCAATTTTGTTTTATTTCCTGACTAACCATTTGTCTAAAACATATAAGATAGTTAGGTTGACTACCTGTAAAAAAAATCCCAAGTCTTTTAGAAGATAAAAACTTCATGTATTCAATCAGGATTCAAACACAGGTTATAGGCATGGTAGGTAGATGATTAATCAACCACTAAGCCACGAGAACCATCACATATGAAGTGTTCCAAAAAATAATTATTACTACTAAAGATTAACAAACAAAAATATCTCTTTAAAATAAACGGAATAAAAAAAAATACTAATAATGATTAGTGCCTATATATGAATATATATTAAAACAATGTGTTATACTTTATTATTATTATTATTGCCATTAAGCATTAATATTATTTTATATTAAAAAAATTATTGATACTAATAAATAATCATATTTTATTTACCATTTCTTTCAATTTTGAATATTTCATCTAATTATTATAAATTTATTCAATGGAATCAGAAAGAGTTAAGAGGTTAATTATTTATTGCTTATATTAAAAAAGACAGAGGAAAAGTGTCGATAATTTGTATTTAATTCTTCAAACTTAAATTGAAATGTGCTAAATTATTTTTTAAAAAAATCATTCTACTTACAAAAATCAAAAATAGAAAGGGAAATTAAGATTAACTAATAATGTCATCCATTCCCATGTTTCATACATTTCGAATTTTTGTTTGTAGGGATGAGTAATTAAATGAAATGTCTAGGTGACTTCTTGGTGAGTTGAGATGTTTATGGACACTGATTGAGATGGGAAAAGGTGTGGCATCATGTGTAGTTATCTCCTGCTATAGAAATCACTATTTGGTATTTAATATGACAATCCAATGTAAGAACAATCATCACCACCAGAGATCATGCGACATTTTGCTTAATTACAATAATCATTTATTTTATGAACTAACTTAATTTATTGATCATTGTATAATTGAAGCACCAAAATGGAGCTATGCATATATATTTAACGACATAATCATTCTTTAGCTACATGATTGGCTACATGATTGACAGTGTCAATATGGGTCTTAAAATATGTAAATATATATATTGTGTATACACATACATCTTCATTTTGACATTTTCTACAGTTTATAAATTGCTAAATAAAGAGAATGATTCAAGGTCAAATGTTCAATAAAAATATGTGCTTTAAATAAATATAAAATAAAGGAGTCATTTACTTATTAAAATTAAGATATTTTTGTTTCAATTATTACAGAATGACAACAATGCTTTATTAAAATTAGAAGAAAGAAATCACAAATTAAAAAAAAACACATCAGTATTTAAAAATATAGACTACTTGTTTATGTTACCATAGAGACAGAAACAATTTTCAGAAGAAATAGACATACTTTCTTTCCTTTAAAAAATTTTGTATTATAACCTTATTTTATCTTATACATAAGTTTTGGATTAGCAGTATACAAAATGAATTGTGAATAGAAAGCCTAGAAAGAAGAAGGGCATAGGGCCCTCTTCATTTAATGTCCTTGATTTAAAAATGGAATGATTAATAACAAAATGTTGTTGCCCACCATTAGATTTAAGATTGCAAAATCTATTTATATTGCAAATTCGGTAGAGGAAAATAACTTGACAACATTTAAGGATTAAAATGCCCATAGAAATTTACATACGTGTATGTTAGCATGAAGATGCCAAAAAAAATGCTGCAAGATAAGAAAGTGAAGTTATGTGTGTAATAATATTAACAGACACTTAGAGAAAATCTTACTTATTAACAACAGTTGAAATTATAGCTGTAACATTTATAAAGAATTATAATATCTTTCTTCTAAAATTAATAGTGTTAATTACAATGCAGTCTAGTTTGTCATCTGATAATTTAGATATCTTAATTAAAATAATAGTCAAATAAAAAAGTAAAAGGTTAATAAAACATAAATATTTATATAATTTAAAATTATAAATAATTTTATAAAAAAATATTACTTAGTTGTTATATTTTTTTGTAATATTAAAATTCATCTGTATATTTTATGTTGATTGTATGAAAGGAATTTATAGTTAACCCTTTTTTGACTATATGTATTGATAATTTTAATTATAAAACATACGTCATATTTAATTATAATATACCGAGGGTGAACTATAAATGAATTATAAATGCATATTATAGGACGTTAATTGCTGTTATAAATTATTATTTGTTCTAACCACCATATACAAACTAATGTTTATTTTAATAAATTTATGCTGTTGTTATTAACAATAGATGTTTTGCTTTACTACTGCATGAACTATTAAATATTTTATCAAAAAATAAAATAATAAAAAATCAAGTCAGATATCACATGACTTTATTTTAATAAAGCTCATATTTACAAATGTTATATATAGAGCTTGCAAAATAAGCTCTTAACAAGCTTTGAGAATATCCCCAACTCCAGACCGGTTAACACCAGAAGCAGAAACCGGTCTGGGATATTCTCAAAGCTTGTTAAGAGCTTATTTTGCAAGCTCTATATATAATATTAATAAATATTTTATCTTACACTATAATATATTCCAGGTGATATTTCATTATCCAATAAAACAGTTAATAAATTTTATTTTATTTGCCAGTCAAGAGCATACATATGGATTCATTGGTGCTCTTTATAAATTTATGAGTCAATTGTACATGTAGATATGAACTACTATAAAACCATTTGTGATCAATTTATTTATATTTTTAAATTGTCCGAGTGTGACATTTATTCAGTATATTTAGATTGTCCAAATATGTAATACATAAGTGGAGAAAACCACTTGGTTCATAATTATATTTATTATAGGTAGTTGTCCAAATAGGTAATGCATTTAGTTTGCAGGCCAATTAGCCTTGCTCAGTTATAATATTTTCAGTATATTTGGGTTACCTATTGATAGTCAGTTCTATTTATAATAGTTGTCTACTATGATGAGAAAATATATTATATTATACTATCATATATAAATTTGATTCATTATTAAAATAGTTTTCTTTACGTTTGGCATTTCTATTCATAAAGTAAGATTGCTGGATTAACATTGTTCATAGATTTTATTTATTCTTATTTATCATTAGAGATTTTATTTTCATTTACAATATATATACCTGATCTCATTTACCCATCTTTTAATCCATCTTGCCACTCTATCCATCATATATAATTTGTATTACAACATGGGGATATTTCTACATATATATTGATGGATATCATTTGCAAATCTTTTAATCTCCCAGAATTCCCATTCTTTACAATATAATGTTTTATTTTTAGTGTTCAAATGTACTTTAGTAAAAAAAAGTTTTTATGTATTAATATACCAATTGTTAAATATATTATACTAGGTCATATCATTTTTTGATAATAAACAGGAATTTTCTTTTCTCGTCTGTGATTTCAATTGAATTAATTACAGCATTGAACATTAAAATAGGGCAATTAGATTTATGTAAAAAAAAAAATAAACAGGCAATTTACTGTAAATTAGTTTTTTTAAATTTATTAGTAGTTACTCAACTTGTTTTTTTTTTAAACTTTATTTTTTAATATATGTGTATGTGTGTGTATATATATATTCATGTTTTAGCTCACATATTAATATTATCATCAATTTTAAACATTACTGATCAATTGCAGAATGAGTTTAAGATAGTTTCATCATTTCATGAACTTCTACACATAGCTTTAGATAATTCTTATGACCTGGTTTCTAGCAACCTGTCCTGACCATTTTTTATTTCAGCATCTTAATTTTTCACTTGATTTTTTCTTTCATCCAAATATTTCACTTTTGATCCTTCCTTATTACATTACATATGTCTATATATTGCTTTTCTCTTGAGCTTCTAATTTCAGATTTGCAAGGAAAAACTGCTAAAACACATCTATTAAACAATATCCTTTTCAAACACAGGCATATTTTCTTTTAACATTAAATTACTTCTACTAAAAATACTCCATTCAAATTTAATTCTATATTAATTATCCCTTTATTTTTCCATCTTTATAATTAATCTTACCAAGATATATTTATAATTATTAACGTCTATTTCATTATTATCTATTTTTACTTTCTTTTTTAAACATTATTTTAGAATCTTTCTAACATTTATCTTTAAACCTATTTTCTTGATTTTATCTGATAATTCTTGTAACATTTCCTGAAATTCTGAAACAATATTTGAAAAAACAATCTTATCAACTACAAGTTCTATAAGATTTAAATAATCTTTATTTATTTTTACTCTCTTATCATGATATTTTAATATACAAAATAAATTTTCTAAAACTGGAATAAAAATTTTTGGATATATAAAATCATCAATAATAATCTTCTTAGGGTTACCATATATTTTAATTCTGCTGCTGCATTTTAATAAATATTCTTCAAAATGTGACAATATCTCAAGTTTATATTGTAGTGCTTGTAGAATCAAATGGCTTTTCATAATGTATAAATCCGAAGTGTAATATTAATACTCACTCATTGGGGTTTTCTATAACATATCTTAATACTTCGATATGACCTAATATGTTAAACCCACTTTCAAAGTCAGCTTGTTCTTTTGATTAGTTTGGATCCAAATTATTTCTAGATGAGATGTAATGATCTTATCAAAGATTTTATATGCAAATAAAAAACTGATAGGTCGGTAATTTCTAATATATTCTTGTTTCACCTTTCATAAATATCAATATCACTACTGTATTCTAATCAATATTCTTGTACAAGTTTATCATTTGGATGTTTTGCTAACAATTTCTCTCTTTCTTCATGTGCTTCTTTTAAAATAATAATAATTAAATCAATTCCTGAAATTTTAAGTGCATATTTCACTGCTTCATTTAAAATATTTTTCTTGATTATTTCATAAAAATATCATTATAAAACTACTATGTTTTTGTGTTTTAATTACTATTCTTATCTTTATAGAACTATTCCACATACTTCACAATATTTTCTCTTAATTTATTAATCATCATCATCGTCAACCATTATCAATCCACTGCAGGATGAAGGTTTCTCCAAGTTCAATCCATCTTTTCCTATCTTTAGCTTCTCTTCTCCACATCACCCCTGCACCCTTTCTTATTTCATCCATCCATCTCATATGTGGTCTCTTTCTGGGTCTTTTATAATCTCTTGGAATCCAGTTTAAAATTTCAATTGTCCATCTATTATCATCTCTTCTAACAATATGTCCAGCCCAACTCCACTTCAGTCTTTTAATTTTTTCAATGAGGTCAGTAACACCTGTTTGTTCTCTTACCCATACATTGCGTTTTCGATCTCTTCTTCTTATTGCCAACATGCATCTCTCCATACTTCTTTGAGTGGTCTGAAGTCTCTGTATTGCTCTTCTATTAAGTGTCCAAGTCTCAGATCCATAAATAAAACCTGGCAAAACACATTTATTAAATACCTTCCTTTTCAAACACATAGGCATATTTCCTTTTAGTATCAAGTTATTTCTACCAAAAGCACTCCAACCAAGTTTAATTCTATGATTAATTTCATCCATTATATTTCCATCTGTATTAATATTCTGACCAAGGTATTTGTAACTGTTAACTACTTCTAACTCATCATAATCAATCTTTATTTTCATATTTTGAAAAAATCTATTAAACATTACATCAGTCTTTTTAACATTTATCTTTAGTCCTACTTTAATCTGATAACTCCTGCAACATTTCCTGTAATTCTAAAGCATTATTTGCAAAAACAACTACATCATCTGCAAAATCTAAATGACTTAAATAATCTCCATTTACTTTCACTCCTCTAGCTTCCCATTTTAATCCACAAAATGCTTCTTGCAGCACTGCTGTAAAAAGTTTTGGAGATATGGAGTCACCCTGTCTTA
The DNA here is from genome assembly GCA_028023455.1 of Epiperipatus broadwayi. NCBI lineage: Eukaryota > Metazoa > Onychophora > Udeonychophora > Euonychophora > Peripatidae > Epiperipatus > Epiperipatus broadwayi. The sequence goes on from JAQFVV010000077.1 coordinate 3,033,348, forward strand.
CACCCTTTTCAATGTTGATTTTCCTACTATCATTATGTAATCTAATTGTTGCTGTTGCATTTTTATAAATATTCTTTAAAATATGACAATATCCTGATGATCCAATGCTTTAATCACTGAAGAAATGTTTATAGAATCAAATGCCTTTTCATAATCTACAAATCCTAAGCATAATGGCAACTCATATTCATTTGTCCTTTCTATAATTTCTCTCAATACCTGGATATGATCTACTGTACTAAAACCACTTTTAAATCCAGCTTGTTCTCTTGGTTGGTGGAAATCCAGTGTTTTTTGTAGACGAGTTGTAATTATCTTAGTAAAAATTTTGTATAAAACTGATAAAAGACTGATAGGTCTGTAATTTCTAATATCTTCTTTATCACCTTTTTTAAATATTAATATTAATACTGCATTCTTCCAATCATCTGGTACATCTTTATCATTTAGACATTTGGTATATAACTTTGCTTAATTTTTTCTATTTCTTCACTTGCTTCCTTCAATATATCAATTATAATTCCATCATTACCTGGAGCCTTCCCTTTCTTCATAAATTTAATTGCATGCCTCACTTCCTCATTCAAAATTCTGGGCAATTCGGACGATATAATAGGTATAGGAGGCACTTGTTCTTTATTACTATATAATTCTTGATAGAAGTCTTCTACACATTTCATGATGTCATCTCTCTTTTTAGTAATAATGCCATATTTTTTTCTTATTGCAGATATAAATTTCCTACCAATACCAAAATGTTGTTTTACACTCTTTAGACTTTTATTCTCTTCTACAGCTTTCCTTGCTAGTTCACAATTATACTTTCTTATATCATTTTCAACTCTTTTCCGCACCATTTTACAAAATTCGAGATATTCAATCTTTTTTAATGCATCATTGTTGTATATCCTCATATTCCTTCTTTTCTTCATAAATTCTCTAGTCTCAGTAGAAATTTTATTGGTCAATTGCTGCTTTTTTCTACCAGCTATCTTTGTTGCAGTTTTTAAAAGTGTATCGGTTATTTTCCTATTAATGTCATTCAAATCTGAATCATGTTCAAAATCTACTAATACTTGAAACCGATTTGTAAGTTCTAATTTAAATTCATTAGAATGTTTCTGAAGATTAGGAATATCAACTGTAAATATTGTTTTTCTTAATAATTTTTGTCTCTCTAGTTTTGCATTAACATGTATCTTACATCTTACTAATCGATGATCACTTCCTGTGTTAAATTTATTAAGAACATTACAATCTTGAAATATGTATTTTCTGTTAGTCAAAATATAATCCAATTCTGCTGTACCTTCATTTGGATGCTTCCATGTCCATTTCCTTTTAACATTTTTCTCAAAAAATGAATTCATAATATAAAGTTTTTCTTTTTCTGCAAACTCCACAAGTCTATGTCCTCTCTCATTTCTATTACCATAACCAAAATTACCTACAGCATTTTCATCTTTCATTTGTTTACCAATTCTAGCATTAAAGTCTCCCATAACAATTTTAAAATGTTGTTTACTCTGATCAAAAGCCTTTTGTACATCCATATAAAAATCTTCTATAACTTCATCACTATGAGAACTTGTTGGGGCATAAACCTGAATTATCTGCATTTGATATCTGCTATTAAGTTGTAAAACTAATCTTGCTACTCTGTCCGATACACCATCAATCTCCACAATGTTATTCTTCCATTTTTTATTTATAATGAATCCTACTCCACTTGTATTTCCAATATTTGTGCCTTTATAGTAGAGTATATGTCCACTTTTTAAATCAATTGTTTCTTCACCTTTTCTTCTAACTTCACAAAGTCCAATAATGTCCCATTTAATATAAGACAGTTCTTCTTCTAACTCTTGCAATCTTCCTTCACTTGAAAGTGATCTGCAGTTGTAAGTACCTAAATAAAAAGTCGTCATCAAATGGCAGCCTGAGTCCGCAATCAGGGGATTCTTAGCACCCTTCGCCTTCGGCCACCAACCGCTGCCTTGGTTAGTGATTTTACAGCCTCCTGGGAATAAGGGCCATGATTTATTTTTGTCTGTCATGATTGTATACACTGGAAAAAATGTTCTTAAACTCGGAGATAAAAAGCCAATAAACTCATCATGCTGGCTAATGCGTGTTGGTGAGCAGCCCATCCATGTTCGTATACTATATGAATAATCACATAGTAATAACACCTGCAACGACAAGAACGTATGGAGTGGACATTAGGAATTTGCCCTGCTCGGTTCCTTTAAGGCCTCCAAGAGGAATCAAAGGGTCTCCTTTCAGTTAATAGCAAACTCCTTTCTGCAGCCATTTTATTACTAATGTCATTTTATTTTTTTGTTCATATTGCTGAAATAACTTTCCTTCCAATACTAAGATGTTTGTTTTACATTTTTGTGACTTCTATTCTCTTCTACAGTTGTCCTTGCCAATTTATAACTATATTTTCTTATATCACTATTAATTCTTTTTCAAACCATTTAAAAAAAAATTATTTGGATTCTCTTTAATGGATTATTTTTAAGATTGTCATATTTCTTCAATAATTGCCACTTCTCAATTAAAAATTTATTTGTGAATTATTACTTTTTGTACCAATTATTAATGAAGTATTTCTTAATAGAATATCAGTTACCTTCTTAAATTTTGTTAATTTTCTGTTCTAAAATGGGTATGCAAGTTCTAAGTTAACTTCATTGGGGTATTTCAAAGATTAGAAATATCAACTTTTAATACTATCTTTCTTAGTAGCATTTAACACTAGAGAATTATATTAACATGTAATTTATATCTCCACTAATTCATGATCACAATTTTGAAATATATATTTTCTATTAATCAAAATATAATCCAGTACTACTGAACAGGTTTTTATTTGGGTGCTTTCATAACATTTCTGCATTAGATTTTCCTTTAAAAAAATCATAAATACAAGTTTTATTTTTTATCAAATTATATTTCCTTTTCATTTCTGTCTCCATATCTAAATTTATTCAAAGCATTTCCAATTGTTTTTCAATTTTAGCATTAAAATTTTCCATGACAATTTTAGAATGCTGTTTGTTCAGAATAGCAATTCAGACATCTAAATAAAAAAAAAAACATTATTTTTTTTGTCATAATAAGATCTGCATTTGGTATTTTTTATTAACTTGAATAAGGACATCCTGCCATTTTATCTGATATATCATCAATCTACTCAGTTCTCCTATGTTTGTGCTTCCAATATTTGTATCTTTATAGTAAAATATGTATCCACTTCAAATTCTATTCACCTTTTCTTTTAATTTCACAAATCTAACAGTGTACTATTTAAAATTAGACAGATCTGTTTCTAAATTCATACAATTTCTCTTTTCTTGTAAGTGATCTACAATTGTAAAGAATTAAATAGCAGATCATCTTTGAATTCATATTCTGAATATTCTTAGTATCCTCTGTGATCAAACTTCTAGCACAGCTTTGTCTGATGTGCTTACCATCATAAAATATGAGGATTGAAATTTATTTTTGTCTAATGGGATAAGTATAAAAGAGAATGATCAATCAACAAACAGCACTAACGTATTCATTCATCTTGCTTTCAAAAAAAATTAATTAACATCTCACTTAAGTAATATTAGGCATCTAAAAAATTAGACCATAGTATTTCTTAGTCTTAATTTCAAAGGTAAAAGCATTAACTCACCACTTGAAAGATGGATGTTGGAAATCAATCCACCCACGTTTTGTTTTCCATATGAATAATCACTGAATAAGAACAGCCACAATAATAAGAACGGACATAAAAAATTTGCATTGCTCAGTTTTTTTAAAGCTTCAAAAAGTCTTGTTTCAGTTAACAGTCAACTCACTTCTGCTGCCACATACATTTATGTATATGAATTAAGTATATTTAATATGGTTCACTATCATTCATTAATATCTGTTTCTATATTACTTGAGATGATTTTAGCAGAATACTAGATCATTAATTGCCAAGTCACCACTGCAAAAGTGAATGAATAAAACTGGCAGTCTTTTAGACTTAAATTATCTACAATTAAGATGTAATCAACAGAAAAAAATCTGATATAATCCATTTTTATATATAGTTATAGAGAAATTTTCTTTTTAAGATAAGCTTAAGAATTAAACGAATAATTTTGTTCCTAAATTATATCTGCTAAGAATCCTTGGTAATTGGTTGTCTTAAGGGTTCTGTATTAAATTTATATTATGATTTTTATAATAAGCATAATTTATCAAAATTAACATTTTGCAAAATCACTTTTACTAATTTTAAATTGATATTGTTGTTGTCTCACATATAAAATAAAATATTTGTGAACCTAAAAAGAATAGTTTAAATGAAGAAATCTGAAAAGCCTTTTGTCCACAGCATCATTTATCTTTATCATCCTTTTCCTTTTTGTTATTATGTATATAAAATATGATTGATTTCTATTTTAAATCTAACACTATAGTAAATATGTTACTATAGATTTATTCTATGAACAACTTAAAATCCATACACAAATGTCTGTTTAAGCGTGAAAGATTCATGAATATATTCACTCACTTCTTATGTGATTTTAATTTTGTAATTCACAAAGTAGTGCTTAGTTCTAAATTATCGATATATAGAGACACTACGCAAATTTTTTATATTGATATAAATATTTCAATGATAAAAGATGTAACATATTTTTTCAGTTTTCAAATGTAAAGAAAGTATCATATTTATGTGATGAAAGATGTTATGTTTTGAGATATTAATCTAACATCAAAAAGCAATTTTGGATACAACATATAATAACAATAACAATCAAAATCAATTGCTAACTTATCTTTGGTTGCATAAATAGTCTCTTATTCACTTTTACAAATGGACCCCCTCCCCCCAAATATTTCATACATATTATTTATATACTTTATAATTTCCTATTGTTTAGAAGTAGTTCTCAAAGTTTAAATTAGATTTTAAATGTTTAAATACAAACATAAAAAAAAAAAAAACTGTAATTAATATACCTCTTTTTGGGATTTCTATAATTGTGTCACTTTCTTGAGTTTTAATCTAAATAAAAAAATTTTTAATATTACTATCATATAAAAAAATAGAAGAGATAAATTTGAATCTGCTATTTAATGAGTAAATAAAAACAATGTTAATGTTACTACTATTAAAAGTTGAAGTCTTTTTTTTTAGAGTAAGAATACTTATGTGATATTTTTCAATAGGTAAATTGAGGATTTTCTTACTTAGTGTATTTTTCCTATTTAGATTGGGGAGTTTGTTTCGGCATCATTTTTAAATTCATTTTTTGATTTGTATAACACTGGATTTAAGATATTTTTTTGTTCATTCACTACTTTAATGATTTTAGAAAACCTCTCTTTTTAGTTTCAGCAAAAAATTCTTTAAATCAAAGGCACTTATTCCTTTGTTAATTTTTTAATATTCACATTGGAATTTTTTACCTTCTTTAACAAATAATATATAACTTATTTAAATTGAGTATATTAAAAACATTTTGTGAAAGATTAAAGTTTCATTTTAAAAAATAATAATTATGCATAAATATTAATATGGAGATGAGAATAATAATGATAATAATATATATATAAACTAAGATATAATTTATAATCACAAATATGAAAAAACAATAGAATTAAATATCCTGATAGATTACAATTATCATGAAAGAACAACATAAAGATAATTAATGCCGAAAATTTTAATAAAAAGTCATTATTATACATAATCATTATTTTGGTTGTTATAGGTAATAAGAACAAATATAATATCTATGTTCATAATCAAAATAATAAAGAACATATATTTAAATGTTCTATTCTAAAGCAAACAAGTAACTAGGTAACAAAGTCCCATAATGTAGCGATAGCATTTTATCATCAATGATTGTAGTTTACCATTGCTTGCTACATCTTTAATATAATTTAGTGTAATCTAAAATCTAGAACTAAATCATAAAATAATAAAGATGCTTACATCTTTAAGGTCGTAAGAATAATTTGTTAATAAGCTCATAGCTAATTATTCAAAAAAAAAAACCAGAAAGAAAAGACCTAAAGGACCATAATATCTAAACAGTATTAAGGAGAAAAATAGAGCAAGTCTTTAATACATCTTCAGCATTTCTCAAACAAAAAAAAGAAAAAGGAGAAAATGTTAAATAAAATAATAGCAATTTTCAGCAATAAGTCAAATGATAAATGAGAAGCAGTCTCTTAACCTAGCAAATGATGTTTCTCACTTTGTCATTTAACAAAATAAGTTCAAAAATAATGAGGATTATTATAATATTATTAAATCTTAAAACTTTTTTTTTCTTTCTTGAAAGCCAAAACTTCTATTGACTCATTTTCAGTGTTGGATAAAGAGTTTAAATCAGAAGTCAGATAGGCAAATCTAACTCAAAATTTGAGATGTTAGAAGAAATGTTTTTTTAAAAAAGCCATCTAATGGTAAATAGTACCATTTGATTGTACACATTATTTTGTAGTTATCTCCTACCCCTCCAACTTTGGCATAAACTTAACATATATGTACAATGAGCACATAAACATTAATGACATATTCACTTTTATCATACAAAAATCTGATTACTAACTCTTCATACAAGCTGGACTTTTTCAGTGTTAATTCACAATCAATAATATTAAAGTTACTAGTATAATAACACACAAAAGAATAAATTAAAAATGAATTCTTTAGACATTGAATCATAGTCTCATAATATCTAAAATAACCATTTCTGACATTATAACCATTTGAAGATCTAAAGCCAGCTCAATATAGCATATACTCACATAGAATTGGCATGTCTTGTGAATTCATTAATAGTATCGAAGAAGAAAATATTGGCTATTTGTTGATAATATTGACATCTAAAAAAAAATAAAAAAAAATTTCTCTACTAGAAAGTGAGAATCTTCTAATTTTCTGTTACTTTTATTATAAAAATGAATCATTTCATACAGTTAAAAAAGAAAAAAATGAAATATATATTATCATTACAATCTTATATTTGAAGACATATGGGATAAAGTTTTAAAAATATCTTTGAATCCATTAAAGGGAGAAATTAAGGATACTGAATCTAATGACAACTATTGAAAGTTCAGACATTAACTGTTACAGAATAGTATAAACTTCTATGTTAAAGATATATTAAGAAATAATTGTTAGGATGTGACTAAAGTAGAGATAGTATTAAAAATACATAAGGAAAAAATTGCATATTTAAAGAAATAAAAGAAAAAAGTAATTTAGATGAAAAAACAATCAATAAGTCTCAGAAGTCAGATAAAGTTTTATATCAGGAAAATAGTGCTAAAATTAATAATATTGTGGATATATAAACACCTGCTCAGAGACTTAATACATTTGCTATGGCAATGGTAATCAATCTTTATACATGCTTTTGTGAGGCAAGTATTAAAAATTTATTTGACAGCATAATCAATAACGAATAATAGTCCAATTTTGTTTTAATATTCATAATGGTAGGTAATAATTGATTCACATTTATATATCATTTTAGTATTGATCATGCAGATTAAAAAATATAATGTAAGAGTGATATCATTTATATTGTATATTTATGGTATTACAACAATGTTCAATAATCATGTACATATTTACATTAGTACACAAACATAATGTAATTCGATATAACAAAATTTAAATCTAATTAATAGTTTAGTCTTATTGCAATAAGAATCTGTTTTGATTTTGGAAGAACATCGTAAATCATATTCCAATGACTATTAGGTGAAATCAATTTAAAAAATTTATGAATCTAAGCATCTTTTTTAAAACATATATATATATACTTTATATTTATTAATAAATATAAATTATTGGATGATTTTGGGAGAGATCTATTATTTTAATGTGTTTAATAAATTTTGTTTGTGGTTGAAATTATTTATGTCAATGTTTTCCTTTAAACAGAGGTTAAGTTTTGACAGTAAATGCCTCTTCTGTTATAATCTGACAAATGAGGAAATCAGATGCTATTATTTTAAGTTGCAGAGTAATATTTTGGGCATTCTATGATAATTATATATGACTTGAAAATTTCATAAACTTTATGTGCAGATAAAGAAATATTAATGATGCAAACAGTTGCATGGTTAATTGCTTAAATCATTGGTCATAACCAATTAATGTTGGTAAGGCATCTTCTAAAAAAAACTGATAATATTGAAGAATCAGACAGATTAAGCACCTCCACCTACAACCCCAACTTTTACAAAAGATTATGACATATAAAAGAGAAGAACATTATAAAATAAAACATTCACATATTTTAAATTATTGTAATTCAATATATTTCATGAAGCCTGTCACTCAAAAAAGATTACTCATACTGGCCTAGACAATAAACAACAGTGGTTATACTTGTTATTCTGTAATAAAAATAAGAAGTTACATATACTAATAATATTGTAATTATTTCCACACAATCAATATAAAAACTTGAAAGCCTTATGAAACAATTTTCAGATAAATCTGGCTTTCTAATTTCTTTTATAAAGTCTTTAATTTGACAATTCAGTATTTAAAAAAAAAATCCTGAAAAATTTCTTGGAAGTGTGATAAACAATTTTGATATAAAATTAGTTCAAGTGATTGTAGACAAATATGAACCACAAAGCTTTTTGAAATTCTGATAAATTAATTTAAAATTATTAATGCAATTAATTATTCAAGAGATGATTATTTTTTATGGACTTCATGTTTTTATGTGTTCAGAAATTAACTATATCATTAAAACATTCCTAATGGCAGGATTACTCCCTTTTTTTTTTCCTGTCATCATATTTACAAAATTAATATATTATTATTTTGTGATTCATATTTTAAATAGGATGCAATATAGTATATTAACAAGTATAAAAAATAGAACAAATGAGATGTTAAATGCAGTTATAAATATTTGAATGCAGATATTATCAAGATTCAATAAAACATTCAATTTACTTAATATTAAAATTTTACTGAATTCAAATAATCTTCCATAATTTTGGTCTAGATTGATGAGATTACATTAGAGAAGGCAAAAAAAAAAAAGCATTGTATTGCAAACCCATAAATTCACTTACAAAATTTTTATTTGCTAAATCTTTTACATATTATTATTTAAGTTGTGATTGTCATTACACAAATGACTATTTAAATGGTGATTGACATTAAACATATGATTATTTCACATTTATTGAAAACTTAAATGAAAATATATTTGGGCAATGGAGTAAACATACCTTTATCAATATTTAAATATTCAATCAGCAATAAAATATAAATCACACTAGCACTTTTCCTGCTAAGATATATTGGGTACTGCATTAAACAATACTTTTTAAAGAAATTAATATAAAAAAAATTAATTCAGATATTTTTGATCTTATAGATATATTAATAATCTAGAATATTTACTCAGTTACACAAGAGTGAGATTATTTACATATAAACTTTTTTAATAAGTTATACCAAATCAGGACATTCTACATATAGTATCAAATGTCATCTAAGAATGTCAGACACTCTTTGAAAATACTATTCTTCATTAATGTGGTGAATTATCAAAAGCTATTATCAAAAGTAAGAAAGAAATAATTAAAAAATATACAAATAATATAAATAATTTAAGTGCCATATTATGGACTGAAGTCAATATATGTTATAACAGAAATATTAAAATATCTTTCAACTATGAATAAGATTAAGCTTAGTTTAAAAAAAGAATATTTAATTGATATGTGAACTGATTGGTGAATAATAAATGAATTCTAAAAAATTAAATATGATAACTTAATAAATAATTTTAGTAATATGGTGGATCCCTATCACATTAATTTTTTTTGGTACAATAATTTTAGATTTGTTTATCTTCTTTCAAGAGTTTAGTTGCTATTAAAATATTTCAGATATCAAGTTAACTGTATGTAGCTATTCTTAAATGATATAAATACTAAAAAATATTGCTTATAATAAAAAGCAAGGTATTATCATATTCTTAATAGAAATGATTATTTTAGTCAGTGAACTTACGATCACATGTACAAATTTGCTATATCTTATAAAATATGTATATATTTTTCTGACCATAAATAGAACTGATATGTATTTACACCTATATTGTAATAAAAATTCCATTTTCTAAATATTAGTGACAACAGACAATGAAAAAAAAAAAAGTAAAACAAACATTAAATAACCAAGAGCAAAGATCTATTCAACAATCCTCCGAAACAAAACAATGTACTTATCAGGCTAGAAATGTAAGTGGTGAGAATTTTAGCAATTTTCCTTCTTTGTTTTATTTTCTTGTTAAGAGTAGCTATATACTCATTTAACAATCAATATTTGATGGCTAATTGGAAAAAAAAATCCCATGCCTGCTTGGAACTCGAAAAAATTTCTAAATTATTACCTGATTTGAATATGAACCCAAATAATATCATATATATATATATATAGTATGCAGACTCACTAACCATTACACAATGAAACAAAGTAAAAAATTTAAAAGATGCTATATTAATTTAATAAAAAATATTTTTTGCTAATGCAATACTAATTCAATAAAATTTCCAACTTACTTCAATTATATTTAATGGGAGCTCATTCAACATATCCATAATTTCACAAACTCCATAATTAGAAATATCAAAAGGTTTTCCAAGACACTTCGTATAAATATTAGAAAATTCTGATAAAGGAATCTGTTTGCTGGCTTGAGATTTAAGCATCCGTAGAAGATCTGCAGTAAATCTTTTCATTTGAGAACGATGAGTTAATGTTAAAATTTTACGATTACCCGTTCCTATAACCTAAAAAGATATGCATCATTATCTATTTACAATAAATCATAAAACAATCTTGTTATATTTTGGAACTATATTATAGTGACAAAAAATTATTTGCTATAAAAGTATTTGGTTGGATAATTTCAAAGATAAGTAGATTTTTTAATAATTTATTTATTTCTAGTTTAGTCTTTAATAATTTATAGATAATATATAACCACCCACTGCTGTAAAAAAAAAAAAATTGCTAATTAATTGAAAGGATACCCTTTGGTTCTTATTTAATATCTTAAAAAAACTAAGCATGTCAAATTACTAATTTCTATCTCTTTATTTACACAGAAAATGAACATAGATGGTGTGCTCATCAAGAGTCAGCCAATGATATGTGCTGGAAAGTTTTATCTCTCAGTTAATGGTCTTAATTTTTAGATTCAGAATAGTTCTTAATTGAGGCATAAATTAAGTTTTATTGAAGGCAATATAAATTCTCTTTTATATTTAACAATCTCGATAAGATAAAAATAAATTATGGCTCTCCTTTACATCAGAATCTAAAGTTGACAACCAAAATAGCAATCAGTGCCAAGAATCATAAAATTATCCACTTAGGCTAGCATTAGACTATGAAACTTTTATTGAGTTATCTGCAATTGCAAATCATTTTAAATTGAAGACAGACTTCATGAATTGGAAAAATAATTGTCTAATATTAAATGGAACACTGTCAATCTTTGTGAAGTTAGAAGATGAAGAGAGAATTGATTTGAGAAGTGGACACATGCTTTATTATAAAAGCAAAAATAATGGAAAAACAAGAGAAATACGATAAAAAATTATAAATATAGTAAAAAATGAAAGAAACAATGCTGTAAAAATAAATGGTAAATAAGACAAGACCGCGAAAATTAATTACTCAATTTTATGTCTCAATAAGCTCTTTTTCTAATAAAGAATTAGAAGATTTATTTTTTATAGAGATACACAGAATGCTTTTGTTTAAAACAAATAACATTTTTAAATTGTCATGGATATTATAATGCTAGATTTGGAAGATGATTGAAATACAGAAAATGAAGACATACACTTATGAAAATAAAAAGAAAAGTTGTATATTAAAGTTCTTTTTTGAGAAAAATCCAATTTAGAAATAAACATGAAAACATTAAAATGAATGCACAAAAGAGTTAGATTATATTTTCACTAATAGAAAATAGCTATTTCAAAATTATGATATGCTTAAAACATTCAACAAAAAAAAGGATAATTGATTAAAATGAGACTTAAGACATCTGTTAATATAAATCTAGAGCTATTTATAAAAACAGTATTAAGAGTTGATATCCAAGCTTTGAAAAATATTCTGATGAATTTAAGTTAAAATTTGAAAATCGTTTTAAAATATTACCAGATTTCATAGATGGTTCAATGAGATCAATATTAAGATAACTAATAATCTACTCAGAACTGCTATCCCCCCAACAATTTAATCATAAAATAAGGGAGTGACTGAAAAAAAAATCTAAATATTGCATTTAGAATAATTAAATACTGATATTTGGAATGTATAAAAAAGAATAAATGATAAATAACATAAAAAAAATATGACTGAGAAATGATAAAGACATTATTAGTAAAAATAAAGATATCATCTTAAGTGTAAAGAAAAAAAAATCTAAAACAAACTATATATATTGTAACAGTTCGGGTGATGATGTCATAAGAGGGAGCCGCATCTTACTATGGTCGGACTTTGGAACTTCAGGTAGAATGTTAGCGACAATGCGATAAAGTACACGACTTATGATTGCACCTGCTTCCACCAGAACCTCTCATTACTTCCGCATCAAACCTAAATGCGATTTGGGTCGGTTCATCCATATTTCATCCCCCCCTCTTGGTCCCATTATACCACAGAGTTCGAACTCAGGGAGAATTCACCTTCGACTCCATTATCAGGGATGCATATATGCGAACTGATAGTCTAAGTTACATTACCAAAGTCATTACTAATACATTACATTCATTTAACATTTCCTTAAGTTAACTGTAGACTGGAGGTAAGTATGTGTGTGTGTATATATATTTAAGGCAAAGTCTTTATTGGTGAATGCAATGATCGATATAATAAACCAAAGAGACTTTATCAATTTAACATAACTTTAAAACATTTATTTAGCTAATCCATATACATATAAAAACAAAAATTCTTAAATGAATCCAGAAAAAAAAATTAAATAATATTTACAAATATTTCAAATGTTAACGATTAACATCTATCATAATTAGTGTGATAATTTAGAATTACACACTCCATCTCCCTATAATAGAAGTTCCTCAGAAACATTTTTGTGTACAGAATAATAGTAGTACATATATACAAAAAAAAAAAATTATATAAAGTAAAAAAAAAAAAATTACATTTTTATAAATTTGGCTCTTGCTATCTAATTTAAACTATCGCTGCTAAGAGCATCGATTCGACACGTGGTTTATGGAGTAATACAGCTGATGACCCCATCCTCTCCTTTTCTGTTATCATGTCATAAATAATTCATAATATAATAGTAAGGAAAATTCATTCAAGGTGTTCGTCATTTAAGCCAGAGAAGATTTAAATAATAAATATTATTTAATCAAACAACAAACAGATAACCTTTTTTTTTTTAATCAATGTATATGAATGTTAACATGGAATAAATGGAACTCTTACCTTTGTCTCCAGTTAAAAAGGTAATGACAACGAATGCAGGCCAAGTACTGAGGAAGGAATTTATCCGTAAAATTTATTTAAAAAAAAAGAAGTTTCTATTAAACTGAACTTTCCCTACCCGCTCTCCTTGCATTTTCTACAAGTGAACTATTCCAAAAAGTTGAACCGAAGTATTTATGCTACCAAAGATAGGAATAAAATAAATAAAAAATATTCATATATACGTGTCACTATATACATACATATCTAACAATAAAAAAAACTGTAGTAAGATATATCCTCGCAAAATACAGATTGACCGTGGCTACTTCCGAATCGCGTCTTCTGAACAATCCTGCATTGGTAATCTGCTGTTTTCTCCCACTCCTCAAGTAGACGTTCCATATTATGCAAAGAAAATCTATTAGGCACTTAAGTTCTAGACAATAGCTCTTAGTTTAGCATGATTATCGGGTTAATGATTTCACCGGCGACATCAATTCGCTAACCTTGACCACATTGTATTAGCACAATAGTATATAAAATTTCCAATTATTTGGGAGTTTTCAACATAGAAAAATTTGAGGAAATTTTCTGTGTAATCAGGTATGATTCTTCAATTGTTCGCTTTGTTGGTTATATATATATATTAACTTATTTTCTGGGTGTGCACTTTATCCTGTATTTCACTTCAAATTTATTATTCAATTTGTTTCACAAGTTTATTATTCTTCAAAAAAAAAAAAATAATAATAATAATTCAATTGTTCAAATTATTATTTTTTCATCAAGACAAAAACAAATTATTCAATGTATTTATACTCTTCTATATAAAATTCATTTTATATACGTACTACCTATGCGTTCGAACAGAAATGTCCATCTTGTACAATGTTCCAAACTATTATTTTTATTTTACGGAGTTGGATTTCCTTGGCGAACGTGTAGTTTCTAAGACCAGGGTTAGAATTGCCTTTTCTTTTTATAGACCATATCTGTTTTTGTCTCTTGGCGCGTGTAATCTTACATTTCCTTTTCACGTGCTGTTAATGCCTACTGTTGACTGTACTCATCTTGCAATAATCGATTAAGAAGTATCACTACATGCCATTATTTTATTCCTATCCTAGGTTGCTTAGCAGAATACTCGACCTTCGATCGTTGTCATAGCTAGTTCAGTACAATGTCATCATTTAAGTACTGTTTCGTGATGTATAAAAATATGAAACACAAGACAATCATTGTTATATATATATGTTTATATAAATTAGAACATTCCTTACTTCAATAGTTAGCTATGCTTTAATACTATGTGAGAAAGATCAATGCTAGACTTAATAATTAGTTACCTCATGCAATTTTGGTAATTTGTGTCTATATAGCTATGTATATATATTTATGTATTTAGATTTGATGAATAGCATGTTAGCAAAGTTTACATTCATTTGGCTAGGCATAGATTGTGACTACACATTACCAAAATAACAGATAGATAAAGGTGGCTGGGTACAAATTTGATATCCTCACAATATAATATAACCAAGATATGTCAAAAGACCAAAACATATAACAAAGTTGATTAATTACAAATAATAATTATTTATATATATTTAAATATGCATTTTTTGCAAGAGTTTTATTTACTATTAAATTTTATTCTATAGATCAGA
The DNA here is from genome assembly GCA_028023455.1 of Epiperipatus broadwayi. Classification (NCBI taxonomy): domain Eukaryota; kingdom Metazoa; phylum Onychophora; class Udeonychophora; order Euonychophora; family Peripatidae; genus Epiperipatus; species Epiperipatus broadwayi. The sequence continues at coordinate 3,048,537 of JAQFVV010000077.1, forward strand.
ATCATACATTTGTAATTTAAATAATTGCATATGATATTTATTTAATTACGACAATTAAGAATCAAGAGATATAGTTTCTGGCATTCTATTTGTAATATACATGTATTTATGTGTTTTTCAATATATATATATTTATTTATTTATCTTTCTTTTGAATAGAAGCATGCATTTTTAATTCAACTAATAAATATTATCATGCTGACATATGGGGAGGGGAGATAAGACATCTCCAGGGTCACTTGATAATTACTCTATTTCTGGCTAATACTGTAAATTTATGAAATAGTTGGTTGTCTTTATGCATTGACATAAGTGCCAAACTATTTATTCATTTTCCTGCTTATGAAATGTTTGATTAAATAAACTTCATAAATAATATTATTATCGTCAATGATAATAATATTAATATGTGTATCCAAGTAAAAAAGTGACTGGTACTTTCTTCAAACAGCCTGAAGTGCCACCTCTAAATCAATGCATTTATGCATATATTATGTAATAACATACTTTAGCTATTCATCACCAAAATTGTAAGATATCAGCATGCATTGCATAAATAAAGAATAATAAAAATACAATTTAAAAATTCTTTAAAAATTTGTATTGGAAAATTTTTAATATTGTTTAAAATATATAATTTATAAAGTATTTAATAAGAACTTGTTAATTTATTACACACACTGCTAATATTTTTAAAAGCAAATAATTTATTACATTTGATAATTTTTAATATTGTTTCAAGTAATTTATAAAGCACAGTAGAAAAGTCAGTTTATTTAAAATTATTGTAAGTCAACAATGCGAGGCTACCACTTGTCTGATTTATTGTTTAAATTAAGCTAAGTTCCATAAAGCAAAAATCCACAATCTATATCGAAAGTATACTCAGTTTAATTAATTTCATTCAATATATTTAAAATGTGTTTTGATATTTTATATTATTATAAAGAATAGGTAGATAATAAATAAATAAAGGATAGAAAAAATAATAATATTTTTTCAATACTGTAGAGAAGTTATCATTTTTTAGAAGATTAAATAATGGAAGCTTATCTCTTGTGCTTATTTTTTTTTATTTCTTATATTTAGTCTATCTTTTTATTATCATATCTATATTAGTATTTTAATATATTAAATTAAAAGCATATGATGCGCTTGAAAAAGAAGCTAATTAACGGAGATTAATATCTTTAAAATTAGGCACCTGTTAATTAAATATATTTAAAACTTATTTTATCATGTGAAAATATACATAAAGGCAAATGATAAAAGTTTGTCAAATTCAGTAGTAATTCTCTTGCTGTAACCACGACATTTAAAAATTTTATTTTTTCAAATATTAAATATATTTAAATTGATATTCCTAGAGGTTTATCAATTTCATAGTAAAAATTTGTCAAATTCAGTAATATTTCTCTTGCTATACGTGCGCCATTTTAAATTTTACTTTAACACACGTTAAAAATATATTTAAACTAAAAACTTACAAGTTTAGCAAATTCATTATTATACTTGATATAAATTGTCATTATTCAAATGAGAAATTAAATACATGGTACAAATGCAATTTAATTAATTAAAAACATATTTACTTTGCTTTGCCACAAATTATACTTTTTATTTTTAAAACTTTCCAAATCAGTACTGCTTTCTTTTTGGTTTTTATGATACCATTCAAAAATAGTTACAATATAGATTTTTCATGTATTTTTTATATTGCAAATTTTTTAAAACAATTAAAGCAAAAATGTATGTTGGTAAAAGTCTATAGGCAAAACTCTCCATATAATAGTGCCACTCAGAGCAAGCCAGTGTAAGCAATGAATGCCAGAAGGCTTGTGCATAATATCCCTATCTAGTGCCTACTCATCCAATATCTCCAGACTAGTTTCTAGCTTGGGGCTTTCATCAGTGAGGAGCCTTGGATCTGAGAGCACTGCACCTAGATCTTAGGATCTAATGCAACCCTCCAGCAGCCACCTTTTATCTCAACTACAAAACTGTGAGAATCCAATTGAAAACAATAATATTTTCAATCTAAGCTCATTAGCTTATATAGTCATATGGGTCTGAACTCCGTTCAATAACCATACATTTTTCTGTCTTTGGCTCTTTGGAACAACCATAGCCATCAATATCCTATTAGGCAGGATTGGTATTAAACCACTGAACATCACATGATCACCATTTCTTATGCTTGCTCATAACTGTTATTAAACTGGCAAAACTCTCCATACAGTAGTGCCACTCAGTGCAAGCCAGAGAAATCAATGGATGCCAGAAGGCTTCTGCATAAATCTCTATCCAGTGTCTACTCATCCAATATCCCCAGACTAGTTTCAGGCTTTTGGCCTTCGTCAGTGAGGAGCGTGGATCTCAGAGCACTGCACCTAGATCTTAGGATCTAATGCAAACCTCTAGCAGCCATCTTTTATCTCTACTTAACTACAAAACTATGAGAATCAAAGTGAAAACACAATATTTTCAATCTAAGCTCATTAGCTTATATAGTCATATGGTCTGAAATCAGTTCAATACCCAAACATTTTGGTGTCTTTGGCCCTTTAACAACCATAGCCACCAATATTCTATTAACTAGAGGGTTGCATTAGATCCTAAGATCTAGGTACAATGCTCTCAGATCCAAGGCTCCTCACTGACAAAGGCCAAAAGCCAAAAACTAGTCTGGAGATATTGGATGAGTAGGTCTTAAATAGGGATTTTATGCACAAGCCTTCTGGCATCCATTGATTACTCTGGCTTGCACTGTGTGGCACTACTATATGGAGAGTTTTGCCTGTTTAATAACAGTTATGAGCAAGCATAAGAAACGGTGATCATGTGATGTTCAGTGGTTTAATACCAATCCTGCCTAATAGAATATTGATGACTATGGTTGTTAAAGAGCCAAAGACACCAAAATGTATGTATGGGTACAGAACTGAGTTCAGACCCATATGACTATATAAGCTAATGAGCTTAGATTGAAAATATTATTGTTTTTTCCAATTTGATTCTCATAGTTTTGTAGTTGAAATAAGCTCCTCATTGGCGAAGGCCAAAAGCCAGAAACTAGTCTGGGGATATTGGATGAGTAGGCACTAGATAGGTATTTTATGCACAAGCCTTCTGGCACCATTGATTACTCCGGCTTGCACGAGCGGTACTACTGTATGGAGAGTTTTGCCTGTTTAATAACAGTTATTATGAGCAAAATACAAAATGGTGATCATGTGCTGTTCAGTGGTTTAAAATTCTATACAAAAAAAAAATCATGCAAGATTCTTCAAGATTGGTACAATATTTGTTGAGTTATAAAGTCATGACCAAAAAACTTTCACATTTATATATATATGTAGAATTATATGTTTGTCTGTACATGTATTTGTTAAGACATTTTAATTATATATATAAAATTTAAAAATTTTATTAGATGTATAATCCACTCAACATATATATATATTAATCCATATGCTGTAAATAACATTGTGATTTATAAGAATCACTCATATGCACTCAATTTAACATTTATAAATATTATATTAATCATCGAGCAATATATAATAAATCATAAGATATTCAATTTATTTCAGTCTGAATATATCATGTTTGACACGTAATTATCCTAACATAGTAATGCCTATAAAATTTTTAATGTAATAATTAAACCAACTACAATATATAGTAATAAGTTGTCAAAAGTTTAATTTATTTAATGAGATAATTATTTCAGATATAGTTTTAGCTTTAAAAAATTAGTCAATATCATAGGCAAAAATTTTTTTTTATAAGAATTGAATAACCAGTTGGTCAGAAGGTCAAATGACTATTCAAGCATTAAAGCAACAGTATGAAGACAACAGTTTCATTTAAATGTCTAAATCAAATTTGTTTTTCATTCTTCAGATAAGACTCAATTCACAAATCTTTAGATTTCTTTTCAAGTTTTCATTTATGACTTTGCCAAGATGATTAAAAAAATTTTCTTATGCAAATTAAAAATTTATATATAACCTAGGCTTACTTGCAGTACATGTCCAACTGCATCAAATAAGTCCACAAGCTTTGTAAAACCATAATCAGCAACCCTACACTGGCGACCAAAATGATGATGGTAGGAAGGGATGAACTTACCAAATGCAATGGCACAATGTGGAGCATTTTTTAGCAAATCCACTATTTCCCGAGACAACAAGGCCAACTGAGCAGCCAAAGGTGGACTAGTAGTGCGTGGGAAAGACTCTAAAAAAATACCATTTTTATTTATTACTATTTAAAATACAAAGATATTTTGATCATAACTACTAACTTTTTCAGAAAACCAACTATTTTCTGACTTCTTAAATTGTTATTTTAAATTAAGCAAAACAGAACTCACCTAGCTCCCCACCCTTCCCCACTTATGAGATAATAAAATTTTTTGTATAAGTTTAAAATCATTAAATGAATTTAATAATATAATATATTGTTTTAAGACATCAATTTCACACATTTATTATTTTCAATGTTTTTTAATTAATGTTTGTCTTTTCCAAAGATGAGAGAAATAAATATCAATAATAAAAAAACTGTCAATTTAAATAAAACAATTTCACAAACTCAATACAAATGAAGATCAAATTCAATGGGGAAACAATTTAATATAGAAATATCAAAAAAAAAAAAAGAAATTAAAAAAAAATAATTGTTCAATTTTCGATTTTGTTTTTAATTCTTTAATAACTAATAACATACCTTTTAAAAAATAATTAAGATAAAATTAGGCTTATTCAAATAGAAAACTGAATAAAAAACTTTATTCAACTGATTTCAATAGAAGTTTTTTTATTCTTATCAATATATATTTCTTAAAAATTATATGCCTAAAATATACTTACCATTTAATGGCATTTTATTCTTAACCCATTGCACTTTCTTTATGCCTCTTTCTGACTGAATGATAACAATTCCTTGTATGCAGGAAACGAGATGTTCTAGAGGCACTCCTCCTTCCTTTACCATCATCAAATCTCCAAATTCCCGGGCATAGCAAATGGGAAAACTAAACAATGTAAAATGTGTATATAAGTTTATATATACAAATGTGTACATATTTAAAAAATATTAACAAAGGAATTATAAAAAAAAAAATGTTAAAAGAAATCAATAAGTTTTTTTTATCAAACAAAACAGGACATGATTCTCCTAGCCTATATTTAACATTTACAATATTAGCAATATTTATACTTCTATATTCTAAAGCCATCTACACAAACTTGAATAACCATGGATATTATATAATAATATCAATCACTTTCCGGTATTTATCGATTACTTATGATTTGCATAGATCGCTCTAATGATATATAGAAAATTATTGCTGTTATCACAGTAGTTGTTTTTTTCCCATGATAATCACATATCTGGAAATAGTCTCCCAATAAATCATAACAATACATTTTTACAATATCCTGTTGTCTTAGAATTTTCCAGTAGGCTAAAAAGTTTCTATTTCTTTGGATTTTGAATAATGGATCTAAAATAACTAGAACTAATAAATAGTTCAACACCTTAAACAAACTTTAGTAATCTTTTGTAAGCACAAGGAAATATTTATTAACCAATATAATTATCTCTTATTAAATTAATGTATCTTTAAGCCAAACATTTAGCAAATAATATTATTGGAAAATGAAAAAAAAATGATTATCACTAGTGCTTATCATATGGAATGTAGATATTAAATTCAATCTTTCATTTATTTGAAAAAATATTAAAAAAATATTTTATCATTTATTTTGTTATTTACATAATATACTTTTAATTTTTTTATAATAATTTCCCAAATGATATTACATTTTAAGATAAAATACATTTTACTTTCACAGATATAATAAGCAACCGCAGTGTGATTAAGATAATAATTAGCTATAATTATTATTATTATGATAACTTCCAACCAAAAAAAAAAGACTAATAGAATTTCAAATGTCTGATTATAACAAAATTTCTAAAATAAATTTGAATTAATAAGTTATTCATTTGAATTTAAAATTATAAATGATTACATAATATATAATTTCATTCATGCATTGTTTATTTTGTCATGATACCGTTAAACAACCTATCAAACATTAATATTTTCTAAGTGTTACTATTTAACCTTCTGAAGATTAGACCTAATTTGTAATTCAGAGTGTTAACAATTAAAAAAGTTCAAATAATGCAAAAATTAAAAAATATTTTTTTTTAAAAATTCCCATAATAAAAATAAGTTTATACAAGCCTATTTAATGGTAATGTTCCATTATGACTCTGTAACAAAGTATGGACCTTTGTTGCCAGGGTCTTAAGTGATTCTTTAACTAGTGGTAGCTCAGAATATTCCTCAGTCTCAGCCCAACCAGTTTCTGTCATTCCTGTGCAATGAATTTCACAGTAAGGTTTTTCTAAAAATTCCTGTACTTCCTGTTTTAAAAAAAAAAAGTTAAATATTGTTTAAAAAAAAATCAACAGATCATATTTAATTTTAAAAAAAACCCTAAATTCTAATATGCAATTCAAAACTAAAAACAATTATAGCACACATAAATGTGTAAAACATATGTGTATGCATATATACATTCTGTAAATATCTTAACTTAAGAACCATCATTAGGTAGCAAAGGCATAAATTAACAATGATTAAGACTTTTTTTAAAATTGTTTGACCATAATTATCATTGCAAGAAGTGTCCTGCATGGTGTAAAGCAATAAAAGAGTAGCAGATTCTAAAGCTCAAAATACATAGGTTGCAACTTATTTGTCATTTTTAGTGCTCAAATTTTTTATAAATTCCTATGCAATGAACCATTCATTCATTTATTTATTTACAAAAGTATTTATTAAGTAAAGTTAAATAAAAAGCTCCATCTTTCCTGACAATAAGAATTATGAAAATCAATCAAGTCCATAGAAAAAAAATAAAAAATAGCTACATGATTAAATAATTACATAACAGAATTAATGATTATAATTTAAAGTAATAATAAATTATCATCAGATTGTTAAGACTAAATTCTTCAGGCATCAGCTATTTTGGGTAACATCAATGTGGTCAATTCCAAACAACATGCTACTACAGTAAATAAATAATGATTATGTTATATTCTCTGTCTTTCATTTTATGATTTAGCAAATCCTGTATATTGCTATTAAATGAAAATTTTCAAATAAGCTAGCTTGCATTTAACCAATTGTTTTAAAAATGGATCCAAACCTTTGTTTATTTAGAATAGAACTTTTGTTAATGTTTTGTTATTTGTCGCTTACTTTTTGGAAAGTTATACTTGCTTTTATTTCCTATGAAAGAAAATATATTTGATTAGTACGGATACTTCATTCTACAGATAATTCGCCGAGGAAGGTCATCGCACCCTCAACAGACTGCTCACTATAGAAGGAGTTCTGCTAAAGAACTAAGGTGTTTTTAAAAAAGATATATATACTTTTTTTTTTTTGTACTATTATGCTGTAATAGGTTTATAATAGAATGTGTAGATATCCCTATAACCTGGAAAGTAAAATTCATATATTTTATATGCGTTGGTTTAAGGTAAATTTTATAATGCCTTTTATTCAAATAGAGATATTTATCTTTTACTTTTTTTTAAAAGTGTTTATGAATGTTTCATACATTTTATGATAAACAGCTGATGTATGTTTATTGGAAGTTCACTATAATTTCATAATTATTATGAATATAATAATTTATGGTTAAATTTATATCCACTTTATCTTTATAAACTTTTATTCTCTTCAATGCATGTGTATATTCCTTATTCAATGCAGAATTTTTATTGTGCTATTTTAAATATTTTATAGTTGTTTGTCTGACAGTAAACTAGTTGGTTTCAGACATTGCTTAATGTAATTTTTAGCATGGATATTAAGCTATCTAGTTTATAAGTGATAATTTTGTTACCTTGCCATCGTTTAGTCTAGGATTTATGCCTCAGAGCATTAAACTTTATTAGATGTTGCTTTGCTTATTGTACTTCGCGGAATAGAATGCGCTCTCCCCATTGTTCACATTTGTATTCCATGAGGATTGTGTTTATATTCTAAGATTACTTTTATATGTTGCTAAGATAGCTAAGTCCCATGAGAGGATCGTTTTATAGTGTGTATTCTGTTTTTCCTTATGTGTTGAGACTTTGTCCACACAGGAATTTTTGACTAAGATATAGGCGTTGGAATCCACCATACTGTTATTCATGTTGTTTTGCTCCGAGGAGTCTGACTTTATTAATTTATCCCTCATGATGTTATTAAATATTTTTCACCGTGGAAAGTGAAGTTATTTGTGCTTTTTAAGAATGATATGGCAATGATAGGATAGATGTAGAAGTACTTAGTTCTTCAAGGTGTACTTTGTTATTTGTAGTGCTTTTGTTAAATGAAAGAGTGTCTGCATTGTGCTGCTGTGCCTTGTCAGGAGTTTACAAGTAAACCAACAATGTATTAGTAATTTTAAATGTTTATTTTAGTGCATAGCATAATAGGCAATGCACATATACAATGTTGTTTTCATCACCATCTGGGAGTAATTCACTGATGGATGTGTAAGCCATTTTAAGGTTGTATATTTCTTTATTACGTGGATATAAATTCAATATATAATACATGTGTACATGACTTCTGATGAATGTTCCCTATATTTTATTATTTTATTCAAAAAATAAAATAGTGCTAGACAATAGTTATTACTTATGTCTTTATATGATAATCATCATTATCATACAAGTTTGCTAGTTCAAACTCTGTCATATAATAGTTCAGATTAAAGTTATTTTTATCTGCAATGTGTTTCAATATTGTTAAAAAATGTATTATGAATTGTTATCTGACAAAGAGATATATTTCATAAATTGTATTGCTTAGCTTCTAGTTTAAGCTTTTTTTTTTTTTGTTATTAAATGTTTGTTTAATAGAATGATTTAGTTAGAAATGATTAAAAATAAATTAGCTAAATATTGAAACTATTTATCTTAACTGAATATATTCTTAATAACTCATCCTAACATTCTAAAACACCAATAGATAATTTGTTAGTGAGGCAATTCTATATTATCTACTGTGATATCCTACTAAAATTTAACAGCATCTAAGTTTTGCAAATAACTTTCGCAATGATATTGTAAATACAATTTCATTTGTATCTAGAATGTTAATAAATGTATTTGTTGTTATTTAAATCTAGTTTTTGTTTTTTTCTATATGTGATTTCTTGTGTCTTGAATTCTTGATTATAATAGAAATCTTGGTAAATCAGATGATCAATTCCTATGCAAATCCAAAATCTCAATGTTGAAAATGAAAATATCTCATAAATGTTTTAATTCCAAAGCTGGGACTGTAATTAAAAGAGATTAATATTTATTTAACTTGCTTGGGATTACTTAATCCATTTTTCAGTCTGCATATTATTTTATTTATCTTCCTAATAAAAGGTACAATAATTAAACTTAATTATTTTGTGTTGTTGATGGTTAATAGAATGATATAAAAGGTACTCTTTCTTTCTATTATTTAGAGTGACATCCTGGGTAAAAGACTATGATTTTTCTAAATTTTATACATTTTGTTTTATATAATTGTTAAGCAGATTAAACACTTCTTTATGTAATTATTATTATTACTATAATATATTAGGATACATTTACTTATAAGAGAAATGTATGTCTCCTATAGTCTACTAGGATGCCAGTCATTTAGCAACACAATACAACAGTATATTTCCAAAGTTAACAACAAGAACCCTGAGATCATTATTTATTATTTCATTAATTATTAATCCATTTGTCTGTATTATAATCCAAAAGTTGGTAATGTGGCATAAAAAACTTGTATGGTTTATTGTACTATTAGAAAAGTACATTACATTTCACTCTACAAGAGTAGAGTAGATCAGATCATGTCAATAAATAATTATTTGGTGATAAATATTTGGATACTCATCAATAAACCAGGCTAGCCAATTGGTGGCATTCTTTCTCTGCTAAAAACACACAATTATATCGATCCGGGGCTGACTATTTTTAAACAATTTTTACATTTTCTCCAACATTTTTAAAAAATATTTCTACATTTTCTCTGACTTTTTTTAAAATATTTTTACACTTTCTCTGCCTTGTTTTAAAATACTTTTACATTTTTTCCACCTTTTTAAAAATTATTTTGACATTTCGTCCGTCTTTTTTAAAAATATTTTGATATGTTCTCATACTTTTTTAAAAAGATTTTGACATTTTCTCATTTTCTAAAATACTTTTTTGTCATTTTCTAAATTACTTTTAAAATAATTTACAATAGATTCCTGCATAAATACTATATCTTGGATTGAAGAGGAAAGTATTCATTTATTTAACACTCTCAAAAGGCGCGTGCTCAATTAGCTTGAAAGGCTGCTATTTGAATGTAATAGATTTTATCTGTAAAAAAGGCATAATTTACAATAGATTTTATCTTAAAAAAGACAGCGCATAGTGCTGGAATGTGCAGGTCCAGTTCCCGATGATTTTGACGATCTGAAGGATCGGCCAATACATACACTACTCTGATCAAACCAAACTTATGATTTCCAAAACAATGTGCAACCTTAGACATTTTATTTGTCTCGTAAAACATGCATGACTTCTGAGAAAAGATGCTTGGCCAGCCCCTTTTGCAATTGTTTTCATTCTGACATGTGTAGGGAAGCCTGGCGATGATCTTACAATTATTAGTATGTAATACTACGTCAAATAGGGGGTAAGATCTTTAATCCGAATGCATAGTACAACAGTTATGGTCAGTTGAATTAAACACACCCTCACATGATACGATAGCAATCTGTTAAGTGTGCGCATAGCATAGTGCCGCGAAGCACATTAGCGGGCCATAATATTTGTGTGCAGTGCCATCTAGGCCTGCAACGGCTAATATGAACAGGATTATTCTATAATATTGGGCCGTGTAAACGGCATATTTCTGTGTTTTTAGCAGAAAAAGAACGTTACCAAGCAGCTGGCCTGGCCTACCGATGAGTACCAATATTTGCTATATAAGATATTAAAGAAAAGACCTAAAAATTCTATTAGATATTACTTTAAGTATAAAATATTTATTGCCCAGAAAATGTATTTTGTTGAAGAGAAATGTGTATTTTTAAAAAGAGTTGCATAGGAATGAGTGAAGTTTTTCCTTTTCCTAGTTTATTTATTTACTTTATAGTTATACATTTTATTACTGCTTTGAAATTTCCTTCTATTTTAATGCATGTCTCGGTAGTAAAAAGTGAAAAATAACTAACCGACTACTGAGCTTAGCTGAATGTATCATTTAGTCTCATTATAATATTAGTAGCCCTACTCTCATCCTTCTTTTTATAGCTCCTCCTCTCTTAATTGGTTAGAATATATATATAATATAACAAAATGATAATTTCCTTTTTTTGACAAAAAATATATTTTCAGTTTTTATTAATTCATTAATTATTTGTAATATTAAAGCTAGAAATATTATTATCAAAATAATCACAACATATAAGAATATGCAGGCAGTGTGTCTCTTCTTGATTTAGATATTCCTGAAAATTTTTACCTTTTCATTGAAAGATTTCTATAATACATGTTATTAAAAAATTTGCTAGGGTAATAATGTTAAGAAAATAAAAGTTCAAGTAAATCCACAGGGAACGGAAAAAAAATAAATCTGTAGCCATAATATTATATGTGGCACATATCTATACAATGTTTCTATTAGTCAAATATTAACACTGGGGTGTTGAACAGTACTAGTTTAAGCATAACTGAAGTTTCATAAAATGAACTAATCCAAAAAGATCCAATACTAATGACAACAACTGCTACGAGATCAAATTCAGACTGTAAATTCAAATATTCAGTTATAATTTACAGAAACATACTTTCAAATATGTTAACAATATTGTAATATTTTCATTTATTAGTAAAGTTTATAACTTTATATCACCAAAAATTTAATATTTTAATTGTAAAAAAAAAAAAAAGCCACTAAATTTGTTTTACATTGGACAATGAAATCAAAATTTTATGAAAACAGATACCAAAAGAAGCATCCATTTTATTTTAGAATATCATAAATATGCATTGTTATGGCAATTCATCTGGATACTCTTGTATTCTCCACTCTTATAACTAAAAAAAAAAAAAAAACAGGGACAGGGGAACATTCAGGGACATCTAGCATTTGACACAACCCACAAATATATATATATATGCACTCATAATTAATTAAAATTTATTTTAAAGTTTTTATTCTCCTTAATAGCTAATCAATTGCAAAATCTTTCACAAGTCAAATCTTATAACATCAGCATTTTATATTTCATATTAAAATTTGTTATGCTGTCTAAAATATTAATCTTTTTTTATTTTACCATAATTTTACAATTAACATTTTATACTGTATTTACCAACCATATTATTAGACCATAAAATTGACTAAATAAATGTAATTGGTTATCATATGAAATAAATAATTGATTACCTCTTGTAAATTATTATTATCATCAGAAATAACTGGGCTGATAGAGTTTGCTTGAGTACTAAGGCAAACAATACGACCAGAATCCAATTCTTGAATTTCTACAATATCTCTCATTTTGTACAGATCTGAAACACTAATGTTCTGATGGTATCTAAAAAAAATGATAAAATTAATATTAAAATAAAAAAAGTAATCATTATGAAAATATTCACACTATTTATTTTATCAATTTTGTTTCAAGAGATTAATAGAAAAGCACATTGTTATAATATTTGGTTAACGAACAAGTACATTGTTATAATATTTGGTTAACGAACAAGTTTTATGCAAATAAATATATATAATAACAATTATTATATGCAATAAAATGAAACTGGAAGTAATATATTATATTAATACTAAATTATAAATTTGTTTCATTCTATTATATATATAATTAAAACAGGCAAAACTCACTATATGTATTGCCACTCATTGCAAGCTAGAGTAATCAATGGATGCCAGAAGGCTTGTGCCTAATATCCCTATCTAGTGCCTACTCATCCATAATCCCCAGACTAGTTTCTGGCTTGTGGCTTTCGTCAGTGAGGAGCCTTGGATCTGAGAACACTGCACCTAGATCTTAGGATCTAATGCAACCCTCCAGCAACCACCTTTTATCTCTACTTAACTACAAAACTATGAGTCTTAAATTGAAAACACTATAATAATATTTTCAATCCAAGCTCAATAGCTTATATAGTCATATAAGTCTGAAGTCAGTTCAATACCCATACATTTTGGTGTCTTTGGTTCTTTAATAACCATAGCCCATACTATCCTATGAGGCAGGATTGGTTTTAAGCCAATAAACATCACATGATCACCATTTCTTATGCTTGCTCATAACCGTTATTATAACAGGCAAAACTCACAATACGTGTTGCCACTCACTGCAAGCTAGAGTAGCCAATGGATGCCAGAAGACTTGTGCATAAAATCTCCATCTAGTGCCTACTCATCCAATATCCCAGACTAGTTTTTGGCTTGTGGCCTTCGTCAGTGAGGAGCTTGCATTTGAGAGCCCCTCCTAAGATCTAGATGCAGTGCTCTCAGATCCAAGGCTCCTCACTGATGAAGGCCGCAAGCCAGAAACTAGTCTGGGGATATTGGATGAGTAGGCACTAGATGGGAATTTTATGCACAAGCCTTCTGGCATCCACTGACTACTCTAGCTTGCAGTGAGTGGCAACACATATAGTGAGTTTTTCCAGTTTTAATAACTGTTATCAGCAAGCATAAGAAATGCTGATCATGTGATATATATATAATTACCACAAAATATATATTATTAGGTATGATAGTAATTATTTTTTTAAAAAAAATTAGAAGTATTATTCATTAATAGAGCATTTCTTAATTTACTATTCATGGATAAACAAGTCTCAATATGTTACTAAAATAATTCATAAGATAAACAAGATTCTTAAAAAATCATTTAAATGAACTTGTAAATAACACTCACCTTTTGTTACATCAATGCTAATCTAATTTGTCAGATAAAAGATGATTTATTATTATATAACAAACAGAAGATCAGATAAAAGTGATCATTGTTAGATCACCCTTTATCTGATAAAAGAGATTGGTATTATTTTAACAAAATGTGGTCATTATTTACAAATTCATTTCATTGATTCTTTGGGACTCTTACTTGTGAAATCTTAATTAATGTAAATAAATAATCAATCAAACAAGATTGAAATAAACAACTATTAATAATTATATTTAAATATTTATCAAACCGGCTTTCATCTCCATTGAGACCTTCTCAAGATATTATATTATAGAATTCACATAAACAAATAATAATATTTACTCCATCTACTGGACACTATTTACATTATATTTCATTTTCTTTTTAAAACATGTACATATATTATAAATAAATAAATTTAACATATTATACATCTAAAAATTTTAACAATATTTCCCCCCCCCCCCAAAAAAAAAAAAATTAATAATAATAAAAATTAAATATATATTTTACATCTTTTAAAAAATAAAAATAAATAAATAAATTGGTATTTACATATGTACAACCATTTCCTACACTTTCCAATTGTTTAATAAAGCCCATTTCCCACCTAATTTAGCTGGACCTTTTACTATATTTACACATTTGTCTAAGTTTTCTTGAATATATAATGTTTCATAATATATTCTCTTATGGTAATTCTTCACATACTTAATAACACATATTTTCCTCACACTTCATTTTATGCCCTGTATCCAAATAATGCAAATATGGCCCTGATCTCATGTCTTTTCTGTTAATTGCTCGATCATGTTCTTTACCTCTCTCAGCTGCCGTTCTCCCTGTCTGTCCTATATATATTTTATTGCATTTTCCACAGCTAATTTTATATACCAGCCCCATCATACTACTAACATCATTTAACTCTTTTGCATTATGTAACCATTTACCCAAGGACTTATTATTGTTCCAAGCTATTTTTACATTATTTGGCAATTTATCTTTCATTAATCTTTTATATACTTTTTCTGAATATGGAATAGACATCCATTTACTATCTCTATATCTATTCCTGTTATCCTCATTTACTTTATCTACCTTACCATCAAAAATTTTTCTGATTTCCTTTTCTTTGTAACCTATTTTTACATAATTATTTTTCATCTTTAATTTCTGTTTATATGCCTTTGTTTTATCTAATGTTAATCTATCATTCTTAATTTTAAATCCCTGTAAAACTCCCATTTTCTGGCACCATGGTTGATAAGAAGTTGGATCAATCAACCCTCTGGTCTTTTCATCTTTAATATAATGTTCAACAACTATCTCATTTATTATCCCTCTTCTTAAAAAAATATCTAAATACTTTAATCCATTTTCTTCTTTCTCCATTGTAAATCTAATATTATACTTATTCTCATTCAATTCATTAAAAATTTTACTAATACTTCTACTATTTCTACAATAACAATATCATCTACATATCTACAATATTCTTTAATCTCATTATTACTTATAACTCTATCAATTATACTCTCTTCAATACTATCTACCAACATTGGTGATAAAATACCACTAACTGAACATCCCATTACCCATCCTTTGTCTATATTCCAAAACTCTTCCTTATATTTAAAATATAATGCCTCATCTATTAATAATAATGCTTCATAAATAGTATTCATCCATTCTTCCGATAAAACATTGCTTATTTTTAATTTTTCTATAACAATATCAATACTATCCTTTCTAGGCACACTTTGATACATCTTTTCAATATCAAATGATGCTATCATTCCATTTCTATTTAATTTGATATTATTTAACCTGTTAATAATTTCTTCAGAATTCTTAATATATTTTTCAAATCCTATTGTTTCTACAATTTTCTTATCTTTAAGTATATAATTACTAAAGTCCAAAATTACCCTTACTGGCATACTTTCTTTACGAGTCTTTACTTTTCCAAACATACATGGATGTTCAAATCGTGATGGATATAAATTCTTATATTCCTTTTCACTAATTAATCCTTTCATTTTCATATAGTTTAATAACACTTTATATCTTGTTTTTATTCCTTTACTAGGATCTTTGTTTAATTTTTTATATCCTTGTTTATCCATATCTTCATATATTTTCCTTTCATAGTCTGATTCATTTAAAATCACAAATTTTGAACCTTTATCCTCATTTGTAATTATTAATTTTTCAGTTCTTGCTTTATCAATAATTTGTTTTATAATACGCTTCTCCTTCCATTCTTTTCTATTATACTTCACACTTTTATTTATAACACTATTAATTTTTGATTGTAAATCAATCTTTAAGTTATTATTTATATTTGCTGCCTCCACACATACTATAGTTTCCTGTTGAACATCTTTAATTACAAAGGGGATATATTTAACACCATTATCTACAATTCTTGATTGTTCAATATCAAAATTAGTATTTGACAAATTTATAAAATTATAATCTTCTTCTTTGCAATTATTTACTTTATTAACATTATCCTTTTCTTCATTCGACTTGGCTTTATTATATAATAACCATTTCCATTTATTATCATATTTTTTCGAAAGTTTATTCTTTAGACTATTATTATGAAACATTAAAGCATTCTTTATATATACACACATACCTTCCGATAGATTCTTCTTTAATATACAGTTTATTCTATTATATTTCTTAATATAATAATTTATTTCCCCACATTTTTCTTTCAAAAACCAATTTAAGACCGTCATTCGAAGTTTATTGCATAATCCTTTGTTCTTATTGATTTTTACGTTACTAATTTTAAATTTACACGACATAGGCATTATTGCATTATTTTTACATTGATTCAAAAATGATAACTGATATTTCAATTCCTCAATTCTTCTTTGAATATTCTATATTGCTTTGAATCTATTAAAATCAATATCTTTCAATTTTAAATGTAAATATGTCCATATATTATTTGAATTATAATTCCACATTTTAATCTTCTATAATAACGTTCAAAAAAAACTATTAGAATGCCAATATATAAAATCTAAATCACTATGATGGTCAAATATCCAATATGATTTATTTGTCCATAATGTTGTCATAAACAGAAATAAATAAATAATCAATCAAACAAGATTGAAATAAACAACTATTAATAATTATATTTAAATATTTATCAAACCGGCTTTCATCTCCATTGAGACCTTCTCAAGATATTATATTATAGAATTCACATAAACAAATAATAATATTTACTCCATCTACTGGACATTATTTACATTATATTATTATTTGTTTATGTGAATTCTATAATATAATATCTTGAGAAGGTCTCAATGGAGATGAAAGCCGGTTTGATAAATATTTAAATATAATTATTAATAGTTGTTTATTTCAATCTTGTTTGATTGATTGTTTATTTATTTCTGTTTATGACAACATTATGGACAAATAAATCATATTGGATATTTGACCATCATAGTGATTTAGATTTTATATATTGGCATTCTAATAGTTTTTTTTTTTTTTTGAACATTATTATAGAAGATTAAAATGTGGAATTATAATATTCAAATAATATATGGACATATTTACATTTAAAATTGAAAGATATTGATTTTAATAAATTCAAAGCAATATGGAATATTCAAAGAAGAATTGAGGAATTGAAATATCAGTTATCATTTTTGAATCGATGTAAAAATAATGCAATAATGCCAATGTCGTGTAAATTTAAAATTAGTAACGTAAAAATCAATAAGAACAAAGGATTATGCAATAAACTTCGAATGACGGTCCTAAATTGGTTTTTGAAAGAAAAATATGGGGAAATAAATTATTATATTAAGAAATATAATAGAATAAGCTGCATATTAAAGAAGAATCTATCGGAAGGTATGTGTGTATATATAAAGAATGCTTTAATGTTTCATAATAATAGTCTAAAGAATAAACTTTCGAAAAAATATGATAATAAATGGAAATGGTTATTATATAATAAAGCAAAATCGAATGAAGAAAAGGATAATGTTAATAAAGTAAATAATTGCAAAGAAGAAGAAGATTATAATTTTGTAAATTTGTCAAATACTAATTTTGATATTGAAACAGTAAGGTCTGCTTTTCAGATCTTCGTTTCACCTTTTCTCACCTATTTCCTACCCTCATACCTTAGTTTGAACCCCAATCTATCGTAGTGTCTGCAATACGCTTATATACCGAAAATCCCGCCTAATTTTAAACCACGAGTACAATGCTCGTATTATATATATAACTCATTCCCAAATAAATAAAAGATTATGGATTATGTATATGTTCACAGAATTTTGATTTATTAAAAAGTAGGTTATATAAGTCGTAATTGTGCACACACTATGATATGCATTTTAAAACATATCAAAATTATAAATTTTTAAAGTTATTTTGTTTGAATCTATTTACAAATATATATTACCGTCGTAATATATTTTTGATTTAAAATAAAATTCATTTAGCAAATATTCATTTAGTAAATAGATTCAAATATTGCAATTTAAAAGTAAAATAATTTTCGTTTACTTTAATAAAAGTCATTCCAAATATTTCAGTTAAAATAAATGAGAGACAATAGTTTAATTAGTTTATGTTATATAAGTTTATCTAAAAACAGTAGATGTCCACTTAAGGTTTTCTTTAATTAATAAAAGTAATTTTTAATTAAATCTAGTTTGTAATTCGAATGTTGACAGGGAAATTAACAAAAGAAATTAATTAATGTTGAATTCCTTTAGACATTCGGATAGATTTAATTACAGCTGATAAGTCCGATATATTTTTGTAACGCTCCAAGGCAGTTCTATTGTTAATTTCTAATATAAAAAGGAGGGTTTTCTTTTGTTCTGCATTCTAATGTTTCTAGGAGAAATCATTCAGAGTTCTATTCTAATAATTTGCTAACCTTGACATGACAGACTAGAGGCATCAAGATTGCTATGTCCCCTCGGAATAGCCGGCCGCTGCTCCAGACCATTGGAAGTTATCACACAAGGAACCCCGGAACTGCTGCCGCTGCCAAAAATATGAAAATTTCCAGATTTTGCTGTTAAATTATATAAAAACCTGCCGACCATCAATCTATCTAAAATGCTTCTCCAGAGGTAACCCTAAATTAACCCAAGAGCTCTTGTGATAACTAACATGCTATAGCTATTTTAAATTGTTTTCTGATATTTCACATAACTTCATTATGTATTTCTTTAACGTGTTTAAATATACTCAACATTTTGCTCTCTATCCTTGGGTTAATATTTTCTATTGATTAAGCTTTCTGTTATTTTATTATGATAATGTGTCAGAATTATTCCCTTTGATGAAAATAAGACGCCGCTATGAAGGCATATTTTAAATTTCTAAATAAGTTTCCAATTTTATTATCTTGCAAATCACTCGTTTGAGGGCGATTCTATTCTTTAATATATAATATAATCACATAGTTTAAAATCTACATGTTATTGATTTTAATCTAATATGAGAGTATGTGCGAGGTCAATGATTAAATGTGTCCCCTAATGCATGATTGCGTATATAAATCTATACTTACCTTTTAAACCCGCAAGCATGCATTTTCCTATTTTAATTACCGGGTTCTACTTTAATTACAAAGTTCATCATTGATGTCGAGAATGTGCGGACCTTTTTAATTGAATTTCGGGGAATTTGATTGGGCATTTCTCTTAATCCAAGTAAAACCCATTCAGTATGTTTTATATACACTAGTCTTGTATTGCTGGTAAGTGAATTGGTTGTTGAGACCGCTTTGTTTTACTTTTCCAAGGATTCTTTACACAGCCAAGTCCGTTCTTTTCGCTTATTGCAGTTTCCAGGCAGAGTGTGTCCATAAATGACACACCTGGGAATTAAACGCAATCGTCACCCAGTCGCTAAGTTTCAGCTGTTCATAAAATACTTTCCTACAGGTTAGCGGCAAGATGCCCTCCGTAATCATTCCAAATATTCCATTATTGTTTTATTTAATATTTATTTTACAAAGCATCCGTGACTTAAACGTGTCACATCCTCCAACTTTAATAAATTCATTATCAGCAATACTGACCTCCCAATGTAACTTTATTATTATTATTATTATCATCGAATAAATGCCTTGATCACATTCCCACTTTGTTGCTTAGTAAGCTATTATCCGTACTATTCTCGAAATCAATAAATATTTTATAACACTTAATTTCAAATATTTTCTTAAACCTGTATAATTACTCAAAGCACCTCGCACATGTTCCTATCTCATCAAGCACATTATCGTAATGCTATTAACCCAAGGAATAGAATATATCACTTTGCTTTAAAACCTTTTGTCATTTATTGGAATACAATGCCAACAATTATTTAATACGCGTCCCTGTCTTATATAAGCAGACAGTGGTGTTATATATATAATTTATATAAATAAATTTTGTGAAATTATTTAAAACTAAATTTGATCTCTTATTTTATTTGATTCCTATCACTGTCTCGGTCTATATATATATATATTTTCTGAATTTCTTTTGTAAATCCATAGACGTTAATTAGCCACCCAAGCTTCTTTTAGTATAGAGTCTTTTGTTTCTCCCTGACCACCAGGCACTAGTCAAAGATTATACTAGTAGTGGCATCACTTGCGTTATCACGTAGATGGCGCTGTGAAATTTGGACTTTAGATTCGAACTTAGTATATCTAGAAGGCAACCCCTCCTAGAATGTTCAGTTTCGTGTCTGGGGTTTGAATTCTGCAGTGTGTTAGCGAGATAGACGATTCTGACTGTTACAATATTGAACAATCAAGAATTTTAAATAAAGGTGTTAAATATATTCCCTTTGTAAATAAAGATGTTCAACAGGAAACTATAGTATGTGTGGAGGCAGCAAATATAAATAATAACTTAAAGATTGATTTACAATCAAAAATTAATAGTGTTATAAATAAAAGTGTAAGTATAATAGAAAAGAATGGAAGGAGAAGTGTATTATAAAACAAATTATTGATAAAGCAAGAACTGAAAAATTAATAATTACAAATGAGGATAAAGGTTCAAAATTTGTGATTTTAAATGAATCAGATTATGAAAGGAAAATATATGAAGATATGGATAAACAAGGATATAAAAAATTAAACAAAGATCCTAGTAAAGGAATAAAAACAAGATATAAAGTGTTATTAAACTATATGAAAATGAAAGGATTAATTAGTGAAAAGGAATATAAGAATTTATATCCATCACGAGTTGAACATCCATGTATGTTTGGAAAAGTAAAGACTCATAAAGAAAGTATGCCAGTAAGGGTAATTTGGACTTTAGAAATTATATACTTAAAGATTTATGTAAAATAATATATAAGAAAATTGTAGAAACAATAGGATTTGGAAAATATTATATTAAGAATTCTGAAGAAATTATTAACAGGTTAAATAATATCAAATTAAATAGAAATGGAATGATAGCATCATTTGATATTGAAAAGATGTATCAAAGTGTGCCTAGAAAGGATAGTATTGATATTGTTATAGAAAAATTAAAAATAAGCAATGTTTTATCGGAAGAATGGATGAATACTATTTATGAAGCATTATTATTAATAGATGAGGCATTATATTTTAAATATAAGGAGAGTTTTGGAATATAGACAAAGGATGGGTAATGGGATGTTCAGTTAGTGGTATTTTATCATCAATGTTGGTAGATAGTATTGAAGAGAGTATAATTGATAGAGTTATAAGTAATAATGAGATTAAAGAATATTGTAGATATGTAGATGATATTGTTATTGTAGGAAATAGTAGAAGTATTAGTAAAATTTTTAATGAATTGAATAAGTATAATATTAGATTTACAATGGAGAAAGAAGAAAATGGATTAAAGTATTTAGATATTTTTTTAAGAAGAGGGATAATGAATGAGATAGTTGTTGAACATTATATTAAAGATGAAAAGACCAGAGGGTTGATTGATCCAACTTCTTATCAGCCATGGTTGCCAGAAAATGGGAGTTTTAAAGGGATTTAAAATTAAGAATGATAGATTAACATTAGATAAAACAAAGGCATATAAACAGAAATTAAAGATGAAAAATAATTATGTAAGAATAGGTTACAAAGAAAAGGAAATCAGAAAAAATTTTGATGGTAAGGTAGATAAAATAAATGAGGATAACAGGAATAGATATAGAGATAGTAAATGGATGTCTATTCCATATTCAGAAAAAGTATATAAAAGATTAATGAAAGATAAATTGCCAAATAATGTAAAAATAGCTTGGAACAATAATAAGTCCTTGGGTAAATGGTTACATAATGCAAAAGAGTTAAATGATGTTAGTAGTATGATGGGGCTGGTATATAAAATTAGCTGTGGAAAATGCAATAAAATATATATAGGACAGACAGGGAGAACGGCAGCTGAGAGAGGTAAAGAACATGATCGAGAAATTAATAGAAAAGACATGAGATCAGGGCCATATTTGCATTATTTGGATACAGGGCATAAAATGAAGTGTGAGGAAAATATATGTTATTAAGTATGTGAAGAATTACCATAAGAGAATATATTATAAAACATTATATATTCAAAAAAACTTAGACAGATGTGTAAATATAGTAAAAGGTCCAGCTAAATTAGGTGGGAAATGGGCTTTATTAAACAATTGGAAAGTGTAGGAAATGGTTGTACATATGTAAATACCAATTTATTTATTTATTTTTTAAAAGATGTAAAATATATATTTAATTTTTATTATTATTAATTTTTTTTTGGGAGAAATATTGTTAAAATTTTTAGATGTATAATATGTTAAATTTATTTAATTATAATATATGGACATGTTTTAAAAAGAAAATGAAATATAATGTAAATAGTGTCCAGTAGATGGAGTAAATATCTTGAGAAGGTCTCAATGGAGATGAAAGCCGGTTTGATAAATATTTAAATATAATTATTAATAGTTGTTTATTTCAATCTTGTTTGATTGATTGATTATTTATTTCTGTTTATGACAACATTATGGACAAATAAATCATATTGGATATTTGACCATCATAGTGACTTAATTAATGTATTTGAAATTGTTTGTTCTTAGAGCTACACATTTGATAAGTGTTAAATTATTTATGTGCTCATTAAAATTATTAGAAATTCATCTTAATTTACATATATAGTATATACTTTAACTTCATTTTAAATTGAGGGAAAAAAAATACAACAACTTTACTAAACTAAAAGAGATAAATACATTTTTTAAAAGTGAATTAGAATTTTTTTTTTTGCTGAATGCAATTATTATTTCAAATTTTCAATTTACAAGTCTTTTACTGATTATCAACATTAAAGCACACACATATATACAATTATCTATAATAATAGATCATTTCCTAAAAATCATATTACTATTTATGAAAAATTATACTTGTAGAAAAACAGGATTTATGGAGAAAAATAGAATAAGAAATAGAATTAGTAATTAAGACCTATGCAAAAAAAAAATTACCAATAATAAATTCTTAACACTTAATAAATAAAGAAAGCATACACAGTTTGCAACATCCTACTTTTTACAATATTGTTTTGTATCTTACATTACTAGAAAATTTTAAAACAATGATTCTCAAGACTAACACTAGATATACAAACTATGTTTATAAGGTAGCAAGCAACAGCAACCTATCAATGAAGGTAATCTTAATATTACCACTTAACTGTCATACTACAACATTTAATTATTCTGTCTTAGGTAGAATAACATTTAAAAAAAGCCAAATTAAAAATGAC
The DNA here is from genome assembly GCA_028023455.1 of Epiperipatus broadwayi. Lineage (NCBI taxonomy): Eukaryota > Metazoa > Onychophora > Udeonychophora > Euonychophora > Peripatidae > Epiperipatus > Epiperipatus broadwayi. The sequence goes on from JAQFVV010000077.1 coordinate 3,072,376, forward strand.
ATAGGAATTGCAAAATTGCAATCAATTTATTAAGCTATTGCATTTCTAATATAGGCCTATGGGTGGTTACCAATCAGTTTTAGGCTAGACAAACAATTTTAATGAATAAATTCAAATAAGAACAACCATTAAAGGACTTACTAAAATTTTAGTAAAACAAGTTCAAATAAATGAATACAATTGTTATAAGTAATATTTATCCGTTCATTGGATAACAAAAGCATATACAAACAATAATATTGATAGATAAGGCTATTGCAGAACCCTAGATCTGTTTTCAGAATTTCAGATATGAATCTCTTTACCTACTATTCTTTCTTTGTCTCTTATACTATTCCAGGATAAAATCTAGGGAATTCATCTAGAACTCTTACTAAGATAGGAGGCAGGAAAAATAAGAGGACTTCTCATTTACTCTTCTAATTTTTTTTATTCTGTACAGTTAATAATAAACCTAACGTGGAGGGGTGGATGGGTAATTAATTACAATTAAAAAATTTAATTAAATCAAAAATTAATCTGACATAGATAAGATTAATTAAAATCTAAATTAACTAATTATAGATAATAGTTAAATTCCAACAAATTAAATATATATATAATAATAATTCTCCATTACACAGGATTATGACTTACAATTTCCATAGACAGTTTTCTAACAAAAGTATACTTTAGATATTGGGGCAGGTACTTTGGGAACTTGGCGATTTTTCTGCTTTGCTTTCCTATAGATTGATATCTTTGTTTTTGTTGCCTTAATATTTTTGTTGCTTGCAATTACCAATTTATTGTTTTCTATTATTACTGTATTGATTTTTCTCTTTCATGAGTTTGGTTTTTCCAGTTTTCAATTCATCCTTTTTTGACTTTATGGTTTTTACTAGCTATTACTATTTCTACTGGGTTCTGGTTTTTCCAGCCTCTGGAAGCTCGATGATGTGATTTGTATGTTTTTTATAAATCATATTATTTTCAGTTATCACTATCACTACACACTTGAAAATTTTGTTAGCAATTTTCCATTCAACCTGTGTTTTATACAAACTATCCCTAACCCATATGATAAATATCCCTCAAAGTATATGTTTTACATTCTGATTTTGAATTCATATTTTTATCTCTTGAGAATAAAGCGTCAATTCAGTCTCACTGATTTTTTTTCCCCATTAATAATTCAGCTGGTGATTTGCCATTTTCTCCTCTGGGAGTATAATGCTGATATAAAAATATAAGATAAATTGTCTCTTTTTCCATGCCTGCATAAATTGATTAACCGTTTTTTCTGTAAATTTTTTGGACTTCAAATGGTATGGTGGTAAGCACACATCTAACACCATGAACTTCCAAATACTTTTTGAATTTACTAAAATAAAGCCACAGCCATTGTCTGTGATAAATGTCTCTGGGTAACCATGCACTTAAAAAAATTTCTCTTAGTTTGCCACTAATCTCTTCTACATTGGTTCTTTACAATATGATACTCTATCCAATGAGAATACTAAGAATGTGTATCCCTTAAAATGACCAGCATGGCTAACGTGAATATTTTGCCATGATTTTGTAACATGCGGTCACATATTCCTTTTTGGTTAATTGAGTATTTGATTAACAGATCATGAAATTTTTCAAAATGTCTCAATATCTTCATTAATCTTAGACCACCAGATGTAGATCTGGTAGATGCCTTGACATGTTCTACTCCCAGGAGATTGTTGTATAATAATTTGAGTTCTTCACTATAACGTTGGGAAGTATTATTACTCTAGCTCTGTTTAAAACGCATCTTTAGCATACAGACAGATTTTCCCGAATGTTTTAGTAAGGCAATGACAAAATCTAAGGTCGTTTAACAGGTTAGCTTTGACAATCCACTTTATTAATAGTTGATATGCTGAATCATTGCTCATCCACTCTGCAAACATTTTACTATTTAATAACGTGAATGTAGATTATCAATATATTTGATCATTATATTTACAGTTTTTATCTCTGTCTAGTCTGGCGTTTATGGCAACACATCAGCATATTGCATTAATCCACTTTTTTTATAATTTATCTTGTCATAGATGGAAAGAAAATAGATCCATTCCAACATACATGGGTTGATGGTTAGAAATGGGTTTTACCTTTGCCATGGTTTATGAAAATAATAATCATGTAAATATTGATGAAATATCTGAATTCCAAAAACTATAGCCAGGTCCTCTTTATAAAGCTGATTATAATTCTTTCTGCATAAATAATGTTAGTGATGCATATGCTATGGAGCTTCTCCTGGTGCAAATAAAGTGGGTTAATACATCTTCAATTTTTAAGGTAGATATATCAAATACTACTTAAAGATAACTATCAAAATGCATTAGCAATTTTTCTGATGTTATTGCAGTCTTTGTTTTATTAAAAACATTCATACTTCTGATTTTTCTTCAATAGTTGAATTATATGGGCCTTCATCTTAAGGAACACTTCAAATAAATGATCTGTCCTGTGTCCGAAGTTCTTTTAGGTTGGCTAAGATTATTACTTATAGTATAAAAGTGTAATATTTCTCCTGCCTGTGAAGAAGGTTAACTATATGAAAAAAAAACCTCTAATAGTCTCTCTCTCTTTTTTTTAAAACACAGTTGAGTGCACTTTCGGTATGCTATACCAGAATCATAACTCTATAGTTGTGGGCATTAAAAACGTTTTGCTAATTTATTATTTACAATAATTTAGTTTATAAAAACATAGCGCTATATAAAATAAATATCTCATAATATTTTTTTTAACTTTGTAAAAAAAGTAAATACTTCCACATATAACTTTTACATATGAAGGAATATATTGTGTAGTAGCAACCCAAATACTTTTCATATAAAGCTATTTTGAGTCTTCATTACAATAATAAAAGTTAGTTACCTTAGCTCCTAATTTAAATAACAGAATATAATAATCAGTAAAAACTAAATTCATGGAATTCACACCATTGTGGGAATAGTTTGTAGCATTACTAAATAAATAAAGCTCAATTTAAATTACCAAATATTACTAACCCTGCCTCTGCATCGTGCCCTAAAATATTATAAGATATCATAGAGAAGCTATTACAAATCTTTGAGTAAAATACCAAATGAATTGTATAATATGGAAATGACATGTTCATCACCAACTGAATGGATTTTATGATATACTCATTTTTTGTTAACCCAATGACATTAATCTTCAATCATTTGCAACATTTTATTATTTACTAATCCTGGATAATAGCAAATTATAGTTGGGCATACTCCTTTTTATAATAGCTAGTATATTTTATATATGTTGCCATTTAATATCAGCTGAAATTCCAAAGTTCAATGCATTCCAATATTTTACAGCATTATTCAAGATTTGCTTTACTTCCAGTTTCTTTGCTGACATTAACAAATGTTAAAAGTTTATTCCATTTTTGAAAATTTGTTTTATTTAATATTTTATTTTTGTTATACCAACATATTCTTTTTCTAGTGATAGAAATCTGATAACTAGAAGCAACATTTTTCTTAAAACTTCTAAGTATATTTACCTTTCTTTTGTAAATTTACTTGCTATTCAGCTGCTTTGTGCAGTACATATGCCTACTTGGTGACTCATCTTATACATTTTTTTTTTACTTGGATTTTTTGAAATTAAATGACTATGCTCCAATTTATAAATGACTAAGAAGAATCCTTTCACTAGTAACAATAAAAATGTAATTGATTAGCTCTGTTAAAAACTTCAAAAATTGCACATATTCTGCATAGATTGGTTAAGGTAGCTCAACTATTAATGTTAGAATTCATTCCTTCAAATCAAATGTAGATACTCAAATATGAATGAGATTTCAAAAAATTTATGCATCAGTGGAAATGATATATAAAAGCACCATCATTGAATTAACATTAAATATTACATGATCACTATCTCATACTAGCACAATAATTGTTATTAAACAATCCAAAACAAAGCACAAGATGGCACTACTATATGGAGAGTTTTGCTTTGTTTTGGATTGTTTAATTAAATATTAATAAATTTGATACTGCTGCTACCATCTTTTTCTTTACTTTAATTCCATCTGCATATAGATTTTTTGAACAACTTAACAAGTAATATTGAGTGCCTTTCCATAAGTTCAAACATCATATTCCTTTTCATAATATTTTTTACTGTTTCATTTAAGATTTTCACTTTGATACATATACAATATTCCAAACAGTCATTAAAAAAAAAACAAAACATGAATCTATACTATTTTTAACCAAATTATTGAGAATAATGTTTTATCTGTGTTTGTTATTATTTATTAATCCACTATACCAAGAGTCAGCAAACTTTTGAACACAAAGACAATTTTGTTTACCTCCCATCCCCACCCCTGACTCATTAAAGAGGTGCAAAAAAAAAGAAATGAAAAATATGTTCATAAAAATAACATTTATTTTATTTTCAAAGAAACTTTATTAGTGAATAAAAAAATTGGTTACAAACAGTGATGTTCAGATGAGGACATGTGTAAGCAGGAGCTTCTTATTTGGGAACTAGAATTGTCAGTGTTAATGCCCTTGTAAAATATAGATGAAGAGAAAAAATTTCTATGGAATCTGCACACATTCTAATGAAACAAACATTCTCTTAAAAAATAAATAAATAAAAACAAAAAATTTACTTTGACAGTTTGATTTATTCACAAATTTCAATTACACCCGAGTCTCGTTTTATGCATTAGATAGGTTCCACAGAAAACCCGCATTTAAAAAAATCGCACAAAAATAGACTTAATTTGCCTTGAAAAATGGGGGATGGGTGCTGTAATTTTCAGAATTCGCATAAAAGCAAAGCAATAAAGAAAAATTACTTTAAAATTCGCATTAAAAAAATAAGCAAATAAAGTATGACTAATAAAAAATTTCAAATATTTGAAAAATATTAATACAAGACAAACTTTTTTTATTACTACAGTATTTAATTTTACATTTTTCATACATATTTTAATCATTACCATTAGCGTTCGTTTGTAAACTGGTAAGAAATCAGACTCGATGTGATGTGATGTATTGTGGCTTCTCCTTAAACGAAGTCAAGAATCTCTCAGCAATTATGCCCAGAGAAACCTGTTAGCCACTTTATTTTTATTCGTGATATACAACTAGCGCCACTTTCTGTCTTATGCTATGTTAATGGTTTTCTGTTTCTATATTAAAAAAATGAGATCGCAATCAAAACATTATTTTCAGTTTATAAAATCTTCGTTTTTTATTTTAAAAATCTAAAAGATTATTTATTTCTGTTATATATAACATAATACGTTTTAAAGTTTAAATTTTTTGAATATTTATTGCGATATTTTTATATGTAAGTATAAATCTATTATTATTATTTACTCATTAGTATAAATAGGCTATTTACATAGAAGCTAAGTTCTAAATAGAGCTTCAGGTCATATTCACGTTAGCTGTTATTAATATAACGTTATATATATATTTTTTAAAAAAAAGTATTTCAAGCCAAAATAAGTTATTAATAATTTAAATTTCTTGATATCTAATAAATATAGTGAAATATGAAAGATATTAAGAAGAAATATGAATCACATAACTTCAAAATCGCATTAAAATAATCCGCATAAAACGAGACCCAGGTGTATTTAAATATTCATCATATACAATAATTACTACTCTATAATAAGGTTGAATTCAAAAAACAATGTTATAGCACACATTTTTTCTCTCCTACAGTCATCAAAATATTTATTTACAAACTGCATGAGTAAATAAAAAATATGTTTATGTTTATCATAGTAAAGAATCACGAGATTGTGACCAAAAAGCCACATTTTTGCTTGCGAGTTGCAGTTTGCTGACTCCTGCACTATCTATAAATTTTTCCAAAAAAGATGACATCAAGATATTTTATTTTTAAAAAACTTTTTCAAAAAATAAGTGTAATAAAATATCAAAATTTTTGAATTGCATTCCTCTTCATTAATTCAATAGAATTATGTAAATAAATCTGAAATTGTAATAACTCCTAAATTATCACTAACTGTTCCCCCAAACACTTTATTACCTTAATTTATCAATTCCAACGGTATAAATCATCGTTTAGCTATAATTGTTGACTACCAATAGTTATCATCAATGTAAATTAATCTTTCTATCTTCCTTAAATACATAATATATTAATTTATTAAAATTGCTAGTATTTTTTTCTGCTACTTCTAGCAATATAATTCTAGTCATATATGACCATTAAATTTTTCAGTTTTTATAAATATTATAAATTATTATTGGTTGTCATCTGATCCTTCGTGTCAGCCGCTAGAGGCGCGATTTCTAACCAAAAAACACATTAATATAACGTTCCCGGGCTAGCGATTCTCTATTAATATTGACTTTTTTTTTTGTTTGTTTGTTTACAAAGTTTACTTTCTTTCGTTTCTGAATTATTTTTCCCAAATAATATTTTTGACGATGGGATAATAATAGTTGTTTTTTTTTAATTTTTTTTTTTACCAAAGGGTCTTTTTTGGTGTGTGTTCAAATAGTAATTTGTGTTTTTTTTTTAAATAGTATTACTGTTTTTGTAAAATTGGATTGACAAAATTCAAGAGAGAACGGGTTTTTTTGATGGATCTTTAAATAATAATTTACGTTACTTTGATAGGTTTACATTTGATTGCCGACAACAATTAGTGGGAGGGTTTTTTTTGTGTACGATTAAATAATAATTTACGTTACTTTGATAGGTTTACATTTGATTGCCGACAACAATTATTGGGAGAAGTGTTGTTTTTTTTTTTCGCGCGCGTGTGTGTGTATGTTTAAATAAAAATTAAAACCTTTACTTTTATCGGTTTACATTTGATTGACGACCGATTTGACTTCCTTTCGTTTATAAATTATGGTTTTGGTTCTACAAATAAATATTTTTGACAATGGGACAATAATAGTTGTTGTTTGTTTAATTTTTATTGACAAGAGCGGGTGTTTTTTTGGTGTAGATTCAAATAGTAATTTGGGTTACGTTTAAATAATAAGTTGCGGTCTTACTTTGATTGGTTTACATTTGATTGCCGACACTAGTTATTGGGAGAAGGGGTGTTTTTTTGTGTGTACGATTGTAGACAACAATTATTGGGAGAAGGGGTGTAACCGTTTAAAGAATAGTAGTTTACGTTACTTTTAGTAGTGGTGTACATTTGATTGCTGACAATAATTAGTGAGAGGGGTGGGTGTTTTTGGGTGATGATTAAATACTAATTTACCTTCCTTTTATTTTACATTTGATTGCCGACAACAATTATTGGGAGCTAAAGAGGTTGTTTTTTTGTGTATGTTTAAATCAAAATTGAAGTTACTTTTATCGGTTATATTTGATTGACAACGGTTTTGACTTTCTTTTTTTTTTCGTTTATAAATTATGGTTTTGGTTTGCCCAAAACCTAATATTTTTGACAATGGGATAATAATAGTTGTTGTGGTTTTCTTTCATTTTTATTGACAAGAGCGGGTCTTTTTTTGGTGTATGTTCAAATAGTAATTTGGGTTACGTTTAAAAAATAATCGGTTTACCTTATTTTTAGTGCTTTACATTTGATTGCCGACAACAATTAGTGGGAGGGGTGTTTTTGTTTACGATTAAAGAATAATTGTACGTTCCTTTTATTTTTTACATTTGATTGCCGACAACAATTATTGGGAGAAAGGGTTTTGCGTTTTTTTTTTTTTTGTTTGTGTGTATGTTTAAATCAAAATTTAAGTGACTTTTATCGGTTACCATTTGATTGAAAACCGATTTGACTTTCTTTTTTTTTTTCATTTATAAATTATTTAGGTTTTCCCAAATAATATTCGATTTGACAATGGGACAATAATAGTCTAGGTTTCTTTAATTTTGATTGACAAGAGCGGGTCTTTTTCGGTGTACGTTCAAATAGTAATTTGGGTTATGTTTAACTAATAATTTACTGTCTTACTTTGATTGGTTTACATTTGATTGCCGACGACAATTAGTGGGAGGGTTTTTTGTTTTTTTTCTATACGATTAAAGAATAATTGACGTTCCTTTTATTTGACCGTTTGATTGCCGACGACAACAATTATTGGGAGAAGAGGGGTTTTTGGGGCTATGTTTAAATAAAAATTTTAGTTACTTCTTTTATTTTACATTTGATTGCCGACGACAACAATTATCGGGAGAAGAAGGGATGTACGTTTAAATAAAAATTGAAGTTACTTCTTTTATTTTTGACATTTGACGAAAGCCATTTAGAATCCCTCAAACAAGCTTGCCTTTACGAAGTGAACATTTCCGTCTCGGCAGATGTTTTTGGACCTCAAATCTGCATATATTTGCCGCACAATCCAATCTTTTCTTTCAGCAGCAGGATGTTTTTTTCTTTTTTTCTGCTGTAGAAATATTCCAGCGCCGGCTTCCGTGTCTGGCAATTCCCATCTTTTCAAGTTTTCTGTTGTGGGAATTAGCCATACTTTTTGTCTCGGAAAATTTCTCGCTAAAACGTGACTCAAAGCGTGATTTTTAAAATTTTACGCTACCCCACCCTAATCGAAAATTTAGGAGGAATACAAATTTATGAGGAACAATCACTACTGTTAAAATTGATAAAATGTAACAGTACATCAATTCGTCTTAAAAAAAAAAAGGCACCAATGAAAATTTAAATAATTTTGACACGATCACATTAACACACCCTCGTACGATATTGTTACATAAAATACATAACGCAGCATTACGATATAGTGCGTGACACAAACAACTACGGCATTTTCCTCTGCTTTTAGCATCGGAAAAAGCCACACCGTTAGCCGCTAAGCCGAGTTAACACTCTTTCTAGATTTTATCGTAGAAAGAAGACTTAACTCCGAGTTAACACTCTACCTTTTAGCGTAGAAAGTAGACTTAACTCCGAGTTAACAATCTTTCTAGGATTTATTTTAGAAAGAATGCTTAAAGGCTTGGGTGCGGCCGCAGAAATGGCATATTTCTAGAAATTTAGCTAGAAATAGCGCCTCTAGCGGCTGACATGAAGGATCAGATGACAACCTTATTATTACTATTTTAATAATAAACAGTCAATCCTTATTACTTATTAAAAATTAAATACCTAAAAAAGTTTCATTAGATCTTACTTAACCATACAATTTTGCTATCTGACATTATAACTCACTTTAAATGTATAGTTGAATAACAAATTTGATTTAAAAGTAAATGTATATTTAAATATTCTCCATTTATTTTAATCTATTGTTCATATTTATAATTTTAGTAAAGCTTTTTTTCGAAAATCTTGAAAAATTGCTTTGAATGTTTTTTTTAAAAAAATGTAATTTTATACTTTATTTCTTTTTAGTCTTCTTAGAAGCTATGTTTAAAAGTCATTCTAATTGAACTTGGTTAATTTATTATTATTATCTTTTATATTTAGTTACCTTTTTATTTACTATTAAGCTTCAATAACAAAACAAAATTTTTGTTTTCCTTGTAATGGTATAGCCATTTAGAATAACAATATCCACTCAGCTATTCATTCACAATATCACTGCGATATTTAATTATTTATATGTTCATCTTCAAACACCCATATATTGCTACTATACTGAAAAATTAATGGAACAACATTAATGCAGAGTATTTAAATTAGAAAAAAAAAATTACATTAATGTTGAAAACATGTTAAGATAACACTAAAAATTAAGGATTAAAATAATTTTAGATTTGATGTTTCATAAAATGGCAAAAATAAATTGTATTTAATCAATGCGAATGAGCAACCTGCAATCATGTAACATGTAAATGGGGAGGACTGACTTTACATTCAAACAAATGTACATACACATGTATACTTTTTTGCATTTATATTACATATCTATACTTGTATACAATTTACCTATTTTCAAACAATTCTATAAATTGGAAAAGTGGGAGGCTATTACCAGTTATTTCATTTAATAGAGTAGCAACTTCAGACCTGAAAAAAAAAAAAAAAACAAATATACTGAGTCATACATTTAAAAAAAAAATTTAAGACTTTTATTTTATTTTTTTTTTCCTGTTATTTTTCTAAATATAACAAATCTAGAATCAGTAAATATTTCCAATAGTCAGTTCAAATTTAATTTTGAGTAATAATAACAATAAAAAAAAAAACACACACAGATAAAAGTTAAAGCAATAAAAATACCAAATATTAAAATAAATCAAACCTCATAATTTGTGGAGAAGGTGATTTATTACTTGGTAAAGAAATATGAATACGTTTGCGACCAATTTTTCGTCGATGGAGTTGAGAAATAGCAAAGTGAGCATCTTGTATAGAAGGCACCTTAACAAGACCTGTAATAGTCCCATCTGTCTGGAGTACTACTGATACATGTAACACCTACAGAAACAATAGTAGATCTAAATAAAGAGGAGTCCTTTACTTAGCCTACTGTAATATTTTTTAATATTTAACAAGCATTAAATAAAAAATTTGTATGCATATATCACTATTACATTTATTCAAATTCTATTAAATTTTATAATAACAAAATGCCCCTTTTTTAAAACTGACAAATGCATGAATAAAACATAAATAAACACATTTAAATTATAATCTTCATAAATACACAGTAACTCTATGCATATATTTTTATTTTCCCCATATTTCTGAATGCCTTCTCAATACTTATGGCTGGAGATCATTTAAAAAAATGAATACGATTTTTAAGATTCATCTATTCTAAAGGAGAATTGAAAATATTTATTATAAAATACTGTAAAACACTGAAATACATATTATCTCCATATAAACAAATCCTGAAAATATAATCTTTTAAAAAAAATAATTAATTAATTCATGATTAATGGTGAAAAACAATAACATCATATAATATTCGTACCTAAGAAATTTCCTTATGTCCAATTTTTTAAGTTCCATTACATTATCTATTTAAATGGATTTGTTAAATTCATTACATTGTCTATGTATCACAGACTTTTAAATGGATTTCGATCAAATTTTCTTAAAAAGTAATTGTTTCAGTGTCCAAATGATGAAACATAAAAACTGATAAGAATATATTTATAAAATATAATAAATGGCAATTGTATTTTATCATTTAGTATTAAATAATTCTGATCTTTGCCTACTCTATCGCAGATTGAAATTCCTAGAATCAATGCATTTTCAAATATAAAAAAAATTAACAATAATGATAATATGAATGATTAGTAATATGCATTTTGGGAACAATATTTAGTTTTTTTCATCATATTATTGTACTTAAAAAATGGTTGCAGGTTTATATTATCAAAATGCTTGTTGATATCAATTTATATTCTGTTCATGAGCATTGGAACCAAGATATATTAATTATTCAATTTACATTTAATGTCAGAATAAATAAATAATATCTAAATGAATTATATAACAACAATTTCTTATTCAGTGAAGATATGTATGAAACTACTACTGCATATAATAAAGAGAAATACAAATAGTTACCTAGATTTGTTTTCTGATCTAGGTTATAAAACATTCTCCCCTCATATCTACATAACCAATCATTGGTGCTCCAAATTACGAAATAGAATAATCTTTATGCTAGTTTACACAGGTAAGAAGTTACCCAAAAAGTTAACTGAATTTAAATCAACTTTTTATTTTGGAGGCAAATTATTTTCATCTCCTGGTTTAGTCTCAGATCACAGGACTAAATCATAAATGATCAGATGACCAAATACCTAATATGAACTAAAGTCAGCAATAAAAAGTATAGGTGAGATCAGAAAACTCCAAATATATTGTTTTAGTAAATATTTTAATAAATCATACACACACAAATTTTAACACTAGCAGATTACATAGTTAAATAAATAAGATCAAATTATGAATGTAAATATTAAATTTATAAATATTATGAGGTAAGAACTTTAAATATAAAAAAATCCACAGACTTTGAGATATGCATAATATCCTTAAATACTAATTAAATATCAAGCAATTTGATTCACTATATACATTATGCATACACACACATTTATTATAACTCCCTCCTCTTCTTTAGCTAATAATACTAATTTTTAATATGTTGAGTTTGGATATGGTATTGTTACTAATTTCAATAGTACTGCAATATGATTGTGGATATGTGTACATAGCACAATTTGATCATTAAACAAAATTATTAACATTTAAACTCAAATATCAACATTTTAAAATTTTTATTAATCTTAAAAAAAAAATCGCAAAAATATCTAAATAAAATATAGTCAGATAAAAAAATAGTCAAAACTGATTAGATATATTAAACAAAATATGCTTCTATAAAATTATATACAAAATTCTCACTTCTATCTTATGATATGGCAAAGTAATAAAATGATGTGAACAATCAGTTAATTCTAATTTTCTCATTGCAATTTTATTTTCAACTAATTTTTAATTATGTAAAAAAAAAAATTAAACATGTCGGCTTCTCTCAGATTTCTTTAGCTCACAATAATCTAGTTATTTTCTTCACAGGGAGCTTGACATTAGATTACCTCATTAATTATCTTCAGTTCTATTATTGCATAACTTATAGCAATTTACAAGAACCTAGTATTAGTTCTGGCCAATAGAATCTGAATGTATTATCAAGTTTTGACTGAAACATATATACTTATCATAATAAAGGAGAGTTTTGCTCTGTTTATGAAACATATATACTTATCATAATAATAAGACATTTCAGAAGTTTTTCTTGATGGGTGTAATCAGAATATCTTACATCTCGAGTTACAAGATTGGAAGGAAATCTTCCAATCCATTATAGAAAGGTTAATTACAACAATAATTTGAGCAATAGTCTGATTAACATATTGTTTCTATGATTTTGATGATTATTTTCATTTGGCACATAATTCTCTCTATAAGTTCTTAATTGATCTCTTAACAACGAGAGATCGATAAAGATGACAATGATCACAGAATTAGTAGAAACACAATATTAATGTAAGAAACAACTATTCTTCTTTATAATAAGATTACTATAAATGCCTTCTATTCATCTTTGTCATATGTTACTAACTTTGAATGATATTATTGCTCACCTTATTTACTGATTAAGCAAACTTAATTAGTTTTTTTATACAACTAATCATATGTTGTTCTTTTTAAATTAGAATAAAGTTATTTAAATATTTTACAATTTAAAATAAAAGTTAATTACATGTTTTTAATTAATTCAAACAAATTTAATTATAGATTTGCTAATAAAATATAATATGTAATTTTGATATAGCATTTTAAACATTAATTTCTTTTAGGTCAATTTGCCATGAATTATTCTCCCTCACCAGTATATATATATCAAAAAATACTCCAAATTCAAAACAAAACCAGAGTAGCCAAAGAAATGAGAAAATTACTTGGAAAAAGGTTATTACTTTGAACAATTTATTAAACAATACAAAGGAAATTTTTGACAGAAAGATTATTCCTGGACTATTGTCCCTTGTTTTTGTAAGAAGATATATATATGTCAGAGTAGTATGAGCTTAAATGAAAGAATAAAAGTAAATAAAAGTAGAATTAGAAATAAATATCTCAGTTCTGTTTTACACATCCATGAAAAAAAAAAAAACAGGCTACACTATTAGTTTTGATGAGGCTAAAGTTGTCGCTTTGAAAAAAAATAAAATTAAAAGAAGAATTAAAGAATCTTTATAATTAAAATGTATGATTCTAAAGTAATTAACTTATTTAAAAGTTCTTTTAATATTAAGAGTGTATAGTATGTAAGTGGGATTTGTGGATTTTTTTTATACATATACAAAATGCCTTTGATTACATCAAACATTTTAAAATTGTCGTGAGGTACTTTAATGTTAGAATTAGAAAATGATTAGAAGATGAAAGTGCTTTAGGTAAATTTTGTTACAGTGACAAAAATAAAAAAAGACACAGAGTTGTTGAATTTTCAGAAAAAAAAAAAAAAATGTCTATTATGAATTCTTTGGACAAAAATGCTCAATAGAAATGAATATGGAAATATCTAAATAAAAATAAAGCAGAATTGGATTACATTTTGACCAGCAGAAAATATGTATTTCAAAATTATAATGTTCTTAATAGATTCAATACAGAAAATGATCATTTATTAATAAGATACAAGATACATATTAATAGAATATTAGAGAGATAAAAACTAAAAAAAAAACAAAAACAATATTAGTAGTTGATATTCTTAATCTTCCAAAGCATTCATGAATTTAAATTACAATTTGCTAGCTATTTTAAAATACTGGCAGACAATGACTCAAATTTAACTAACATTAATAAGAAGATAACTGATACTCTACTAACAACTGTAACAAAAATAGGTAATCTAAAAAAGAAACAATTTATGAGTAAATTTTCAATGTAGATAAGGCAATATATGAAGAAAATAAAAAATATGAAAGTATTTAAAAGTAATCCATTAAGAAGAATCAAATATCTGGTGTTCTGTGAAATGATTTAAAAAATTAAGAATCAATATTGGTGTTCTACAAAATGTTTAAAAAAAGAGTTAATAATGATATAAAAAAAATATAATTGCGAATTGGCAAGAAAAGCTATGAAAGAATGTAAGTTTCAAAAAATATAAAATAATATATTGGTAGTATTAGAAGAAAAGTTATTTCAATAATAAGAAGAATGAAGTTATTATAAAAAAGAGATGACATTATGAAATGTTTGGAAGAGTTCTATAAAGAGTTGCATAATAATAAAAAACTAGAAAACAAATTAACCATGGCAACTTCTAAATTGCCAAGCATTTATAGGAAGATATTAGAAATTACAGATCTATCTATCAGTCTTCTATCAGTTCTATATAAAATCTTCACCAAAATAATTATAATTCATCTACAATGAACTTTAAATTGAAATCAATCAAAAGAATAAGTTAGATTTAAAAATGGTTTTAGCATAATGGATCACATCCAAATATTGAAAAAATTTATAGAAAGGATCAATAAAGATAAACTATCATTATATTTTGAATTTGAAGATTATGAAAAGGCATTTGATTCTATAAGTATTTCCACAGTAATTACAGTTTTGAACTATCAAGATATAGATCCAGGATATTGACATATTTTGAAAAATATTTATCAAAATATATCACAAAGGATTAGATTATATAATATTAGTAAAAAAAAAAAACAGTTATGATTGTATTACAGTGTGATTCCATTTGTCCAAAACTTTTTACAGCAGTTTAACAAATAGTATTTTATGGATTAAAAGAGGAAACAAAGAAAATAAAATACATGCAGATTATTTCACCCATACAGATGATGTGATTATTTCTACAAATAATGATTTAGAGTTTCAGAAAATGTTGCAAAAGTTATCAGATGAAAGTAAAAAGTAGGACTAAAGATAAATATTAAAAAAAACCTAAAGTAATGGTTAATGGTTTTTCCCAGAAGAAAAAAAAGTAAAGATTAATGATCAAGAATTAGAAGAAATTAACAAGGTTATTAATATACATGGAAACATAATGGATGAAATTAATCTTAGAATTAAACTTGGGATGGGGTATTTTTGATAGAAATAACTCAATATTAAAAGAAAATATGCCTATGTGTTTAAAAAGGAAGGTTTTTATTAGATATATGTTATCAGTTCTTATTTACAGATCTAAGACTTGGATATTAACTGAAGAATAATACAGAAATTTCAGAACACTCAATAAAGTATGAGAGATGTATATAGGGAACAACAAAGAAAGATCAAAAGCATACTACTTGGATGGAAGAACCAATGGCCACCATTGGTATTGATGATAGAATTAAGAGACTGAAGTGGAATTGTGCTGGATATATGTTAGAAAGATGACAATAAATGAACAGTTGATATCTCAAACTGGATTTGAAAAGATTATAAACAAACTGAAAAAATATATATGTGTGATGGATGGATGAATGAAATTTGTGGGCATAATGTGAAGCTATGGATCAGAGAAACTGTATTAAACTTGGAGAAAATACCCTGCAGTAAATCAATAGCAGCTAAAAATGATGATGAAAATGAGTCAAATGCTTTCAAATAGAATTTTAAAGATTTTTAAATTTTACAATAATCGCTGATCACCAAAAACATTATTTAGAAGTCATGTTCATAAATCTTTACCACTAACATTATCACATGTAATTATTTTTAATAATAGCTAAGAAAATTAATAAAAACAGTTTTATAATCAAAAATGGCTTTTGGCCAAAAGTACAATATTTGCTGCCCTCTTCAGTGTAGTTGAAATTAATTATTGCAATGAAAGACTATGATAAATAATAATAACTAATATATAAATTTAATGATTAAACTAAAAAAAAAAAAAAGGTTGTCGTCGAATAGCCACTATATCCCACTCGATGGCACAGTTTTCATGTTTAAACTATAAAATATGATCATTCCCGGGCCGTTGCGATGCGACATACATGCTGTACTGCGACGCGACATAGCGGCCTGCAATCTGTAGCACAACAAAAAAGTTGTATTATAGAAAACGCAGGTTCGAACGTGTCGGCCGCGGAACGGCGCCATCCAGTGGGATATGGTGGCTCTTCGACGACTACCAAAAAAAAATGTTTAATATTATTTCTAGAGCGCATCTGAATTGGAACCTAGGTATTTGTTTTTAGTTTAGCTAAAAATTATTCAATCAGTGCTAAAATCATTTGGAAAGTGTTAATAAGATACAATCATATTAATTCACAAATGGGTAACAGATCTTGGAATGCCATGATCTTCACTGTAATGATTAATGAAAAAAAGATTTTAAATACTTTCCTTAAAAGATTTTTCACAAATCAGCATTTGCAATTTGTTAGGTTGATTTTTGGATTACTCTAGATATATAAAATAAACAGGATAAAGAGTTCTCCAATTAATTCCTCATAGAGAAATATTAAACTTTGCAAATTGTCACTTATTAAAGATATTAATAGTTTTCCATTTTCCTCTTACTAAGATTAATGTGTCAGACACCCATTTACTAATTAATATGAGTGAGAAATATTTTATGTATGCACATTTAAAATATTTTATACACAAGTTTATACTTACATTCAAAATACATATGCATTACTTACCATAACATGTTCTCTAAAAAGAGTTATAAGAATTTTTTTTACATCTTTAATTGGAATTTTTTGATCAAAGTTTGAAACTTGAAGTTCAATAGGTACATTGGCAGTAGAATTTAGTAAAGATGAACCAGCACTAACAGGGGTAGGAGATGTCTGTATTGGACGAAATAAAGAATCAGTTTTTACAGCAGGACTAAGTCGTACAGGATAAGGAAAAACAGGTCGTGTTTCTTGTATGGAATAAAGCTGTTCATTATAAATGTGAGATGACATGGAATCTGGAGAAGTTGATGAACTACGGGAAGATTTTTCATCAAAAATATATTGCTGTTCTTGACAAAGTTGTGGTTGAGGAAGTGAAGTTTGGTGACTTGTGGAGGAATTGAGTGTAGAAGCATTTTTCAAATCCTGACTTGATCGTACTGCAGCAGGCTTATTAAGGGCAGGTATCCATGATGTTTTATTTTTCCAAGTGATGGCAGTGTTAATATGATCATTGTTTTCAGATGTTTTATTGGGACATGGCTGAGGTGATCTATCCTGAGTTTCAACATCTGGTTTAGAAGGAAAATTAACCGAAATTTTGTTACCAAAAACATCTTCATGATCCATACGTTTCTTGGCTCTATTAATATAAAAAAAAAGCAATAAGAAATTTATTCAAAACATTAAAAGAGATAAATGATTATCAATAATTTAATTATATGGATATATATCATCTTCATATTTAGATACTTTCAAATATACGACCTTTATCTTTAAAATATATACATTAAGATTAGAAATGATATATTTCTCTATGTACACACTCACAGATTTGTAGTATGAAATATAAATTTATATATATATGAGTGAAACATTTTTTCAATTCAGCTGATGCAAGATCAACAATCACATATTTTAGTAATCTTATTCCTAACCTACTGTAAGAATCATTGATAATGTTCTGAATATAAAAAATTAAAAAAAGCAGTAAATCCTCTCTATAGTAAACTTCACTATGAATCTCAGAAATAAAGCGTGAAACTATTTTCAATGTAACAATACATTTTTACATAATTCCAATTTAATTTTTTTCATTAACAAATGTAAATTTAATCAAATAGTAATAATCAATGAATTAATAGGCTCATAATATTCAAGTCCTATAACAATATAAATGTCATAAGACAACAAGGTAAAAAAAACGAAGATACGACAGAAACAATATTGGAAATAATTAAAACATTTTTTAGAAAATATTTAGCTTGAAGTGAGATAATCTTGATTAGAATCCCCTACCTACAGACTTCATCAGTAGATTGAATTTAGCAACATGGTTTGTAAAATATTTAATACAAGTATTCTACATATTTTTAACAGATGACATATTTACTATTCACTTATTTATAAGCCCCTCCCCTCCCTGCACCCCTATGTTTAGTGGCTGGACTGTTTGTCACAAACAAAGCATCACATTAGTTCTTATTTTATAATCATTTCTATATAAAATAATGGATAAATCAAATTGGCTTAAATTTATAATCTATAGTGTTTAAATAAGCAATTATTTTATCTAGCGCCGTGTTTACAATTATATTACACTCAAATATCAACCTTTCAAGCTAATTGAGCACGCGTCTTTTGAGAGTGTTAAATAAATGAATACTTTCCTCTTCAATCCAAGATATAGTATTTATGCAGGAATAAAAAGGATCCTCTTATTCCTACGACTCAACAGTACTTCAGATTTGCTCATATAAAAGAATTTGAGTCGTAGGAATAAGAGGATCCTTTTTATTCCTGCATAAATACTATATCTTGGATTGAAGAGGAAAGTATTCATTTATTTAACACTCTCAAAAGGCGCGTGCTCAATTAGCTTGAAAGGCTGATATTTGAATGTAATCTGTAGTGTTTGAAAATTTCAAGCAATTAGCATGAATAGCATAAAATGAATTATAAAATAGACAATATGTAATAATCAATACATTTTACTAGTGCAGTATTAATTGTAATTATCACCTCTCCTCATTAGCATCATGCTATAATATTAAACAGTAGTAGCATTCATGCAATATACTATAGCACAATGCTAGTGAGGAATGATGATTACCTTTTATATAATTAAAATAGACAATAGAAAAAGTGATGCCCTTCTTAAAGGAAAGCCAATTAACAATGAGACCTAGAAATCTGTTTGCCCTGCCATTTAGCATCCACTTTTAATTATAGATCAGAAAATTTTTAAAATAAAAAATAATAAATTTCCAGTAAAAAAAAAAAAATCACTACTTTTTATTTATGATAATTTTTAATTTTATTTATTTATATTGATGTATAAAGATATGATAAATTTCTTTTCTGGTCACCCAATGATATTTCCAGTGCATTGTCTTCTTTATTTTGCATGACTTCATATACTTGATATTTTCATAACAAGAAAATTCTCACAGAAAATATATAAATTAATCAACTATTTTATTCGCTGCAGTATTATAGCCATTTTCACATCTCCAATTAGAAATTTATTAATCTCTGATTATATCTATATACATATGCATTAAAAATCATAGCTATCACTTCAATCATACTAATATGGTCTTTTGGATATTACTCTTAGTCTCATAAACTTCAATAAATATGATGGAGTAGACAGATACCAATCTTGCCATGACCCATTCTGTAAGAAACATGCATTAGCATGGAATAAATTGTCTCCACAAGAAAACTAAGTTCTAGTTAAAAACAGCAAATTATAAAATTACAGAATAAAGTTATTAATGTGAATTCTGGTGATATTATAGAAATAATTGAATCAAGTCAACAGAAGTGAATATTCTAGGCTGCTGAAATGAAAAATGATTATATTAGCAACTATAGAACACCTTAAGTGCCGGTTATATCTTTTACAAAACAACTGTTTCTTCATTTAGAAACAAATAAAATTACTTCAACTTTGCATTGATGGTTTATCAAAAATCAAAACTGGAGATCCTCTTCAAATTAACTGGTCAACTCAACCTTGAGATAACTACAGAAAATTCATAATTATTATATTAATGCACATTTTAAAATTCCCGAATTTATGTTGATTTCTGATAGAATGCACCCTAAAAAATAGATAGCTACTTTTGTTTCAAACCATCCTGTAAAGCAACTTTTACTGAAGATAATTCAAATAAAATTACCATTATCATTTGGGTAGATAATTTTTATGTACAACTTTCCCTTTCTTTTTCTAGATCTTCCTATATCTTTATATTTAGATATTTTAATTCTCATAGTAATCTTTTGAGATATGTAAATACTGAGTTGCAACTTTTTGAATAGATAGTTGCGCTTTCTTTACAATGTCAAGTGAGGAGGAACATTCCATTCAGGCAGATGGTGAACAAAGACTATCTCTAATTTATGTTTCATTTAGATAAAAAATAGTTCAGCATTTACCTGTCAAACTACTGATGTTCAATCATTTCCCCCATAGCAACATAGCACAACTCTAATCACTCTTGGAATCCACATTCCTATAGTTTAAAATTATTCTATTTTAAGATGAATAGTAAAAAAATCTAACTCAAGTCAATATACTGGATATTTGCATTAAATATTATATAAATTCTCTCCATTTCCCTCTTGCTATGATTGGTTTAACAACTCTTAACAATAATAATCAAAAAGTCCATCTTTTGTGGATATTGAATACAATTTATTCCAAGTTGAAATAAAACCAGAAGTGTTTTTTATGGCCAATTTTTATTTACCAAAGGTCTGGAAAATGCTGAGCTGATAAACTTATAAAATCATTGGATGATACCACACAAAAAACTGTGGAGGCATAAACTTTACAAGATCTAGTTATAAGACCCGATCACTTTTATGTCAGCTTGATAAATATAAAAGTATCTTTTAAAAAACTACTACTGTTATCTGCTAATGAGATTGCCAATCTTATATATCAGATTTTTGATTCCAAAATTGATAAAATAAGAAAAAGCATCATTAGAACAGAATTGCCTCTCTTTTACAATGTTCTTTTAACATCAAACTAACAAATTCAGTAGATGTTGGTGAACTTTAATTTGCTCTGGAATGTTTTAAATCAGGAAAAAAAAAAAACCAGAACCAAATAGAAAACTTTTAGTTTCTACAAAAATTTAGAAGACAAAGCATAATGGGTGGTAACATTATTAATACAGAACCTATTTCAAAATTTTGGCATAAAAGCAAAACTATAGCAGTTTTCAATCCAAATAAATGCAGAAATGATCCAAAAAATTATTGCAGAATTTCATTATTATGTGTTTCTCACAAATTGTTTGAAAGAATTATATCAACAAAAATTTAGTCAATAATTAAGAGCCATCTATATATAAAGCAGGTTGGATTTAGGCCAGAAATAAGTTTTAATCTTTAATAATCTTCACTGAAAAAGTTTTCAAAATAAATTAATAATTGGTGCTACCATTATTGATCTAATCTCACTGTATGATTCAATTTGGAAAAATGCTCATTTTCTAAAATTCTATGAAATTCTTAGAAATGCAGAAAAACCATTAATTCATTTGGTAAAATGCTTTCCAATATAAATATTGAAATTACACTAAATGATATCATAGTAGATACAAATTTTATAGACCAGTTCTCTCACCTACTTTATTTAATATAGACATCAATAATCTTCCAGAAACAGAATGCAGGAAATTTATCTATGCTTATGATATTGCTTTACTTTCTCAAAAGAAATCCTTTCCTAAAATAAAAAAGTATCTCAATAAGAATATAAAACGATTGCAAATCTTTTTCAAAGATTGATATCTTATTCCTGATCCAATGAAAACAATATACTCAATTTTTCACCTAAACATCAAAGAAATATCTCATAATCCAAATATAATTTTTTGCAATAACAAACTGAAAGATTATCCTGATTTAGGAATAATCTTGAATCATAGCCTAATTTGTTTTCCACATTTATCTAAGATTAGTTCAAAATTAATTTCTAGGAATAATCTCCTTAGAACATTGGCTGGCATTACTTAAAGTTGTAATGCAAGCACTTTATAGACAATTTTCTTAGCATTAGCAAACTGCTGGGAATATTGTGTAACTATCTGGAGGAAAAAATCCTATATCAACTTTCTGGATACTCAAATATTACCCCAAAAAATATTATTGGCACACTCAAATCTATTCCGTTTGCCTCTTTCATGTTCTTAAATAGATTGGATTTTCCAAGTTTCATTTCCTAGGACTTATTCTCAAATCAAGATATTTTTTTTGGAGGTTTGCTCAAGAATCTACATGAAGAATTATGATGTAAAAAATAGAATTATTCCAAATAAATTTCTTTTTCCAGATCCAAGAATAAAGCAAGATGGAATTGCTCTTTCTAAACATTATAGAAATTTCACCAACAGATTCAGGAGAATCATAGCTGTATTCATCTGCTTTATAAATGGAATTTAACAGCCACTGTTCTATGTAATAATGAATGTTAAATCCTTGCTTACAATGGAGAACTGAAAGACTTAATAAAGCCATAAATGAATCTATCTCCTGAATGGTATATGTGCAGGTCCTTTTATAATATTTTGTTAATAGTTAACCTATCTAAAAAAAATAATCCACATACTAAATAAATATACACAATAATTAAGAATATGAAATACTTTTATATGGATTTTTTTTAAAAAACAAACACATAAAATCATTTTCAGAAAACATTAAAACTATAAAAAATATTCTATTATTATATTTATTTATATTAAAAATTATATTATATATAAACATGTTTTTTCATACAAATTAATTAGAATATGCAACTTAACACACACATATAGAGATATATCAACTTTTTCCAAACAGAAGCAATGAAAGAAAACACTTTTTCTTAAATACATCTTAGATAATAAAAATTTTTAAAAAAATCTCAAAATTCATCATTCTTTGTCAATTTACCTTCTTAAATGACATTCTTCATTAAAAAAAAAAAATCACCACATAATTAAATAATGTAGTTTTAATTAATATAGCTTATAATACAGCAATTTTTAAATTATATTAACATTTAATGCATGATATCTCAATAATATAATATATATACACTTTTAGAGTGCCAGAAAATTGATGAAAATGTAGCCATAATCATAAGTGTGTGCATATAGTAAAAAAAAAATAAATTAAAAACTTGATTAAAATATTTGTTATTTATTAAATTTTTTTCAAATTATATTTCAAGACAAAAGTTTTGACATGTATTTACTATTTTTATTTTAATTTAAAAAAACAAAAAACTGTTAATATTTAAATCACTTACATTTTACAATTAAACACCAATTGATACATACTATTTCCATATATCAGTATTATATTAATAAGCAATAAAATGATCAATTTTTTTCTCATGTCAAGACAAAATATTGATGAAAATAAAAATTGGAGAAAGCAAAAAAAAAAAAAAGGATAAAAGATCACATGACTAACAATTTAAATTTTTATTATTTTTCATTTGCATACTGATAAAATATTCAAAAAAATTTGAATAAAAAAATCAAGTTAAAAAATGGGGGGGGGGGGGGTATTAAATTCTAAAAATAAGTTTTAGATATAGATTTAAAAAAAATTAATTATAAACAAATTTCATAGTATTTCATTAAAGATTGTACATGCCAAATAAATGTAGATAACTTACTTAGCAAGTATAATATGCACTGCTTAAATTTATTTATTTTAAATAAATATTTTGAAAGTAGTAAAACTAACTTTAATATAAAAATAATAATACATTGATTTATTTAATATTATTGTTTCAAATTCAATTTTTTACAAATCAAGTTTCCAAATATTATTATCAACAAATTCAACCATTTATTTAAAAATAAAATTTCCAATAATAACTATTTAAAAAAAAAAAATTGAAACATATAGATGCACTGATAAATTAAAACTTACAAAAGTAATCATGAATGAAAATAGCATATTTAGAGCATTCAGCAAAAACAATTATTTGCAAACCATTTCAAAAAAACACCAAAAAACATTAATCTTTACTTTTTTCTGAAACTAACTCAAGAAACAACCTAGTTTTAAATTTTAACTTTATTTAATGTTTTATGCATTGCCCTCACATAATATATATAAACCATAAAGAAAAAAAAAATATTTTCTATGTAAAGTAACACCTGCCATTTTGGACACAAAATTGGTAAGTTTCATCAATAGAGAAGCAAACTTATTAGGCAAATATATTTTAGTATATAACACTGCAAGCAAAACTTTGAACAGTTTTGAAAGATTTCAACATCAATTCTTCAGTAGTTTCTAAAAGTGTTATTCATGAATAATCCAATAATATGTTAAGTAGTTTTTGCAGGTCAGCAAAACCTACTTAATATTTTTTACATTTGCACAAATAATGACAAATATGTTATTAGATTGAAGGGATTGTAATATCATAGTATTTATATATATATATATATATATATAACAATTAATTTATTAGGACCATTTGAGATATATTTCTAACAATTAAAATTAGAAGTATAGAGACAGAATAGAGAGACTAATATGTAAAAAGTCCTTACAAGATTTGTACAGAATAACTTCTATGTAATAAATACTTAAATTTAAATGAAATTGAGAAATAATTACAGGTACAATGCTTTTAATCTGATGCTCTTGATTCCCAATCTCTTTTTGTTCAGATAATAAAAGATAACAAATTTTAAAGAGAAAAGTTTATGGTATTATATTTGTAACTTCTTAAAAATCAATCAACTTTAACTTAGAAAACAATATACAATGAACCCAAAAAAGTTGTTGAATTTAAATGGTGCTCTTTAATTTACTAAGAACTGGCAAATAGATACATTTTGAGATCTTCATTATAATCTCCACAAGCAATTGAATGTACTATAAAATTATAATCAAATAAAATGTTATAAAAGAAAATGATCTTCCATCATTAGCATAAACATTAACCAAAACTTCTTAAGCCCAGCATGAAACAAAGATACCCTGCATTATAATTTTTAATTGTATAAAAAGTGAGAATAATACGATTTTCAAGTATATTTCAATCTCTTCTCAATATCAGAATCTATCTTTTTATGATGTCCTGAGAAATTGAAATTCTAATACTATTGAAATTCTAATGATAAACATAAACTGAAAAAAACAACGATTATTAGCATAATATACACATTTATTTAGCATATGTTTTTTTATTTATTTAGATAGCTCAGCTATTAATAAAATTCCATAAAGGAATACATAGATTGCAACCAAGAAATAGATCCCCTACTGGCTTTAGTCCTTCAATTCTGTCATTGTATCATAGATTTGATAGTTATTAGCTAAGTGGTTTATGGTATGTTATTTAATAACAACTATAATGGTCAATGGCTGTTAAATTCCATATTAATATAAATAGGCAAAATTTAAAAATTAACTAAATAAACCTATACTTATAAATATGTAAACTTAAAAATTTTTTTTAGGAAATAATAGAATGAAGTACTGAAATTACTGAAGCAATTTATGAAATCACTTATACTCAGGAGAAAATAAGATATATTAATAAAGAAAAAACTCAGATGGTTAATTGGTTGGAAGATCATGTGATTTTTGAACAGAAATAGCAGATCTTCTCGAGTCCATTATTTTATCATACATTAATCAAACATGGTAGTTATATAATGATATGAAAATCATAAAATTAAATTATTTCAAGTGTAATAAAATATAATCCTCTTGCATTCAGAATTATAATCAAATGATATGAATTAGCTATATGACTTACTGAAAGCCTTCAAAATATTTGCCAAAAGAAAATAATCATTTTCCAACTGATTATTGATATTATTGATTCAGTAAAAGTTTTATTTTTTATTTATTATTATTGCAGGTTTTATGAGAAGCTATTAATTTTGGATACTCTCATGAAAAAAACACATGTAATTGGAATTCTTAATATTTTTAAAAATAAATACCTGGAAATAGAATTTAAGTTGTGTAATTTAAAATGAGTATATGCATAAATGGTATAATTTTTTATGAGGAAAAAATATCAAGGATTTATTCAATTATTATAAAATGAAATACAAAATTCTGATAATTTGATTTCATTTTATTGTACATTAAATCAATACACCAAATCTATTCTTCTAAAAACATATTAAGTTATTGAGTTTAATTATATTCAAGAAACTGTTCCATCTCCAATTTCCCAATATGTTTCAAATTGATGAGCAAACATTAAACATATTACTTAACATTCTTAATTAGTTCCGAAAAATGTTTTAGCAATATAAAAACAAATCATATATTTTTACAAAAAACAAAATAAATCTTGCAAATTCCCTAAAGAGATTTTTGCAATAACACTGTACTTTTATACCAAACATTTTGTTTAAAAGTAAAACTAAATCAATCTATTAAATGTGGCAGAATATTTAAACATTTAAAAAAAAGTTAAAATTTTTTTGAAAATTATTTTTTCCAATTTTGAATTCCAATCCATATTTTCCAGAATTGGCAAAGATAATCAAAAAATCAGTGCACTAATAAAATCTAAGAAATACTGATATTAAAAGTCATTAACAGTAGTGTTATAAACACAGTGATCAAAGAATAGGACAGTTTAAAGAATTTGACATGATTTCATACTAAACCATTGGAGACATCTGATTATTTATCCCTATTGTACCTGAAAATTTACAAATTGAAGTAATTGATCCTCAAAAAGTAATATGATGAAGTCTCTATTTGACAATAAAAAAAAATTCCTCAATATTTTTGCATATGGTTCATTAAGATGTGCTTGAAATTATAAATAACAAATGATTATTTTGAAGATTATAATGCTGAAACAACGAGAGGTCATCGCAGCCGCCTTGCAAACAAGTAGTTGGTTGCAGACGGATGTGGGTTCACGTCCCGGCCGATGCTATGACATATGAAAAAAAAAATATCCACTTCTTATTCAATAATTATCAATCTAAAAAAAAAAGTCACAAAGTTATATAATAATCAGTTAAAGAAATTATTGTAAAGCGCATAATATGATAAAATGTTTGCTTAACAGTTGAAATGTTTAGTTTGTAAACCTCCACTCTCGATGATGACGATGATTATTATTATTATTATTTGTAAATAAATAAAACCTTTTTGATATTCATATTGTGTGCATATAATTTCCAATATCTTGGCAAAATTTATTATATATGAAGTGAATTGGGTTACTAAGAACCTACGTTAAACAATTTTCCAATAACTAAAGATTCTCCACCTCTATTTTAAAATATGCTTCAAATTATCCGATGCTTGGTTGTTATTGGACCATTCTTCTATGAAAAAATTAAAGCTATATAGTTAATTTATAAATGAGATTGATAAAATATACAGTTGCTTGAACTTGAAACTTTAAAATGTTGAAATTTTCAAATTAACTTGAATAACATATGAAAAAAAAATTAGTTACAGAGTAGATCAATGCAACAGTACCTATTGCTATTAAAAACTCAATTATAAAAATTTATAAAAGTTTATTAATTTAAATTACATCTAGTATCTATTGGCTTATTCGATCATGCACGTTAGTTAAAATGAAGGTAATTTCTATTGTCCTTTTTTTTTTTTTTTTATTAAAACAATTATTTAAAAAATGATGAGTATAAGTGCCAACAAATATCCTTAAGAAACTACTCATGAGGATCATATGAATTATGATGTTAATTGCAAAGATCCTATAGGACACTACAATATTCGAAATTAAGTTTGACATGACACTTTTAAAATCTAATGTACAGCAAAAACTTAGTAAGTTTATTGTTATGCATATAATGAGATTTTTGCAATTCTAATGTGGTGTAAAAATATTTTTTTTTGTATAGCATATCAAGTGTTACGATATTTTGTTGATAAATATTAGTTGCAGTTGATGAACTAAAATGTACATGAACATTTTTAGCACAATGTCTTCTTGATTCAGAAGACAGACTAGTTATAGATTGATGAATAATATACTTTCCTAGTACATAAATAGTTACTACACTACATTAAAAAAAAGCAAGATCTTGTAATCAAGTTCATATAAGAAGATAGCATGACTGGCAATTAATTTTGTGTAAGGATTTTCAGTTTCTGATAAGATGCATAACGTCATTTAAAAAATCTAGAACATTTGATCAACAAAACATCAATACCTGGGAAGTTTTTTAAATAAATTTAGCTTTTAAAATTTTATCCCAAGTTGATCCACCTACTAAAATATCAATTAATAAAAAAAAAAGTAGTACATGAATATGTAGTATTGAACTATTGACTAATTTATTTTAATTATTTATAACTTTCTAATTCCCTACATATTCACATATTCTACTAATTAAGATCATACAATTCAATACTTTTTTTTTTTTATACTATGACTGGCTATATAGTATAATCTGCTGTCACAAATACAAAAGTGATGAAATAATTTGCTTAAATTTTCATTATTTTATCAAATAATTAAAACCAAGACTGTAGAAGTAGCAATATTTCTAAGTAAATTTTGCTTCTCATTAAAATAAAGGTTGTTTTCTCACCCCTGGTGTTCGCCACAGGATGGCGTTGATGCTAATCAAAAACATATACATATAACGATTCCGGGCCGGACCTAAATGATCGATTTGATCTAAAAAGATCTGATTTCTTAGATTTGTAATAAAATATTCTACTAACTAATACTATTATATGATGTTAGTTTTTTCATTTTTGTAAATGTTTATTAATCTTATCTTGTTTTTGAGTTTGTGTGTGTGTGTCTTTAAAGTTACGGTGTTTTTCTAATTTTTTTTTTTTTTTTGACTTTACGTGTGTCTTTTTAAAGTTATGGTCTTTTTTTTTACAAGAGTAAATCAATAATTATATTCAAAAGCAAGACATAATAAGTAAATGTTTATTAACCTTATCTTGTTTTTGAGTTTGTGTGTGTGTCTTTAAAGTTACGGGGCTTTTTCGAATTTTTTTTTTTTGGACTTTATGTGTGTCTTTTTAAAGTTACGGTATTTTTTTTGCAAGAGTAAATCAATAATTTGATTCAAAAGCAAGACGTAATAAGTCAATGTTTATTAATCTTAGATTGTTTTTTAGTTTGTGTGTCTTTAAAGTTACGGGGCTTTTTCTCATTTTTTTTTTTGGACTTTATGTGTGTTTTTTTTTTAAAGTTATGGTATTTTTGGTCAAGAGTAAATCAATCATTTTATTAAAAAAGCAAGACGTAATTCTAAATCTATCAAAAGTAACGTCATTTATATACTACAATTTAGAATTGACACCCGACTATATTAGTAAGGGCCGTCACTGAAAGACTCGATTGAAAAATGATACCCGACTAATTTCCGTTTTTTTTTTTTGGGGGGGGGACAGTAATGAATCAGAAAGTGGGTTGTTTTTGTTAAGTCTGTCTATATAAAAAGGGTACCGTTATTGAAATACTAAATTTAAAAATGATAGCCGACTAATTTGTGTTTCTTTTGACAGTAATTAATCAGAAAGTGGGTTTCTTTTTTTGGTAAATCTTGTGTATATATGAAAACAAACAAACTGTAATTCAAATACTCCATTGAAAAAATCAAACCCCGTTGAATTTGCTTTTTTTTTTTTTTAAAGACAGTAATTAATCAGGAACTGGGTTGTTTTTGTTAGTGTGTAGATATAAAAACTAATCTTATTTTGAAATAATAAATGTAACAAAAAAAAAAATAATAATATTCGACTAATTTTCTTTTTTGGACAAGTAATTCCTAATAATTAGCCACTGGGTTGTTTTTGTTTGTGCATATATATATAGCAAAAGTAACTGGTCACGGACGAATTCTCGCGAAAACGGTACTTTTCCCGTGATCCTTCAAATTTTTTTCCTTCCGCACCCTTAAAAGCAATTTTTGAGGGTTACCCCTTCGTAATGGAATCTTCAGGACATTATTACTAAACTTACAACAGTAAAGTAAGTTACAACACATTAAAAAAAATAGACGTCTTATCAAATTTTAAAAAACTGCGACTGCTTCAAATACACACACTCTCACATGAAACTACAGAGAAAATAGATATTCTACTATTACAATTCAAATTCAGTTCAATAAATATAGATTTTCAAAATATTAAAAAATATCAATAATAATCAAATGGTTTATTAGTTAGAAGTTCCTAAAAAGTTCAAATACTAGAAGTGACAATTGGAGCTACGATCCATCAATTTTTAGCTCCACAGTTCATCATTTTATCAATGTACTAAACCATAACAGGCTTTAAAATAATAAATACCTAAAACATTATATTAATAGATTAAGCCTTAAAGAAGCTTTAGTAGATACAATTGACTATTATGGAAAAAAGATATACAAAATAAAATTTATCCAACAAGTTCTTGAACTGCTTTGAAGAGACTCTAGATAGAGATATCTCTGAACAAATGATCTGAATAGTTGACTGCATTTTATTTTTAGGTTGCCAGATTTTATTCTTCTATTAGTTGATATTTTTAGAATCATACTGGTATTAAAAATCTTACTATCAATATTCAGTCAACATCACAAAAGTTTTAGATGGCAGAATTTAATTGATCTTGAAGAATACTTTCAACAGCCTTTTTTTAAAAAAAATCCTGCAGTTCACTTTTTCTCTTGATTTAGAAATTTAAAAACAAATGTTTAACATTCTGAAGTGGAAACAGCTTAACATTGCTTGATAATTCTAATAAATTAATATAAAAATTATTACAAATTCTTAACAAATTGTTATCACTTAAGTTCATTAAATTATTCCAAGTAACATCAGAATTATTACATTTATAAGAGCCCTTAATTTACTCATGTAATAAAAATAATATAATATTAAATTATCTATGCACTTTATCACTGTTTCATAATGCTTTAATTAATCTAAAAGATTATTATCTCAAACATATTTTTATGTACCTTTCTTTTTATTTCTTCAAAACTTAACTGCTAAATTCAAATTTTAAAAATTACAGTTATATTTTTAGTAGCTAAATTTGAATTTAAGCAGTTGAGTTTTGAAGATAAAAAAAGAAAGGTAGGTAAAAATATGTTTAAGATAATAATATTATAGATTAAAGTAAATTATAAATAATTGAATGAATAAATTATAAATATTGATTGTTAAATAAAATTAATAATAATAATTGCTCATACCCTGTCTATTACATATATAGACACAGGTATATATAAGCCTGTGTATTTCATCTAATAATAATAATGTAAAGTATAAAAAATATTAGTTAAATATTTAAAAGAATAATAAGAGTAAAATAAAAAAAGAATATATATGATTATAGGAGGTTTTAAATGATAAATATAAAATGTAAAAAGGGTAAAATATATAACATAATAACATTAAAAAGGTAATAAATAAATGATGATTATAAGATGTATATGTAGAATGTATATAAGTTGTACACATAGTTATATATGTATGTAATTATGTGTACATAAATTTGTGTATGAATTATATACATATAATCTATGTAAATTATATGTTCATGTATATTTATATAAATATATTTGAATTATGTTGTAATTCTGAAGAAGATTGCTGGGGCAATCGAAACTGTAAAAGAGCATGGTAATTTGAATATATTCTTAGATAAAAGATTTTGTTTGTGATTATTTATCTTCTCTATTTCTTATCTATATTATTTAAAATTTGACCAAAATTGTTTCTATTAAAGCATATGCTAGCAGATAAATGAAATAGTTTATAAAAAAAATATTTAACTATAGCTAACATTTTGGTGTGATTGCAATTTACCTTCTTTCTCAAATTTTCAAAATGTATTCATTGTTTAAATCATTTTTTCCTCTTTTTTTCTCCTCTGTCAAAATCAATGATTGAGAAATTTAAATAATATTTTTCCCTCCAATAACTTTTTTGAAAACAGTATTGATTTTATTTAACTCACACTTTTCAAACATGTTATCAGGCCTTTTAAAAAATTCTATAATCTTTCTTCATAATTTGATTGTATTGGTCAATTTCTGCTAAAATTCATATTCATTAACAGTTTTAATAAAACATGAATTTTGGCAAAAATTGAGCAACATGACTAGAAATAATTAAAAAAAGTTATAGAAATTTATAAAAGGTCTGATAACAAGAATCAGAGATGTGAGTAAAAATAAAATCAATTCCATGTAAAAAAAATTATTGGGGGAAAAATACCATTTAAAACTCATTAAACAGAAACAGTGATCTTTGGGAATGGAGAAAAATATAAAATTTAAACCATATAAAACGTTTTTATAATTTAAGAAAGCTCCAATAAAAATTAAGGTGAATCGCAATGACAAGAAAATGTTAGGCATATTTTAATTTTTTCTACTAAAGTATTTTATTTGATTACTACTTTGATAGAAAAGCTCTCCATCAAATTTAAACAATACAGAAAAAAAAAAAAAATAGAGCAGACCCATGTTTTTTTCAGGCATTTGATTAAGTCTAATCAAAATAGTTATAAACTATATATAAGGAATTTCCTGTAAAATAATTGTATATAATATATATATGTTGATACGAAGATTTTCACGGGTTGCATATATAAAAGGCATATTTTGCGGGTTCATCCGTGTTAAAAAATTTAAATATTAATATACCGACGTTTCAACTTGATCACACAAGTCATCCACTGGATGATAAAAGGATTTGTGAAAAACGTTAAACTTCCACCAATAGCAAAAATGTTAAATTAATTTAGAAGGTTTTTTAAAAAAATCTTTCCAAATAGGAGGAAGTTTGCATGTATCATCTCACTTATTGATAGAATCTGGCCTTTTAAGTATCTCAATGGCTTCTCTAATATATATATATACATTGCATGAAAGCAGACCATGCTCTGCTATCAAGGCAACCTTTTATTTATAAGAAAAAGGTGGTCTCTTAAATAAAAAGTTGCCTTGATAGCAGATTAAAGATTTTTGGTGTTGATACGCATCATTTTTTCATATCATATTCCTTGGAAAAAATATTTTCATTTAGTGTATAAAATTGAATTTCAAAACTAGCAAAATTAATTTCTTCAAGTGCATAATTTTATTCTATCAACTTTCTTCTTGACATTTAAAAAAAAAATACAATTTAATAATAAACGGGATAGGATTGATAAGTATTAATTGCAATCAAGACTCATCTATTGACATTTTTAAAAATTATTTTCTTTATTCTCTATTTTTAAATTCTTAAAATTGATATAATCTACAATATTTATGTAAGTCACTTGAGAAATTAAAAAAATAATTAAATTTCATTAAAATGATTTAGCAAAATAATGAAATGATGTACATAGTAAGTTCAATGCAAAAGTAGTTATAGATGTCAAAATTAAATTCATGCATTTAGTTTCTTAGAATATATAGTCATTTTCTTATGTAGATCAACAATTCTTTTTTAACTTCCTAGTTTATTTAATTTCTTTAAAAAAAATTTTTTTTAAATAGTTTTAACCATTCAGTGTGAAACAAGATTATATAAAACTCAATGTTCGAGTTCTTTTTATCCTTAATAATAAATAATATTAACTAAAATAACTATCGTACAATAGAATATATATATATTTTATTATATATACTTCTTAAGATAATAGCTTACCTAGTGGCAGCTTCAGCAAGAGGAAAACGTAAAATGGCATGAGAATGACTAATGCTGATTACTCGACCACCACAGTTATCACTTAATTGTTTCAAACGATGACGAATTTGATTGATATCCCGATTAGTTGGTAAATTAGTTATTATTAATTCCTGATTACAAGACTGGCTCTAAATATTTACGTATAAAAACAACTTTGAAATAATTTTAAATATATTATATATAAATAATATATAGATTTATTTACAATGTATCGTATTCAACAATGATTAATTGTGTAATTGAAACATGCATATTATGATTACTCAATAAAAAATTAGAATTAAAAATAGTAACTGAAAAAAAAAAAATTAATATATTACAATCAAAAATAATACAAGAAAATGTAAATAGATAAATACAGTTTACATATAAGATTATAGAGAACACAAATCAAATATGTATATAAAAATTCACTGGAATTCAATTTACAAGATAAAAATAAGAAAAAAATCCATATAATTTAGTTCAATGAAAGGGTGGAAGACTCACAAATTAAAAATTCTTGAATTAAACTTCATATGTCTTCCAAAGCAAGTGACTATACAATTTTCAATTTTATTCATAAAAAAATTTAAAAAATGATACAATAAGCTTTAAGTTATTAGAATGTTTGCCTATAATAATAAAATGGAGCTGTTAAAAAAATAATGAGATCATGTTAAAATAATAATTAATTTTATCAAATTTATAGAGAAATAAATGGCAAGAAAGCATTTTCCCAATTAAAAGTAATTGCTTTCATATTAAGTGAAAAAAAAAGTTAAAAATAAAAATACAATAAACTGTCAGATGCTATGTTCAGGGATGGGCTACAAAAAGAGGCAGATAGTAGAATAATCTTAAGATATAAGACTAAATATGAATAATAAATAATATTCTACAAAAAATACCTTCTACTGCCTTGTAGAATAGGATGATGGTTTATCAAAGGCTAGGTAGGTACTGTTTTCAATATAACCAGACTTTTGTCTCCCTCTTTTCTTTTTCAGTCACTTAAGTGAGTGTAGGACCAGTGTCATGAGCTTCTCATGTCAGCAGTCATCACACTAGACTAATTGTGACAATAGGATTGGATGTTTATAAACCACATTTTCATCCTTTAACTACATGCACAGCATTTATAACCCCAATTGCTTTTTTCTTTTTTAGTTTGAGCCTTTGAGAATTAAGAAAGCAATGGCAGGGATATTGCAATCTTTAATTATGACCTTTGCCAAAGGCAGTAAGAGTCAGTTTGTAACTGGATTTAAGACAGGAATTTCAACAGGAAAAGATTGTACAATAGGCAGCCCTATTTAAGGATCTCCTGCCTATCTTAAAAATGAAAGGGGCCTAGAAAATGTGGTTTAAAAAGTAGCCTGTCTCACACAGTCTAATTAAGTAATTGTGTCTGGTAGATTATTCATTAAAGTGAGAGAAATAATATCAATAGTAACGGTAAAGCAAAAAGGAAAGGTAGTACTAAAGAAAGTATTATAATAAATCTATTTTTTCCCCCTAAATATAAATACATGGAACGTGCAAATTTTACTTGATACAAACTCTTTAAGACCAGAGCAGAGAATGCACTGATGCAAAGAAGCTGTCAATAGTTAGCATTGGTACAATTTCTCTTAGTGAAACTTGAATTTCAGAAGAAGTAAGTTTAACAGAACAGGTAGATAGTTACACATTTTTTTGGAAGGATAGATTAGTCAATGAAAGAAGAATGTATTTGTTGGATTGTCTGTAAAGTCTAATTTAACTACCTTCAATTTTTGCAATTCCTCATTGCATCATTGAAAGGTAATAGTTTTAAAACTTTCCTTGCATAATGGTGTCAGTACTAATTTTATTAGTGCCTATGGTCCAACATTAGATTCAGAAAATTTAGAGAAAGGTTTTATTCCTCCTTGGATAGTATTATTAAAGCAATAGCATTAAAAAAACAATTTTTTCTTCTTGAAGATTTTAATGCAATGTTGGTACAAATAGTAAATCTCAACCAAAAATTGTTGGAAATAATGGTAAGGGTGCTGTAAATTTAAATGGTACGTTATTGTTGAATTTTTGCAAAACACATGAATTGAGTATCACAAATATTACATTATAGTTAGGAGTCAAAATGTAAAGAAGTTGATATTGCGCAAGCATTTATAAGTGCAGATTATAAGATGAATCATAGATTAGTACGTTCTAAGATTTAAAAAATAATAGTTGCATTAAAAACAGATGTTATTTCAATCATATTCACAAGAAAATTGTTCATTCTTTAAAAATATCTACTATATGTACTAAAGTTCAACAGATATTAAACACTGATATTGCTAATTTGGACTTTCAGGATTGTCATATTATTGAGATGTGGAATTCTCTTAAGGAATGTATTATGCATACAAGAAAATATATTCTTGATTCATTAAAAAAAAAAAGAATCATGGTGGTTTTTTGACAACGATCACATAATTAGTGATTTAATTAAAAGAAAAGTAGAATTTTTTGCTGACAAAATAATAAATTAAATGTAGAACTCCATAATAAATATAGCTATAGATTTAAAGGCAGAAGTTCAATGATTAGCAAAAGGCTCAAATGTGATTGATGAATTAAAACTGCAAAAGAAGATATTAATCATGATCACTCTAGATCTTTTTTTTTTTTTTGATGCCCAGAAAATAACAATCATCTTATATGATATAATAATCTGAACATGTGGAAGAAGAAGTAATTTTAATCATAATCTTGAATAATGAATGATAAACAGACAAAAACTCCACACTAATTGGTGATTATATGATGTTTATTGGCTTAATAATGATTGATACAAGAATTGAAATTAGGACTTTTAATAATATATTCATTTTATCGGTGCAATTAGATTTGGTCAACTCTATTCAATTTAGTGAAGTCAATATATTTATAGAAAAATTAAAAAGAGAAATAGAAACTTGCAGGATATATTCTTAAGTAAAAATAATAAAAAATACAATAGAAAACATTATGTAAAAGGTAAAAGAAAGTAGGAAAATATAGATGATTTTAAGAGGTAAAGTAATTATAAAAATATAAAAAATACAGCAAGAAATTGAAATGTTTGGAGGTGATCTAAAATAACTTTCAAAATCTGTTCTTTGTCAAATGAATACCATAAGAATGATAAATTATTTTCTATACAATTCAACATCAATAAAATTTTATTTTAAGTTTAAAAAATTCCATTATTTTCAAATAAAACAGAAAAAGATGAAAAAATTATTAAACACATTCAAACAATTAATTATAACATTAAACAATAATAATCATATATTTATAAAAAAAATATAATAGTAATATATTGTAACGGTCCAGACTTTCCACCAGAAGAGGGAGAACGCATCTCACTATGGTCAGGACTAGGATCTTCTGGTAGGATGCTGTGACAGATGCAATGAAGTACATAACCTATGATCATATCTAACTCCAATGTGCTAGCTCTAAGTTTACACATTAAATTTAGATACAATTTGACTTGTTCATCCATACTTCACCCCTCTTTTGGGTTTCGTTAAGTGTCAGTATGAAGAATTCTGCCTTCGACTCTCTTCAGGGTGAATTTACACTAGATAGCAACTACCGCACCTCTAAACAGGTTCCAATTGATTTAAAGACCCATCCAAACATATTACTGTATTATTATATTAGAATGAGATGTATATGTATGAATATATATCTGGTTATAAGTTGACGAATGAATGTATAAATGATTTTGATAAACTAGAGACCAGTTTAATTTAAATCAAACTGACAACATTTATTGAATAACAAAACAAAAATTCAAAACTTTTTAAAGTGATTAAACAATATAATTGTGTAAATCAAGAATGTATTTCTATCATATCAACGATTAAATGTGTTCACTATTCCAACCCTTACCCATGGTAGAGATACATAACAAGGCACTAATTATTTACAAAGCCAATAAAAATAATAATAATAAAAAAAAATCATTATTACATCGACTGTGAAGATGAGTAGCTAATTTATAATATTATACGAGTATATGTGTAATAGCCTCGTCATCCAATTCCAGTTATTGATGTTCCATCTTTTTTGAAGACTCCCCTACCTATGTGTGTTTCCCTACAGTTGATAGAAAATAACATCCATGCAAGAAGGTTAGTTATTTATACAGAAAAAATAAATATAAACAATTATTAGTTAACAATAAAAAAAAACAAATTCTATCCTGTAGTAAGTGTATGTACTTAATATGGAATAATATCAAAACTTTTACCTTATTCCATATATATTTACAAAAAAAATGACAGTGCATATTCAACTACCTGTTAGCTAAGCTTGTTTTAAATGGGTTTGATTTGGTGGTGTGGATAAATAAAGGCTAGTTTCGATAGGATTGTAAGCCACCTTTACAACTTATGTTAAAAATGTTTTAGATAATTATAAAATTAATTACTCAAACTTATAGCATACAAAGTGACTTGTACACACCAGACTAATCAGAAATGATTTTGGGAGTTAGTGAATGATCAAATTATATTACTAATAAATTCAACCAGTTTGAATGCAGGTTTAAGACTGAATGTGTGATGAACTATATAAGCAGGTTTTCCTCTATAGTAGTTTCCCTGCCAATAGAATTCTTAATATAATTAATAATAACATTTTCACTGCTTATAAGTTTTGAACTTCTTAACATTTAAGCTAACAAACTCAATTTTTAAATAAATTATTGTATTAAAACATTAATTTATATCTTCATAACATTTCATATTTAACCTATTGTAATTGTTTTATTTATTATTAAAAAACATAAATTATATGTTTTCTTCTCTGCAATAGATTGATAATTTAACTTCAGTACTCTCAAACATTATATATAAGTAAATTATCTTCACAATTTTGATTTAAAATAAAAATTAAATTACAAATAGTAGAAATATAAGAAAACAAACAAACAAATAACAATAATATTTTCTAAATATTGGTAGATGAAGATTGTGACACAGTAATTTAAAATGAATAAATACCAGTTTTTGTAGAAAAAAAATTGCAGAGAAAGCATACTATTTTTTTTCTTTAGGATTAATCAAAAACTGTGAACCATACATCGAAGCTGATATTGATATCTTGAAACAAAAAATCATAATTGGAAACAAAGAAACTAATATTTATATACTATATCATTTCTAATTTTTTTTTATTGCTTATATATCAAAATTTTTCACCTAATACAATTTATCCAAGAAATAAGAAGATTAATATTTAAAATAAATTTATCTGTAAACAATATAATAATAAACACATTATATATATCACACACATTTAGTTAAGGACATAAAGCTGAATGTTTAAATACTTTTACTAAAATTTATAATTTTAAAAATATTAAACTATACCTTAATAGGAGAACGAAAAGGAATATTAGCAACAAGTTGCTCAAAACAATAATGCTCATGAGCACAACTCAGAAGAGCATCAGGGGCATGTTTGCTGTGTATAACTACCACATACATATTATGTCGATGACGCAAATCTGAAAGCTCAGCAGTAAAATTTACATCCCCTATTAAAAAACAATAATGTGGAAATTAGATTCTGCACAATATAATATGCTTAAAGAAAAGTATTTTAATTTACCAGAAACAAGAACAACTGTTGCAGGAGAACTGTGGGTATCAGAAAATCTACGAAGACTCTGGCGTAATTTATCATCAGCAGCATTTTTACAAGTTGCATTTATATGGGCTACAGTTACCTAAAAAAAAAAAAATGTTTCTATAAATATATTTACTTAAAAGATAAATGTATGTATATGAAAGTAAAAATCCAACTGTGTCTGTACAGAAATGGCTAAGACAGCAAAGATATCTCTAACAATGAAAAAGATATTAATCATTAAGTTATCATTTATGAAGTACACTTTTCCTAAATTGACTAATGACTGTGATACTACATTAAAAAAACATATCTATTTCATGGTAAAAGTGCTGGCATATATATAATAATTCTTACAATTTTGGCACTAAAAGATATCCAATTTTTATGAAACCTTTTACTTTTATTAAAGATGATGACAATCCTTTTTATTTTAATCTCACAATATTATAAATTTTGTCATTTCGTTAACCTTAAAAGCCAAACATAACTAAAAGATATGACTATTATCAAAAATATGATTATATTTTATAAAAAAAAAATTTAACATTTAGGTAGTGAATAGATGACACACAAAATCAAATTCTCTTTATATTTGTTCTGCATCCAATAATTGAGGTATAATTTCCATTCCTTAAGTATTTTAGTTTAGTAATGCATTCAAACGTTAAAAATTCAAGGACAGATTCCAATAGAAGTAAAAAAAACAACAACTTCATTATGATCAAATGACTGGAATTGTTGTCTCAATCACTTTGAGGCTCATATGTAACATTACCTCTCAAGAAATTAGACATAATTTATCAATACTAAACAATAGATCTTTATAATTCATTCTTATTGACTGTCTAAGTGTTAGTACAATATATATTTCAAATTTTTAAAGCAAAAATAATTTTTACTAATTTATATTATACAACAGAAAAAAAAAAACCCATTATACATACGGTATATATTTAATGCTAAATTGTCAAAAGCCAAATAGTTTAATAGAAATGAATTTCTATTTCTTATCTAACCATATTAATAGTGTTGCCTTGTCATGAATCAAATATTTATTAGTTTAAATTTAAGCATGAAGGAATGTGGTGATACAATTTACATATATATTATATTTACACCCACAATCTGATATAGATAGACATCATAAAATAATCATTATTATATAAGATGTCTTAAAAATTGTTCAAAATTTGTATTTAAAAGATATTTAAGTGAAAAAGTTATATAATATAAAAATTCATAGCTTTAATCCATCTATCATTACATTAAATGTCTACTAAAAAGCAGTACCCATACAGCAAATCACAATACCATTACCAATTTTTCTGTTTTTAGATATCTCCTTA
The DNA here is from genome assembly GCA_028023455.1 of Epiperipatus broadwayi. Lineage (NCBI taxonomy): Eukaryota > Metazoa > Onychophora > Udeonychophora > Euonychophora > Peripatidae > Epiperipatus > Epiperipatus broadwayi. The sequence continues at coordinate 3,113,157 of JAQFVV010000077.1, forward strand.
ACATCAGCAATCAACTTTTTTTTTTTCTTTTTTCTAACATCCTTTATTAGCCTTTCAGCATATTTTTCATAATTCCTTTGCCTAATTTTCATAAAAAATATTTTTAAATTTATTTTTTGATTTCACATTATTATCTGTTTTTCTAACTTTTTAATTTTCCTCCAAATGAACAACTTTAAAGCATGCAGTATTTTGTCTTTACTTTTCTTAATTGTCCAGATCTTTGTTCCATATAAAGCTATATTCTAAACAAAATATTTAACAATCTCTTTTGAGATCTAATTTCAATGGACTAAAAAAACCGGCTAGTCTTATTAAACATCTTTTTAAAATTGCAATTCTCATTTTAATTTCTTTATTAATAATTTCACGACCAATTTCCCAAATATGTAATAGCATTAACCTGATCTATAAATTCCTATCCAATGTTTAATCTTTTCTTATCATCATCTATTTTCATCACTTTAATTTTATTTGCATTCATTTTCACTCCAAACTTTCTAAAGTTCATTGATCTTATATAATATTTTGTTAAGTTCATTCTGACTATCCACAAGTTCTGTCTATATAATTAATTTATTAAGAGTTCAGTTTATTATATTAGATAAATACTATCATTCATATAAAATAATTATAAGATAATAAATAGTTGAATATCCATCTAATGATATGAAAGATCATAATGTGTCCATAAAGTTTTGCTATTCATATCATATACATTATTGTACTATTAACTCCTTTTTTAGCTATATTTTCTCCCAATTAAAAACTAATAAGGATTTCCATAATTAATAAGTGGCAAACTATAAAGCAATGCTTATGATTGAAGCTGAATTTTATTTTGTAAATTTTTTAAAAATTACAATAATTTCAATAAAAACATAAAATTTAGACAATAAAAAACTAGCATCTTTATATACTGCTTATACTTTAAGTAGCATTTAATATCAAAACAAACTATTTGCTCAGAATTTTAATTATTTGTTTTATAAAATCTTGTTATGAATAAATGAGAATTCTGAACAAATAATTTTATATATATTAATTATGGCCACAAGAAAGAGTTTGTTATTTATTCAATAACATTTTGACTTCTCATTATGATTTAAAAAAAAAAAACAGGTTGATTACTAATAATCCAGGGGTGGGCAATTGTTTTGGCTTGGGGGCTGCAGAGGTTGGCGGATGGCCGCATTGGGGGCCACTTTGTGGAAGCAAAGGTTAGCGGATGACCGCGACCTTTTTTTCATGACACAATAAACACACTGCTTTATTCCCTGTATTACCAAAGAAATATTTGTTTGTCCATTCTTCATTAAACACACGACATTCATCACCGATTTTATATTTTTTCGGAGGGTTCATGGTTTCACTAAAGTTGGAAATGTATATATTTGCTAATGCAAAGACAAAATTGAAATTAACCAGATCAACTGGAAAAGCACTGCACATCATATCTACACTGCGCATGGGTATTGACGTGGCTATCCTAATGGAAAATACGAGACAAATCTTCGGTCATGTACAGGAAGGAAATCTCAGTACAAGGTGGATTTTTCTGATTGTCTTGGCGGGCGCATGTAGCCCTCAGGCCGCTATTTGCCCACCCCTATAATAATCAAATGTTTATGTTCTTGTCATAGCATATGTTATTATCTTTGAAATGTTTACATAAAAAAAAAACAGATGTATGCTCAACATGAATTGACTAATTTGATGAATTAATTAGCTTTGACATTAGAGTTCAAAAAATCATCATAGTCTTTTTTACTTTCTTTTCAGAAATCTGCTAATTATATGCCATCAATTTGTATTTTGGTGAAGCCAGATGGAATATGTAAATATAAATGTCTGATGGCTATTAAGATGCAAATCATACATATAAGAACAGTTCTGCTTTCAGCAAAGGTTTCTGAGAAGAAATAACAAACAACTCTGCTATGTCTGTCAATGTATATTTTATTAAATGATAAATAATTGTGTGTATACAAAATTAAAAATAATATTGAAATTGCTAGAATACTCCAGAAAAGAAATAATTAATTGATGTACAAAAAAAAAGAATTTAGTAGCTGTAGCTACAAGGAAATTAAAACAGGCAAAACTCTCCATAAAGTATTGCCACTCAGTGCAAGCCATAGTAATCAATGGATGCCAGAAGGCTTGTGCATAAAATTCCCATGTAGTGTCTACTCATCCAATATCCCCAGACTAGTTTCTGGCTTGTGGCCTTTGTCAGTTAGGAGCCTTGGATCTGAGAGCACTGCACCTAGATCTTAGGATCTAATGCAACCCTCCAGCAGCCACCTTTTACCTCTACTTAACTACAAAACCATGAGTCTTAAATTGAAAACACAATAATATTTTCAATACAAACTCATTAGCTTATATAGTCATATAGGTCTGAACTCAGTTCAGTACCTATACATTTTGGTGTCTTTGGTTCTTTAAGCGTTCTGGCATCCCTTGATTACTCTGGCTTGCACTGAGTGGCAATACTGTATGGAGAGTTTTGCCTGTTTTAATAACAGTCATAAGCAAGCATAAGAAATGGTGATCATGTGATGTTTATTAGCTGCAAGGACAATAGGTAATTTGCATGATTATGCAAAGTGACAAAGCTGATAGAAAAATCTACAAAAGAAGAACTGATAAAAGGAAAAGATAAATAGTCAAAATTAATCAGTGCAAAAGAAGTCCAGCAAATGGTGTACTAAGTTCAGAGTTTAAGTTAAGTTTTGTGGTCAATTCTATAGTTCGGGAAATTAGTAAAAAAAAGCTCTAGTGAAGAATCTAATTCCACTATCTCAGAAATATATGTGTGAGCAATAATGTGTTTATAAAATTAGAAGAGTTAAAGAAACATTTGTAAATATTAAATCTCTACAAAGACATGAACTGTAAAGTAATCCCATTTCAACTGGCAAATAGCCAGTTGAATTATTAAATTTTACTAATAGTATTATCATTATTTAAGAGTAAAATAAGCTCTTGCAATTATTATTAGACTTTGTTGTTGTTTCCTTTATTTAACAAAAAAAATTATCCAGCTGTCAATTGACTGATTGGTCCATGATATATTATGTGGAGCAGTCAATAAAAGCATAGGAAAACATTAAATGAAGCAGATTAACAAGAGGATATGTGTGATATAATTCAGTGCTATAGTTGAAATGAAAATGCAGAGCAACATGACAATGACATTTGGGATATAAAAAATCTGGATCAATGGTAAATATATGTGAATCATGTAAAGAAATATATGTTTATGAAAAGAATAACAGATGATAAGCTTAAAGTTGCAATGCTACTATGGATGACAGACAAAGATGTATTAAATGTGGCAAATCGTTTATGTGAACTAAAGCCATTTGAAGAAATATCCTATAAGTAGTTATTAATAAAATAAAACAAATATTTTAAACCCGTAACATTGAAATTTACAGTGAGTCTTCATTTTCATGTAAGAAGCAATCACAAAATGAAACTATGTGTGAATATGATTGATCCTTCAAATGTTGGCGAAGGATTTCAAATTCAAGACATATTGATAAAATATTAACTAGATCAGCTATTATGAGGGATAAGAAAGATAAAGCTTAGAGATATTAAATGAGAAGGAATTGAATGGGCAATAGCTCATGAAGTCATGGTAGCCATGTTGAAATTTAAAAAATGCGACAGAGTATAATACTTCAGAAAAGAATGTAAATGTGGCAAAGCCACAAGATATACTTAGAAAGTTAACACAGATCCTCCCCCCCCCCCCCGCGATTCATTATTGTTGTAGAAAAACAGGTTATGTAAAATCTGGAAAAACAGGCCACATAAAATCTAAATGCAGATTTTAAATGAAAAAATGTTTTAACTGTAGATTGGCAGATCATTTGTCAAAATTATGCAAGTAACAAATCAAGATGTACAATGAAAGAGAAAATCGAGGAGAAATGTCTAAAAAGTTTGCAACAGTGAACACAGTGAAATATAATGATGACACGCTTAGGTTAAACATGAAAGTCTATAGCCAAAATGTACAAATGGAGATCGACAATGGAGCTGGTGTATCATTAATAGCATTGAAAAATTGGACAAGGATTTATAGAAAGGCAAAACTTAACAATGAATTAAAAAAGTCTACGGTGGTAGTTTCACAAATAAATGGAAATCGAATAAAGATTAGAGGAATAATGACAGTGCCTGTAATGGGTAAATAGTCATAGTAAACAATTAACCACTATTTGAAAGTAAACGGAAAATTAACCCATATTAAGAAATAGGTTTAGCCTCTGGGGATAAAAATTAATATTGTAAAAATTAGGGATAAATTTCCACAGGTTCTTTAATTCTAATTCAGTGGAGTTTAAGGTAAAATGTATATAGACCAAAGAATGTCGCCTTTGTACTTAAGCTGAAAGTTGAAGAGGCTTTAAATGAATTAAGTAAGAAATAAAGGTGTAATTATGCCTTGTGAGGAATCTGCCCGGGCTATGCCAATAGTAGCAGTACTAAAATTAGACATAAATGTAAAGATATACAGTGGCTATCGAGTTACAGTTAACAAGAACATTAATAAAGGAGCATATCCTGTAATCAGTGTGAAAAAAGGACTAGCATCTTTACAAAAGGCTAAATACTTCACAAAGCTTGATTTGAAAGTTGCGTTTCATCAAAATCCAGCAACCAAGAGAACAGCGGAATTATTAGCTACTAAACATGTATATGGAATTATTTAAGTTCAATACACTACCATATGGGATAATCAAAGCACTGAATATTTTCCAGGCAAAGATAGAGAATTTATTAAGAGGTGAAAAAGGCATTATACCATTTATGGATAATATATTAGTAGTTGCTGACAGTGAAATACAATTAAAAAAAAAAAAAAAGTAAGTATAAACAACTACATAAATTTTGGGTAAAATTAAATGCCAAGAAATATATTTGGTCTATGAAGGAGATAAAATTTCTAGATATATTATTAATGAAAATATTCAAAGCCAGAAAAAGTAATAGCAGTGAAAAATGCTCCAAAGCTAAAAAATGCTAAGCGAATACGGCAATTATGAACTTCTGAAGAAAAACCAAAGATAAAAATGGGGAGAACTGCAAGATATGACTTTCCGCAGAGTAAAAAAATTACTGTCCTGTCCTCTGAGAGGTTATTAGAACACTACAATGAATAACAAGAAGTAATTATTACAGCAAATGCTTCTGAATTCAGGGTAGGAGCTGTAGTAGCACATAGTGTGCATGGTGGTGAATTTTCTATTGCATTCGCCTCAAGAACATTGTCTATGGCCAAAAAAATTATAGCCAAGATAAAGAAACTTTAATCATAGTTTATGCTGTAAAAAAGTTCATCAATATGTATATGGATGATTTTTCAAGATCCATAATGACCCCAGACTGTTAATAGGAGTACTGGGAAAAAATTAAGAAAACCCCAGACCAGGCAAGTCAATGAATGTTAAGGTGGATAAATATCTTAGTGTCTTTTGATTATGAATTGTGTTATAAACCCAGAAAACAGAAAAAGTATGCGGTTGCTCTTTCTGTAACTCCAGACAAAAGTTACGAAACCCACATGTGTATGAGATAAATTATATGGATGTTTAAAAGTGAAAAAATATTAATAATAAAGTCATAGTTGAATGGACACATAGAAATAAAGATTATCACATCATTAGAAAATAGAGATGGCTGTTTAAACGACCAGATAATTTGTGTGCAGCAATATGAAATGCCCAAGAAAACTTATCACCATGCAACAATTGTATTCTTATGACAAACTGTGATAATACTGCCATATCCCAGTATCATCAGGATAAAGAAATTAGAATGTTCCTATGTTTGGGGTCAGACTTGAATGATGACATTGAAAAGATCATGAAAAATTGTCATATCAAAGCACAGCAAATTTTCCGGCTATTTTAAAGCCTGGCCTGAACCTATGGAAGCTTGGCAGCGAATTCATTTATACCATGCAAGATCATTTCATGAGAAAATATTTTTTGCAGCTGTAGATGTATATTCAAAATGAGTTGAATATCGTGTAGTAAAAGACACATGTTTAGAAAGTATAGTAAAAATTTTGAATGAACGCTTTGCAACACACAGTTATCCAGAGACTATACTAACAGATAACGGAACTGGGTTCGACGCAAACAAATTCGAAAACCTCCTTGCTCTGAAGGGTATAGCACATAATAACACCAGTTTATCAACTGCAGTCTAATAGAACAGTGGAGAAGGCAGTACAACAGCCGAAAATTGCATTAAACAAGTAGGAATACGCAGACATACATGAAGCAGTTACAGTTGCTATGTTTTGCCAGCATTTTACACCCAGTGTAGTCATAGAGAAGATTCCTACAGAACTGTTGTTAAAATGACATATTAGTTCCAAATAAAAATAGCAGGAAAAATGGCTACGGGAAAATATTAAATTTATTATTATTGTCAAAATATATGGATTAAAGATATATTAAAAAGGAAATAGCTACCGGGAATAATTATAAAAAGTCTACATAATTACATAAAATAAAGCCAGAAGATGGCAGAATTTTGAGACATTACATAAATCATATTAAAGAACAGAAAATAGAAACTTTAGAAGATGTAATGATTATTTTGAATTTAGAAAAAGAAAATAAGACTGATATTTCTAATGTAATGGAATTTTAAAAACCAGTTAGTTCTCCAGTTCAAGAAGAACTTATAGAATTAAATAATGAACAAGAAGATTATAGAGAGCCAAAGGAAGATAGAATCTCAACAAAACCTACCAGAGTATGGAAGAGACCTACAAAACTACAAGACTGTTGTAAATAAAACAGATTGTATTATGTATAAAGCAAAACTATAAGAGTGATATGAATAAAATTCTGCATATTTCTGGAGTAGAGGGAGAAATACTGTCTATACATGTCTATTTTATTAAAGCATAAATAAATGTGTGTATTTTAAACATTCAAATTTCAATGTTAAAATTTGTCCATAATGTTGGCTTCTATATATAAAATTAAAAATAATCAATTTAAAACAAAATTGAAATAGACAACTCACTATAAATAAAAATACTATTTAATATATCAATCCAGTTTCCATTCCTTAAAGGAATTAGCACACCTTAAGAAAGATGATTACATTTACATATGCTTTGACCAGGGCTGAAAAACTACTATTTCAATAGACAAAGAAGTTCTTGCATTGTTTGCAGGCATTAATCTATATCATCAATATATTTTAATCTTTTAAATTATAAAGTGATCATAAACTGTTACTAAATATACTTAATGCTGAAAGGATCTATCAAAAACGTATCTCATATTGCATCTACATACTAAGATGGTTTAATTTTTTAAATGCATATAATTTTAAAATGCAATATGTGGAGAATGGAAAAAATCTCCCAAGTTGAGGCACACAGTAAATTATCTGCTAATACTAAGTATGAAAAAGTATAGAAGCAAATAATTAATGACTAACTTATAAAATAATGATCAAATAAATAATAAAATAATAGCCCACTAGTTAGTAAATGATCAGAGATAAGGATTTTTTTCTGGCAAGTAGATATACCCAAAATGGCCAATTAACAAGCCATGAAATGTATATAAAGTTTTTTGGGTGAAAAGACATAAGCTGTCCATAACAAATAAATATATATTATGCGCTGTAAAAAAAGTTCTAGTTAGGAGCAACAAGCAAATTTTAAATTTATTGCATTGTGGTTATACTGGAATTGTAGAATGGAGATGTTTGGATAAATCTTATATATGGTAGTCTGGTATAAAATTAAATCTAGAATTATAAGTCAACCATGTCAAATAAATGAAAATACATCAGCTAAAACAATGATCTTAGCTCCAAACATCATGCCAGTTCTAAAAAAGAACAAATAATTTCTTGTAATTGATTCATTCTCCAAATAGTTAACAAAGTACTCATTTCCACACAACAATCACTAAGAAAAATATCTGCTATGAACAGTCCTCCTACTGCTATTGTTTCTGATAATGAAATAGCTTTTAGATCTAATAAATCTAAAGATTTTTATACATATAATAATATCAAACATGTTTTAACACCATCATTCCATTTCAAAGCAATGGCTTAGGTTGAATAAATGGTGCAAGAGACAAAGAAAAAAAGTACAGAAACAAACAAGTGATTGGAATGTGTGTAGTTATCCATAATGCTGCTATTATAACACATAGTCATCAATTGATCACAACAAATCACTAGCTAAAATTTTAATGAAACACATGACAAGAATGATCTAATCTTAGAGTAAGAGCTTACATTAAAGAAAATGAAGTAGCAAATGATAGCTACTTTTAAGTAGGTAATAAGTATTAAGCTGAATTCCAGTTACCATAATTGCCAAAAGAGATCAACCACTTCCTAATAATAAAAATAGCAGAAGGACAAACCGATAAAAGTCAGAGAGATAAGTTTTGATACAGCTGACTAGTAATATCTAACAGCAAATTATTTCAATTAGACACCATGCATCAACAACTAATATTTACAGTGAGTAGCACTTAAGATCCAGGTAGGGCTAAAATTTATTGGTAGAAGAGAAAAAAGGATTGACTAATCCAGAAAACAAAGAACACACCATAAGTGCTACCAATAGAAATATGAGAAGTTGTTAAAACTATCTTTAAAAGCATCTATTAGATTATGATTTACACTACAACTTAATATTTTTTTTGTCAGACAAAAGAAATGTAGTGAATTCATCTAGCCTAAAATGAACTTTATCTAGTTCTTAAAATAGTTGCACCATAAAGATGTGATCGCCAATCACTGAAGTAGAAGTTATTGCTTTAATATGATAACCAACAATAAGATGCTGCTCATTCCTGTAAATCTATTCTATAATCCATGACTACAAAATAAAATGTTAAGTTTTTCCAAAAATTTCCTCTTTGTGTTTTATACATATAGCATATTGGGAAAGCTATATATAGGATAGTAATAATATAATCCAGTAGCTAACATCACACAATTGGTAACTAAAATATATGGTAATAATTTTAATACAAAGTACAGGTGATAAAGCAGTAACTGCTGCACATAATGAATTATTCAAAGAGGAAAAGTATCTGCAAAGCACAAACTATGCACATTAAGAAGTTCCCTACCATCTGCATTCTTGGCTTATCTTCGTATTAATCGAACTCATAAATATAAAAGATTTACATTATTCTTAATATCATTAAGCTTAATACAAGCTTAAAATTAATAACTCATTTGTCTAAATCAATACACAACAGAAAATATAAAAGATAAAGTGGGATAGGAATACTTGGATATAAAATCCTAAGAGACAATGTATGCATTAAAAATGAAGTTATAGCAGATTTGGGTTTATATTTAGACTAACAAAAATGTTTATTTCAAGATGAAATGATAATAGTCAATTTAGTGAGATTCAAATACAAAACTAGAAAGATGAAAAATATTAATTAAGATAGTAATAATAATTGATATCTCTAACTTTTAGAAATATTCGATTAACTTAAGCTTAGCATTCACAAATTCTTTTTAAAATATTAAAAAACTTAGAAAGTGCTCAAATTTAAATAATATCATTATTAATTAAGAAGATAGTGATGCACTAAGAGAAAGCAATAAGAAGAGATAAGAAAATAATTAAAAACAACTCATTCAGAAAAAATGATTATTTGGAATTCTGAAAAATGATACAGAAAAGAACTATGATAACATATAAAAAAAAAATGGAAGTATAAAATAACAAGAAAAGCTCTTGAAGAAAATAAATATCAAAAATATAAAATATTCTAATACTGGGAAGAAATACAATATGCAAGGTTATTAAAAAACAGATATGACATTTCGAAAGTGTGAAAAAATAGTAAAGAACAGGAGAAGAAAATAGTTCATACAATAATATAATCAATTAAGTTATGTTTAAAATTCTGTAAAAAACGAGAAGAAAATAGTTCATACAATAATATAATCAATTAAATTATGTTAAAAATTCTGTAAAAAACAGAGAATTTCAAGAAAAATGAAATAATTAGATATTTTAAAAGAAACAGTGAAAAAAATAAGAGAAAGTATTGGCAAATTATATACAAAATGATACCAAGAGCCATGGTCACTAAGATATCAACTGCAAATATCCAGACACTGATCTTATACTCAAACATTATCTAGCACATCTAAAAACAACATATTAGCATATAAAAGACATTAAAAATTACAGACATATCAATCTTCTATCATTTATAAAAAACATTTACTAAGATCATTACAAAAAATTTAAAAAAACTTTGGATTTAAGTTAATCCCACCTCTCCAAAAAAAAAAACCAAGCTGCATTTATATGTTATTATATTTAAAGAAATCACATCTAAATATAAAGAAAAGTTAAAGACAAATGCATGAATGAGTTGCCATTTTGCACTCAAATTAGTTTATAAAAACGATTAGATTCTATAAGCATTTAGAACTTTGTAAGATCATATGATAATTATTTTGTGGATTAAAATGGGAGCGAAAGGAATTAAAAAAAAATTCACAGGTTAGGGAAGATGATATGTTTCTTTACATATGATGAATCAAAGCTTCTGGAAAAAAAGTCTAAAAATAAATAGTAAAAAGACTATTTTAATGTTCAAAGGTTTTAAAACAGAACAAAATAAATAATGATAAAATAGTAACAAATTAGAAAAAAATAATTATAAATATAGATCAAAGCATAATGAATGCAATTAGTTATACAATTAAATTGAATAAAATGGTTTTGGCAAAATAACTTAATAGGAAAAGAAAATAACCTTATCTATATGAAAGGTTTTTAATAATTGTGCTCTACTCATGCACTTATAGATAACTCTTAATAAAAGAGAAATACAGAGTCTGCAAATATCAAAATCAAGAATGAGAAATGTATATTAAAATTAATAATGGGAAATTATAATTGAAATAAATGAGTGAGAGAATAAATAGACATCACTGACAATAGTGAAAAGGCCAAAAAGGACTTGGAATACATATGTTGGTGAAAGAAATAACGATAGTTAAACCATTAAACATCATATGATCACCATTCCCTATGCTCACTCAAGCTGTTACAACAGAAGCAAAACTCGCCATACAGTAATGCAACCCAGTGCAAGCCAGAGTAATCATTAAATTCAAGAAGGTTTGTGCATAAAATCCCTATCTAATGTCTACTTATCCAACATCCCCAGACTATACAAGCGAATAAGCTTGGATTAAAAACATTATTGCTTTCACTTTGGACTCATAAATTTATAGTTAACTAAAAAGCTAAAAGATAGCTGCTGCTGGAGGGTTGCATTAGATCCTAAAATCTAGCTGCAAGGCCCTCAGATCTAAAGCTTCTCACTGAAGAAAGCCATAAGCTAGAAACTTGTCTGGGAATGTTGGATGAGATAGGGATCTTATGCACAAACCTTTTTGCATCTATTGATTACTCTGGCTTGCACTGGATGGCATTACTTATGGAGAGTTTTGCCTCTGTTAATACATATTTAACTAAAGGTCTCAAACTAAATCTCAAGACTTTAAAATTCAGCAAGAGATCAAATATGATATTAAAAATGAGATAAAAATGTTTGCTGAAGAAGTGATGGTATGGATCAGAATAATAAACTTAAAAAAGATCATCTTAAAATAGATTGATAATATTTGAAATTGATTATGATAAAAAATAAAAAAACTAACAAAACAATCTTTGGTTATTAGCCTAATGTATTATAAAATAAGAAATACAATTATTTTTGAAAAGTCAGTAATTCAAATATACATAAGCAATTTCTCTTACCTGACCCCAATTTAATTCTTTAATTACTTCTTTACTTTCTTTATTAATATCACAAACACAAATAAATTCTGCTTCACGATGATTTTTGAAAAATTTGTCTCGTAGACAGTTCACTACAGCCAATGCTGATTTGCCTTTAGGCACTGCACAGTTTTCTATGTCCCAAAAAACACCAATTGGTGGAAGAACAACATCTGATGGAGGGCAGATTTGATGATGACCAAAGTGTCGATAAGCTGAAAAATTATAAAATTAATAGTATATTTCAAGTGATTGGAAATACCTAAGCTTTTAAATTTAAGATCACTTAAAAATAACATTTAAAAAAATAAATAAAGTCTTTCCATCTTTGCTTATGGAAACCATAACTGTTATTAAAACAGGCAAAACTCTGCCATTCAGTGCAAGCCAGAGTAATCAATGGATGCCAAAAGGCTTGCACTGAGTGGCACTACTGTATGGAGAGTTTTGCCTATTTTATTCTGGTTAGTCAAATATTTAAACAAGCTTTAAATTTTCTGTTAATGATGTACAGTATCAAAGATTCTATGATTTGGTTTCCAAGATCAATGGCATAATATATGTAATTTACTGGATTTAAGCAATACTTTTTTGCAGAGGAAAAAAAAAATCAATAAATAAACACTGGTCATATGACTCTATAAGCAGTAATTAACAGACCATTGAACAAGGTCAGGTATTAGTGTTATTATAATAGGCAAAACTCTCTCCATACAGTAGTGCCACTCTAAGCAAGACAGAGTAATCAATGGATGCCAGAAGGCTTGTGCATAAAATCCCTATCTAGTGCCTACTCATCCAATATCCCCAAACTAGTTTCTGGCTTATGGCCTTCATCAGTGAGGAGCCTTGGATCTGAGAGTAGTTATGTAGAGTTAAAAGGTGGCTGCTGGAGGGTTGCATTAGATCCTAAGATCTAGGTGCAGTGCTCTCAGATCCAAGGCTCCTCACTGATGAAGGCCATAAGCCAGAAACTAGTTTGGGGATATTGGATGAGTAGGCACTAGATAGGATTTTATGCACAAATCTTCTGGCATCCATTGATTACTCTGTCTTGCTTAGAGTGGCACTATTGAATGGAGAGAGTTTTGCCTATTATAACAACAGTTATGAGCAAGCATGAAAGATAGTGATCATGTGATGTTTTAAGGTTTAATATTAGTGTTATATAGTAATACAATAAACAAGGACAGGTGTTAGTATTATATAGTAATAATTGTATGTCAAAATCAGATGATATTTATTTTGATAAAACAATATCTGAAGTTATGTTAATTTTGTCATATTGCTCCTTAAAAATAAATAATATTACTAAATATATTATCATGCTTATAAGTAATTTCTATAGTTACTCTTAAAAAATATAAGTTAAAAGATTAGCATTCTAAGTAAGATAATGTAGAATAGATGATGATCTTTTATTTAGCTACTTACAACTGCAGACCATTTTCAAGTGAAAAAAATTACATTACTTGGAAGAACTGGCTAATATTAAATAAGACTTAATTGGACTTATGTGATGTTAGAAGATGAAGAGAAAATTAAATGGAAAAGTTAACATGTTCTTTAAAAGCACAAATATGGAAAAAAAAGTGGAATACAATTCATTATACCATGGTTACCTGAAAATAAGCCCTAGCAAGATTTTTCACGATACTTATAATATAAGCCTTACTCTAAATATAAGCCTTAGTTAAGATCATTATTAGCTCATGATGGACATACTATATTATAAAGAAATGAATATATAAATAAACAGTATTATTGGCATTAGTGCTTTAAATAAATGGTAATATAATTATATAGTTCTTTTGTATTTTCCCATCGATCATTTTCTATAAACATAATTCTACCTGTATAGACAAACAATTTATCTACCACAAGTCAGTATATCGAACAATTTATAATTTCATTTATATATCTTTAGATACTTATTTTATTTATATTTAATACTTAGATTTAGAATGTTTGAGTTAATTTTAGAGTTTCATCATGGTAGCTTTTAAAAATTCAAGAAAAAAAAAATTAGTTTGATTTTTTAAACATTTTTTTTTTCCTCCTAAAAGATTATTAAAATTACGGAAGTGGTTTTAATAATCAAAATTTAGCTTAAGTTAAATCACCAATCTTTTTTCTAAGGAAAAGTTTTTAAAAAGACTACCCTAGCAGGCTATTACAAGTAATTTGGAAGTGTTTATAATGTGCACACTTGATAACAGATGGACGTGTTTGTGTCACATATAAATTGTCATAATTTAGTAATTCAAAATGCCAAATATTGTAATGGACATATTTAATATGCACATGTGAAATACAGAAACATTTTCTAAACTTTTATGGTTGCATTTTATTGTTGCCTTTGTGTGGACAAACCATTCTTAACTGTAATTATTTTTGTTATCACTTTCTCGCAAGTCTTCAATTAACACTTAATACAATAGTAAATTTAAATGGAATAATATTCTGATTGCTAGATAAGATGAGTGACAAAAATAAAAAACTATTCTGGTGAGTACAAGAAAGAAATTGTGGAGGGCTTCTAGGGTAAAAAATCTTAAAAGCTTTCTGTAAAGAGAAGAAGTACTTGAATAAATGTACATTTGTGTATATATAAAAAAAAAAGACATTTCCTGAAAATAAGTCCTATGGTGTCTTTTGGAGCAAAAATTAATGTAAGACCTGGTCTTATTTTGGGGGAAATACAGTAAATAAAAGGGTGAAAGAACAACATTATGAAGTGTGGCAAGATTCAACTTATTGAAAGATACCAAATGTAGATATTTCAAATTTACATCTCCACAAATACTCATAGTGATAAAGAAATAGAGAATTTTTATAGAAATGATTTTTCTTACACTAAATAACACTTTTAATTTAATTATAGGAGATTTTAATGTTAGAATTGAAAAACAATTGAAAGATTAAAGTGTTCTAAATAAGTTTAGCCATGGTGATGGAAATGCGACTTGTGGAATTTGCAGAAAAGGAAAAAATATATATTGTAAATTCTTTAAGAAAAATGGGAAATAAAAATGGATATGAATTATATTTTCAATAACAGAAAATAAGATTGTAATACTCTTAATAGATTCAATACATGAAGTAATATCATTTAGTGAGATATAAGGTATATATGCTAATGCAAACTAGAGAAAAAAAATCTATTAAAATAGAGGTTATTAATAGCTGATATTTCTAATCTTTAGAAAGATTCCAATAAATTTAAATTTAAATTAACTAAACATATTAAAATATTGACAGATTTTGAAGATATTCAATCTTAAATGAGATCAATAAGAAAATAACTAATACTTTATTAAAAACTGCAACAAAGATAGTTTGCACAAAAAGGTAGTAAATCACCAGTAAATGTTCAAATGAGACAAGATAAAGAAAAAAAAAATATGAAAATATTTTAAAATGATCTATTAAAAAGAATCAAATAACTGGAGTTCTGTAAAATGATATAAAAAAGAATTAATATTAATATAAGTAGAAATAACTGTAAACTGGTAAAAAAAGTTATGAAAAAGTTTAAAAGCATTAAATAACATCTTAATATTACAAAAGTTATTTCAGTATTAAGAAGATTATGAACAACAACAAAATGTATGGAAAAGTTCTACAAAGAATTATATAGGAATAAAAATAAATAAATAAAGTAACTGCTAAGTATTTTAAATGGAAAGATGTGGCAAGCAATTAAATCTATGAAGAAGGGAAAGGTTCAGGAAATGCTTAAATTAATATTGATATCTTAAAAAAAGCAGATGAAATAGAAAAATTGTTGGAAAATTATATAACAAATATCTAAATGATAAAGGTATAACAGATAATTGGACAAATGTAATAATAATATTGATATTTAAGAATTATGATAAAAAAGACATTAAAAATTGCAGACATTAGTTCCATATAAAAATTTTATCCAAGATAATTATAACTCATTTAGAGTGAACTTTGGATTTAAACTACCCAAAAGGATAAGCTGGATTTAAACTGGTCTCAGCACAGTGGATCATATCCAAGTATTGAGAAAAATTATAGAATGGACTATGAATTGCTATTTTAGATCACAAAAAGACATTTGATTCTATAAGTATTTCCTTATTAATAGAAGCTTTGACCATCAAAATATAGATGCAGAATATTCTCATATTCTAACAAATATTTATTAAAATGCAACAGCAATGATTAGATTACATTGTGAAACTAAAAATATTAACATTGATAAGTGTATGTATGAAAAGGTGATTTTATACCTCAAAAACTTTTTATAGCAGTTTTGCAAGAAATATTTTGTAAAAGAATCTAAGAAAATAAATATACACGGAGATTATTTAAGTCATTTAGATTTTGCAGATTATGTGACTGTTTTTGCAAATAATGCTTCAGAGTTTCAGGTCATGTTGCAAAAATTATCAGATGAAAATAAGAAAGTAATTCTAAATATAAATAATAAAAAGATTAATGTTTAGTAGATTTTTGTTGAAATAACATTAATGTGCAATGGATTTTTGTTGAAAAAGAAAGTAAAGACTGATAATCATGGATAAGAAGAAATTAATAATTACAAATATTTTAATCAGATAGATTATTAATATGGATGGAAACATAACGGATGAAATTAGTCATAGAATTAAATTTGCATAGAATGTTTTTAGTAGAAGTAACTTAATATTAAAGGGAAATATGCCAATGTGTTTAAAAAGTTTTTAATAAATTCATTTTACCAGTTCTTACTTATGGATCAAGTATTGAAAATTTATTAGAACAATATAGAGATTTCAGATCACTCAATAAAGTATGAAAAGATGTATATTGAGAATAAAAGGAAAGTATTGAAAGTTTAATATTTGGGTGAGAAAACAAAATAGTTACCATTGGCATTTTTGAAAAAATAAAGATAATGAAATAAAATTGGGTTGAACTTATTGCTAGAAGAAATGATAATAGATGGATATTTAAAGTCTTAAACTGGATCCAAAGAGATTGCACAAGACTTAAAAATAAAACATAGATGAGAAAGTTGGATAAAATAAAAAAGTTTGTTGATTGTGATATGGAGAAGTTATAGTCAGAGAAACAGGATTAATTTGAAGAGAACATTCTGCAGTAGATTAATAATGTTTGAAAATGATTATTAGATAATAGTTCATAATAAATAACCACTGATAATGTATATTGCTTCAAAAACTTGCCATTTATGTACAATTTAGAGTAGGAGCAATTATTGTACCAGTACACAGTAATAAAGTTCAAATTTAATAAATTGCAGCAAATAATTTTTTTGGAAGTGACATGGCAGATGTCAAAGCTGAAGTGCATGAAGTCATCATAAACTAAATAATCAGAATAACCTTGAGTAAAACTAATTAAAAAAGTGATGATGGATAGCTTACAGTTAAAGCAATGAAGGTCAGCATGCATAGCAGAATAGTATTCTGCCAGACACAAGATAGAAGGATAGATAGAAATGGAGATTTGTTTTTGAATGATAAAAAAAAAAAGAAAAGATAAATGATGCCAGTTCAATCATTGCCTGGATAATCAAGGATTACATTCTCTAATGAATAACCACAATAGGGCCGGAAATTTTGTACAGTAAAAGGAAATTGTGGTGCAGGATCTAGCACAAGAACAGATCAATATAACAGTAAGTAATAGAAGATTGGAATTGAGAAAGGAGATGGAAAATGAAACATAGAATGTTAAAGTAAATTAGGGGAATTGATAAAATGAGTCAGATCAATATAACAGTGAGCAATGGAAGATTGGAATTGAGGAAGGAGATGGAAAATGGAACAGAATGTTAAAGTAATCTAGAGGAATTGATAAAATGAGGTTAATGAGTTATGAAATGTAAAGGATTTACACATGATTTGGCAGAAACAAAACAAAAAATACATAAATTGAAGAATACAACATACTGAATGGCTATATTGTTATATTATCAGAGAATGGAAAACATCATCAAGGTGTGATATGCAAGAGATATAATATAGAAATAAAATAAACTCCTTTTTAAAACTTGCTTTATATATGACTATAATGATGAAAAAGAAATCCAATGTTTCGACTATTTCATATAGTCTTTTTCAAGGTACACTAAAATAAAATAATAAATATAATAATAAATATCACATATTCCAAAAAATATATATATATTAAATTAAAAATTACAAAATATATTCATAAACAAAAATTTATCTTATCTCCCACTCCCCTTTCCTATTACAAACAATCACAACCTAAACCCAAACAATTTTTTTTAAAAAAAAAAAATCTATAAAAACAGAATTAAATAGGATGTTAATGGAAAAGAGAAAATAAAATAATAGGTTTTTAATTAAATGTTTTAAAGGATATATATATAGATTTAAAAAAAAAAAATTGTGTGTTTAGGTTGTGATTGTTTGTAATAGGAAAGGGGAGTGGGAGATAAGGTAAATGTTTGTTTATGAATATATTTTGTAATTTTTAATTTAATATATATATATTTGGAATATGTGATATTTATTATTATATATGTATTTTATTTTAGTATACCTTGAAAAAGACTATATGAAATAGTCGAAACATTGGATTTCTTTTTCATCATTATAGTCATATAAAAAGCAAATTTTAAAAAGAAGTTTGTTTGTTTTATTTCTATATTGGATATTTATGAACTATTTTGGAAAGAAGAACTGTGTGATTGATATATTAAATTAAGAGATATAATGTATAAAAGAATTCTAGTGATTCGAATGAGAACTTTGCCGATGTTAAGCATATATGATAGTGGCAATAGACAAAGATGTGCAACAGTTTATCAGGAATAAAAAAAATAAAGGCATGACTATTATCCAAGAAGATATGAATACCAAAATTGGTGAAAAAGTGGATGGAATGATTAGAAAGTATGAAAATAATAGATATAACATATCTGGACAAAATACAGTTTCCTCAATATAAAAACGATATACATGAACATCAGCAGATGGTGTCACTAGAAATCAAATTAAAATAATTACATCATAGATAATAGGAAATAAAAAAAGAATTCTAAGCAGTGTAAAATATCCAGAAGCTAATCTTGATACAGACCAATATATTTTGATTGCAAACAAAAGGAATAATTAAAAGATTGATTGTAGATGACGCAGAAGATAGATTATTGGAATATGTTTTCACAATTGACAAATTAATTTAAATGCCTAACCAGTAATATACAAAGACAGTGACAGCAATTAAAATCAACATGTTAGAGATTGCACAGATTACAGGAGATGATGATGAAATTAATGAAAGTAATTAATGAAAAATATTAAAGATTTATGATCTAGAATTGAAAGAAGAAATATAGAAGAGAATGCAGAGATAAACAAGACTATATGAATAATTTGTAAAACTTGAAAAAGAGAATATATGTGATAATAGTAAGAAAATATTTCAGACCACTATAAAAAAAAAATAAAAAAAAGTATATACCACGATAAGTTATGATAAAAGATAAAGTTAATGAGCTGTTGATAGATCCAAGATGATTAGCTGATGGAGGGAGTTTGTGAAGATTAATTTTATTATGCATTTATAAAATATGAACTACCACATTCAAAAAGTGAAATAGTAAGAGTCATATTACAACTGCTAGTAAGAGATTACCAAAATCAAATAAAGTACTGGCAGAGTTACATAATAAAAAAGAAGACCCAATTGTAGATATATTATAAAAAATAACTCTGAATATGTGGGAATTGAAGATTGGCCAAGAAATAATTTGTAGCAACATTTATGTTGATATCAAAAAATCCTTTCTGTCAATATGATAATTTTAGGACAATCACTTTGATTTCATATGCCAACAAGATTATATTGAAAATTGTGTTGGATAGAAAACAGGTAAAACTGGAAGTGATGAAAAATAAAAGATCAGATAAGTAATCAAAACATTATTTTCCAGACTAAAATAGCTACTCTATCTCTGATTCATATATTATCAATAGGTTTTTAATTTTATATGTCATAACAAGCTTTAGATAACAATATGGACTATCCTCCAAGTAGGAGGTCAGAATGAGAATAATACAGACAAATTAAAATTGTTTTCAAGTGGGTAAAGGGATGAGACAGGATTGTGTGCGGTCATCATACTTATTCAATATTGTAACAGAGAGGTGAATGAGAGAGGTTTTGGATGATTTTCAGGGCAATTTTGTATTGAAGAAAGATGAGTATGCAATTTGTTAATATGCAGATGATATACTTTAGATGGCAACAGCAGAAAAAAAACTCCAGAGTCTAGTTAATCTATTGGAAAGAGCATGAAAAGAATACAGACTAAGAATAAATACAAAGAAATAAACATAGTGTGATTAATTGAGGAATAATAGAAATAATAGTGGATGGTGTTCGGCTGGAACAGGTTTTAGAATTTGTCTGCTTCATATTAAATAAAAGATGAAGAATCACAGAGAGATAAATGCATGATGACTATTGCTGGCATTAAAGGTATATATAAAACTGATATGAATTTGAAAAAAAAAAAGTATAAATATGTAGGTAAAGTGTAAATTATTGAAGGAGTTATTTTGGTTTATTGTGATGTATGGATGCAAAGCATAGACATTGAGAAAACAAAAAACAGCAAGGAGCAAGGTTTTTAAATGAAATGTTACCAAACAATGCTTAGGGCATTTTGGATAGCCAAGAAAACTAATGAAAAAGTTTGGTAATGGCAGATGCACAAAGACAAATGTTGAGATGGTAAAACAAAGAAGACTACAATATTTTTGATAAGAAATAAAACAGGTACTAGAAAAAGATATTTGAAATTTGTAAACGGGTCAAGAAAAGGATGATGAAGATTGTCATGGATAAGCAACATCACAGAAACAGGATTAACAGTATTGAAAGTATGGAGAAAAGCAAAGGAAAGTAGGACTTAAAAGTGGTTCATTCACATATTCGCCCAAAATTGAAACAAAATCAGACAAATGACGATGAGCATTTAATAATTTTTAAGTAAAAAAAATGTGTTTGTTTATTATTGTTATCTTAAGAGAAGCAAACAAAGAAATAAATCTCTAAAGCACTAATTACAAAGAAAAAGAATGTGAACATATGCAAATTAAACGCCAGATAATAATTGTTATAAAGATGCATTAGTCTAATGGATTATATTTCGTTTAATGGATTTTGCCGTTACCCATTGGAATGTTAATAATTATAAATGGATATTAAGCTGGAGGGAAAAAAGTATAAATAGTATGTGCTGAAAAGAGCAAGGGTCTTTTGAGCAACTTTTTTCTTTAATCGTCATAATGCTGCTGCATGAATTAACCTAGAAAAAGTTGAGGAAAAAGTGTACAAACTTTTCTGCATCGAAGGATGTGTTCCCAGAGTCCGTGCCTCTGAAGGCAACTGGATAGGAAAACTTAAAAGGCAGCACGGTCTTATACTATTTGCATCTGGCGTTAGAAGCAAACGGAGCTAAGTTGAATTTTGATATTTTTAAAATTTTTTTAGTTCTATTTTTCTTTATATGCGAGATTGATCTTTTGAGAGCAGCAATTATAAAAAATAATTATTGTGAATGAAAATATAAATTGTGATCGAGAGAGTGAGTTATTTGAAAGATTGAAAATTTTTGTGTTTAACTGTTTGAAAGATTTTCGTTCGCCATTTTAGGATTAAAAGTTTTTTTTTTAAAAAAAAGTTGTTTTTGTTGAATGTGTGATAGCGTAAAGATATTTATAAAAAAGTTTTATGTAAGTTTAATTTGGTTAAGTTAAGTTTGTTACTGAAGGTGTTTTGAATTTTAAAATAGGTATTTGTGTTGAGAAGAAAGGCAACGTTTGTTTGGGAGGCCTAACATTAGAAGACACGTGGGTATAGTTTTGATCAGGTTTGGGAAAAGTAAAAAAAAGTTTTAATTTTTCTTTATAAGGGTGTTTGAAGAATAGGAGAGGTATTTATAAAAAAGTTGTATGTAAGTTTAATTCGTTTTAGTTAAGTTTGTTACTGAAGGTTTTTTAAGTTTTAAAATAGACATTTATTTTGAGATAAAAGGCAACGTTACATGTGGCAATAGTTTGATCAAGTTTGGGAAAAAGTAAAAAAGCTTTTTATTTTTCTGTATAAGGGTATTTGAAGAATAGGAGAGATTTTATAAAGTCAAATATAGAATAGGTGACTTGAAAAATAAGAATATGGATTGCATTTGTATGGCACAATGTATATACGATCGACAGAAAGGAGTTAGACGAGCAATAGTAGAGTGTACAGTATGTGCTGAAGTGTATCATTTGAAATGTTTAAATAAGAATAGGAAGGATGTAACAGGTTTCTGGATATGTAGTCAGTGTGTAAATGTCATTAAAGAGGTGAGAAAGTGGGTTTTTAAGTGTAGGTAGTCTAGAGAGAAAGTCAGAGGAGAGGGAGCAAAATGTAGTTAAGGAAGTTAGGACAGAGTATGGTTTTAGTGGAGTGTCGGGAAATATGGGTGGAGGATGTAGTAAGGCAATGGAGATGGTTAGCCAGAGAATAAATAAGATAGAAGAAGAAGTGAAGGATGTAGAAGTAAAATTAAAATTGTTAGAGACAAAGCGTGAGGAGATAAAGGAAATATTGAGTAGAAATGATAAGAAAGAAATGCATAAGGTGATCCAGAAGGTGGTAGAAAAGGTTACAGATGGAGTAGAGAAAGTAGACTATGAGACAGTATTGATAGGAGATTCATTAATAAGAGAATGTGGGGATATAATGGCAAGAAAAAATAGAAGCAGGTATGTTAGAGTATGTTTGCCTGGAGCAAAAATTAGGGATGTGACAGATAAAGTAAGAAAGCAAGGTAGTAGAGATATATATGTAATGGTAGGGACTAATAATTTGTTAGAGCCATTAGAGAAAGTAATGGATGAGTATGTAGAATTGATTAGGAATTTGAGAGAGATTAAAAGAAGAGTAGGAGTAGTGGGACTATTACCAAGATTTGATGAGGCATTTGTTAGATAGGGCATGTTCTATAAATGAGAGAGTGAAAAAATTGTGTGAGAGAAATAATGTTGTGTTTGTGGTTGTATGGGATTGGTTTATTGGAAAGAGGGAGTTATATAGTAAAGATGGTTTGCACTTAGGAAAACAAGGAAGTGAAGTTTTAGGGAGTCTGATATTTAAAGAATATAATTCGGTAAACTTTTAAAGGGGGGTGGGCTTTTAAATTGTAATATTATCAAAAAGAATAATAATGGAGGGGATATAAGAAATAAGCAAAAGATGGTTGATTTAGATATAAGTGTAGATGTGGAGAGGGAATGGTTTTGTAAGATTAGTGGTAAGAAAGTTTGTTATAAACGTAATGGAGAAGAAGGAATCAAAAGAATTTATAAAAGAATAGTTAGGAAAGAAGAAATTGTTAAAATTGGGTTTTTGAATATGCAAGGTGGTAGGAGACCAGAAAAGTGGCTGGAATTAAATAAAGCAATTGAAAATGAAGGGCTTGAGGTATTAGCAGTAGTGGAAACTCATTTAAGAGAAGAAGAACCTATTTTGGAAGAGGTAATATGGCAGGGTATAAACAGAAAAGAAAAAAAGGGGGGGTGGGGTGATATAGACGTTATATCGAAAAATATTTAAATATTGTTAAATGCCAAGAGCATTTGTGGTTTGAAATAAGGTTGGGTAGACAAGAATGGATGGTGGCTGTAATGTATATCGCCATTGGAGATAGTCAAACTGTAATGGAATGGAACAATAGTATATATGAATGCCTAGTTAAGGATATACAGACTTTTAAAGAAAAGGGGAAGAGAATAATGGTTATAGGGGATATGAATGGACATATTGAAGAAATTGATGATGTAGATAATAAATATGGTCAGTTTTTGAAGGAATTTTGTCAAAGAGTAAATTTGAGCATTGGGAATTTATTAAATGTGTATGAGGGACGATACACATGGTCTAGGAATAATGTATTTCATGCAATAGATTATGTATTGGTAGAGCAAGAGGGAATGAATAAAATACGGAAAATTAAGGTGTTTGATAATGAAGAGAGAGTATGTAATAGTGATCATAACTTTATTGTAATAGAAATGGTTAGTAATGTGATGGAGGATAGAAATAAAGGTAGAAATAATAGTGAAAGATGTGGATGGAGAGTGAATGATAAGAATAAGTTGGAAGGGTATAAAATAAAAGTTGAAGTAACAATGGAGCAGTTGATTGGGGATGAGAATAAGGACTGGTGTGGTGAAATAGAAAAAGTGGCAAATAGGATTTTAGTCGAGAATATGCAGAAGAATAAAAGTAATAAAAAAATGAGAGTTAGTTAAAGTGTAAAAGAGAGGAAAGAAGCATGCAGAGAATATAAGTGTGCTATTAAGAATAAAGAAAGTGAAAATGATATTAATGCTAAATGGGGAAAGTTCTTAGAAAAGAAGAAGCTAGTTAAAATGGATAATTATAGAGAGATGATGAAGTTAAATAGTAAATTGTTGGAGGATATTAATAAAAGTGGAAGAGATGGGAGTAAAAAATTTTGGAATTACATTAAAAGGAGAAATGTAGGGGAAAGAGAGATAATATTAATAGATGATGAGGGAATAGAATGTAGCTCTAGAGGTGAGCTAGAGAAAATCTTAAATAGATATGTAATGGATATAGAAAAGATGTTAGATGTGAAAGAATTAGTGACAGAAAACATGAAAGCAGTTAGTAATGGGAATATTAGGTTCACAAAAAATGAACTGAATGAGGCAGGGAAGAGATTGAAAAGTGGAAAGGCAAGAGGTTTAGATGGATGGCAGCAGAGATGGTAATGAATTTAGGGTATAGAGCAAAAGCAAGGTTATTATCATGTTTTAATAAGATGGCACAGAAGACAGTTTTTCCGGGTAGTTGGAGTAATACAAGAATAAGATTATTATTTAAAGGAAAGGGTAAAGATCACAGAAAGTTAAATAATTATAGACCGATAGCGGTAACATCAGTTTTATATAAAGTTTTCGCATATATGGTAGCTGGAAGAGTTGTAAAATGGATGGAAGAGAATAATGTAGTGGGTGAAATGCAAGGAGGTTTTAGGTCAGATAGGCGTATAAAAGATAGTTTGTTTGTAGTTACACAACTTATGGAGATGAGTAGGAATTCAGGTAGATCGTTATATATGAGTTTTATAGATATAGAGAAAGCATATGATAGAGTAAATAGAAATAGATTATGGGTAAGATTAGCCAATTTGGGAATGGATGAAGCTTTAGTAAAAATTATTATGAAATTATATGAAAATAATTATTATACTTACCATATAGAATCAGTTAAAGTTAAAAATGGGGTAATTAAGGCAAGGATGCCCTATGTCACCAATTTTGGTTTTTGTTGTTTTTGAGTGAAATGGAGAAAGCAACAGAAAGACGAGGAAGAGGGGTAGAGATACCATTAATAGGTGGCAAAGGAGTATATACTTTGTCGGGTCTTTTTTTTTGCGGATGATATCCTTTTATGTGCAGAAAGAAGATATGAATATTATGTTGAGGACATATGCAAGGGTGGGTAAAGAGATGGGGATTAAATTTAGTGAAGAAAAATCAAATATAATGCTGGTTAATACTGGGGAAAGAGAGGATGTAGATTTTTTATTGAGGGATATAAAGTTAAGTGTGGTGGATAGATATAGGTATTTGGGAATCATCTTATGTAATCAGAAAAATTGCTTGGATGAATGGGAAAAAAAATTGGTAAATGAAGCAAAGAAAAGAAAGGGTTTGGTAAAGAAACTAACAGTATTTTCATATAATAAATATGATGTAGCTAGAATTATATGAAAAGGAGTTGCAGTAGCAGGGTAATGATGCATTATATATTAGTAAAAAGATATTATATTACTTAGAAAAAGCTCAAAGGGAAGTAGAAAGACATATATTAGATGCAGAGACGTGGACAGCAAAGGAGGCAATTCAAGGAGAAATGGGATGGTCAAGTTTCTATATGAGAGATGCAAAAAGTAAAATGAAAATGTTTGATAGGTTGCAGTTTATGGATAGTAAAATAGCCAAAATAGTGTTTAATTGGGTTATGAGTAAAGGGCAGGTAACAAGATGGGTGAGAAAGGTAATGCGGTATGCAAAAGATTTGGATAAAGAATTTATATCGGTATACTTGTATAAAAGATGGGATGATTGTGTTAGGAGGATTGTTGAGTGTTATAGTGGTAAGGAATGGGATAAAAGAATAGAAGCATTAATAAAAAATAGGGAGTTGGAGAAGTAGCATGGAGGGTAAGAAGAGTTTAAATATATATAGAAGTAAACTGAATATTGGAAGCGAGTTAATTTATGATAATAGTAAGGAAAGTAGTTTATTGTTTAAGGCTTGAACAGGATCTTTAGCAACAAGAGAATTTACATGTAAATGGAAAACTATGGATGATTTAGCGTGCAAATTATGTGAGGAAGGTATAGAAAATATTAGGCATCTATTGATTGAATGTAAATGCTTGAAAGCAGAAAGGGTACAGATAATGAAGTTATGGGAGAATAGGTATGAACTAAGTGACTATACAGAAAGTGAGTTATTAGCTTTTATGGTGGGTTTGCAAAAAGATAAGGGGGATTTAGATTTCAAAGCCATAGAGTTGATAAAGATCATGTTGTGGAAATGGGATGGGGCAGAATATGGGAAGAGTTAGAGTGGGGAATGGAAAATAAAGTGGCTAACAGGTTTATCTGGGCATAGTTGCTGAGATATTCTTGACTTCATTTAAGGAGAAGCCAAATACATCACGTCACATCAGCATACTTCTGATAAGGCCCAAATTAGGATTGTGCATGAAAAAACTGTGAGTATAAACTTTAGTTATTCACTTAGGTCCACCACTAGTAGAATGGAAATGCAGTTTAGCATTGAAGGTTTAGAAGTTATAGCCAACAATTCAATTGCTTATGTTTGTAAATTAAGCAATGCTGGAACCGATACTGAGTTAAACCGGTTAACTACGTGTATATAATAAAGTGTATATATTGGTAAATAAATATTGATCAATCTTTATTTAACAATGTTTTTCTTAGTCAATAAGTGTTTTTAATTGTTGGCATTCAGCGTCATAATTGAATAAACAATAAACGTAGCGCAGTCACAGTCATATTCGAACCTTGGCCTAAAGTAGGAAATTCATAGAATAGGGATTAGTCGAAGTAGGTTTGTTTAGAACAATACTTAAATAAATTGGAAAAAAAAAAGTCATTAGAACAATCTATAATAGTCAAATTTGATGTTAGTGATGCTAGGGAATGGCCTCTTTATGTTATTCAGCTTAAAATTTTTTTCTTGCACAATGGACTTGGTGTTAAAAAGAGAGAGATAGCAGCATTAATGTGTCTATCAGGCATAAGAGTAAGTGATATAATAAACAAGTATTTTGACTTACCCATAAACGATTTGATAGTGTATGAAGATATAGTGAAAAAATTAAGTGAACATTTTAGACCCTGTCAGTCTAAACACGTAGCCAGGTTGTCTTTAAGGAATAAAAGACAAAGCAAGGAAAAAATCTGTAAAAGAATATAGTCTGGCACTGACACAATTAGCAAAAAATTGCTTATATGAAAATTATATTGATGAGACCTTTTAGATTAGCTAATATGGGGTCTGTTGATAATAGCCTGAGAAAAAATCTGCTGTTTGATACAGATTTAAACTTTGAATCAGCTATCAAGAAGGGGGTAGCTCACAAGCTAATAATAGTTCAAGCTGCCTGTTTTAAAAATAAAAGTGAAAACAAAAAAATAGTAGTGTGGAAAACTGATTGTAGCACAAGCAAAAGTGTTATGTGTTTTTGCTGTGGACAAAAGGGACACATAAAAAGCCAGTATAAATTTCTAGATGAAAGGTGCCATAAGAATCTAAAAGGGCATTTTAAAAAAAGTGTGTAGGGCAAAAGCCATCTAACAGTGGCAACGTAATATAAAATCTAATGCAATTGTAATGGATGATAGCATTAATAATATGGGAGTAAGAGTGGAAAATAAATATATGCTGCAGTTAGAAATTTGTAATAAAAAGATTGAAATAAAAACTGATAGTGGATCTGGCATTTCACTGATCTCAGAAAAGCTATGAAAACAGATTAAGGGAAAACGCACAGACATACCAATTAGACAGACACTATAAGAGCAGTAGATGTCAGCAGAAATGAATTGGAATGCTAGGCTATGCCATAGTGCCTATAAAGCACAGAAACAAGAATTAAAAATTACTGTTATACATAGTGAAGGGTAAAATCAGTCTGATAATAGGGCGAAACTAGTTTCATAAGTTAGATATAACCGTCAATGAGAACAATGTGAATAAGGTGTCAAGCGTACCAGTGGGAAGAGCAAAGCATATGACTGGCAAGGTCAAGCGATGGCCATTGACATAAAAAGAAAAAAAAAACGAGGAGACCAAAGACAAAAATGATAATGCTAGTTTCAGAATTGGAGCTGCAATATAGTTTTGTGATGTGATAAGAAAAACTTGATTCAGAGGAACAATCGAAAAGATTCTGTCGAACCAAATGTAGTTATTAGATGTGATAATAATGTCGTAAAAAGATGCCAGAAAAACTTTGTTAGAAGGTGTAAAAGACCAGATACAGTTTGGACTAGAAGTATAAACGCAGTAAATGAAAAAAAAAAGTGCAACCCTATACAGAGAATCATACAATGAAAAATGATTACATCATGGGGGGAAAATATGAAGGAAAATGAAAGCCTGCAAATGTCTTCAGAACAGGAAGAAGCAGTGGTAGAAAAAAAAATCATACAGACCTATTCGAGAAAAGCGTAAACCGAATAGATTGAGAGACTATGTTTAGTATAAAGTAAATGAGGTTTTCTCTGGAGTGGGGGGAGGTATTATATTTTATAAAAAATATATATGTTGTGATAGTAACTGTATGGATATAAGCTATAAAGATAGTTTGTACTCCAGAGAAAAATAGCAATGGAAACTAATAACAGATAGAGATATTAAGTTTCATAAGCAATAAAAAAGATTGCTAATAGTTAAAAGAAAACTTAGATGTAAAAAGATATTAAAATTCTAAAAGCAATGAAAAAAAGATTGCTGAAAAATAAAGGAAACTTTATTTTAGATAGATTACTTTAAGTTTAAAAGCAACAAAGAAAGATTGCATGTAGATAAAATAAACTTAAAATTAGATCAAGATAGCAGTTTAAAAGAAATGCACAAAAGATTGCTGAAAGAAAAACTGAGTTGTGAATTATAATGCTGGATATGCTTAATGGATTTTTTAAACACAGAAGCTATATTTAATGAAGCAAACAAAGAAATAAATATCTAAACAGTAATTACAAGGGAAAAGAATGTGAACATATGCAAATTAAACGCCAGATAATGATCGTTGTAAAGATGCATTAGTCTAATGGATTGCTACTATCCTATTGATATAATTAGTCTAATGAGTTGCTTCTATCCTATTGTTTTGTCTAATGGATTTTTCCATTACCCATTGGAATGTTAATAATTATAAATGGATATTAAGCTGGAGGAAAAAAAGTATAAATAGTGTGTGCTGAAAAGAGCAAGGGTCTTTTGAGCAGCTTTTTATTTAATCGTCATAATGCTGTTGCGTAAATTAACCTAGACATTTCTGCATCAAGGGATGTGTTCCCAGTGTCCGTGCCTCTGAAGGTGAAAGACAGCCGGATAGTAAAACTTAACAGGCCGCACCGGTCTTATATTATTTGTGTACTCCTGATAAGGCCCAATTTAGAATTGTGCATGAAGGAACTATGAGTATTAACTTTAGTTATTCACTTAGGTCCACCACTAATAGAGTAAAAGTTCAGTTTAGTTTGTGATTATATTAGCATTGAAGGTTTAGAACTTAAAGTCAAGGACTCAACTGATTACATTTGTAAATTAAGCAATGCTGAATCCGATACTGAGTTAAACCGGTTAACTATGTGTATATATTGGTAAATAAATATTGTTCAATCTTTATTCAACAACGTTTTTCTTAGTCAATAAAATTTTGTTAATTGTTGGCATTCGGCATCATAATTGAATACACAACAAAATCTTAATATTCAAGTCTGAAAATATTCATATAGTATTTGTAATTTAACAAGCCTTTTTAACAAAATATATATATCAAGGAATTCAATTGTGAGATAATTACACCAAACAACTGTCTGGAATTGATTACTGAACTTAATGTATAATATATAAAATGAGTTAAAATTTTAAGAATTCATAAATTTCAAGTTTAAAACTTCAAAAATTATTATTATAGCAATTGCAGCCTCACTTTCATTTTTGAATACACACACAAAAATCTATTAGTCTTTCTTAAATGTCCTCTATATTGGAAAATATTAAAATATATTTTATAGTTACGTACATTTTCAATCTTTTAAATAATTATTTGACGAACATAATTGTTTATGCATATACAGATATACACCTTTACCCCGCTTAGCGATTGTCTACTTAGCGATATTTCGCAATAGCGATCATCATCAATTTGTACCCACTACTTCGATGTACAATCGATTATTCGCTATAACGATCGGGAAAAATGAAAAAAAAAAAATTGGCAGCCATCTTGAATTTTGCGTTACTGATGACGTCAGAGATAGCTATATTAAATTCATTTTACCCAAAAGCAAAAGTATATTATTGTAATATGTATACAGGTAATGACTTTGCTGTAATTGTATACATATACAATATTTTATTCATAAAACACTTAAAATATCTATTAATTACTGAATCTATAATACTATATACATCATATATAATAAATAACACAGCAAATGTTCATCCACTTTTTCTTTTAAAATACGTATATATGTTCTACAATAATATCAACAAATTAAAAATCCTTCTCATTTTTCTTTTCAAAAACTTTATTTTCTTATCTCAATACTGAACATATACAGTATATATATTTATATAATACAAAACTTCAACGTTGATTTGTAATTAAATAATGTAAAAGAGTAATAAAATTTAGCAGTGGGAGAGAGATATCATTGAAAATGACTGTATGAAGATAATCAGTTGAAACAGAGTTTTGTATTATATAAATACTGTATATACAATATATATATATGTTCAATATTGAGATAAGAAAATAAAGTTTTTGAAAAGAAAAAGAAGGATTTTTAATTTGTTGATAATACTGTATACAAATACTCCAATATATAAATACAGTACAAGACAAATAAAATACCATCAACACAAACTTTCAGGAAAACACTAAATAAATACGATATATTATTTTTTAGAACACCTGGATAATTATGTAAAAATAGTTATTGATTTTGTAACTTCGTTAATAAACATATTGTTTACACTCAAGATGATTCAAATCAAAAGAAAAACATTTTAAAGCGCAAATGTCGAATTAGAAAAGTTTAAAAAGAAAAACAGGTTGCATTTAATTAGTAATCTTTCTACTCGAACGGGGGGCATTATTACATTACTAAAAATATACAGTAAGAAAAATAAACCTAGCTGTATGTTTTAGAAAATTAGAAGTTAGATTTTTTACTTTTAAAATAAGTTGATTTAATTTGGAATTTATCATTAACTAAAATAAGTTGATTTTTTTAATAGAAATTTAAAAAAAAAAAAAAAACACTTCAGTATGGATTTTTTTTTTCATTACGATGAAAACTTCTGCGGAAGAATATAAAAACTTTTAAATTCAAATTTAGTTACACTTTCTCTTGCTTTTTGAAGTTCTGTACTTTTTAAAGTGAAAATATGCATTTTTTTTTCCTAGTGATATAAAACTTTTCTTTTTAGATACCGTATTTAGTCATCATTGTCATGAAAAAAATCAAGAAAATCTTGGAAATCAATGTGGATATTTTACGTCACTGGAACCGACCAATTTTTTTCCCATAGACCCCCATTATAATTACGTATTTTGTGTACACTATTCTTGCTTAACGATGAGTTTTGGAGGGCCAATTGCCATCGCTAAGCGGGGTAAAGGTGTATATATATCACAATAACATATATTTATAATGATAGTCAGATTAAGAAAGAGTTTAGTTTATAAATAATAAAAAAAAACAATAAAGATAAAATAATAGCAAACTCTCCATATAGTAGTGTCACCCAATGCAAACCTTAATGGATGCAAGGTTTATAAATAAAATTTCTACATAGTGTCTACTCATCCAATATTCCCATGTCAGTAAGGAGTCTTAGATCTGAGAGCACTGCATCTAGATCATAAGATCTAACACAACCCTCCAACAGCCACTTTTTACCTATTTAGTTAACTATAAATCTATGAGCTCAAGATGAAAATACAATAATATTTTCAATCCAAGCTAATTTGCTTGTATACTCATTTAGATCTGAACACAGCATAGGAAATGGTAATCATGTAATGTTTTAGTGGTTTTAAAGATAAAATAAACAAAAACAAAATTAAAATCATTTCTTGTTTTGCAAAGTTAAAATGAAATATATATTTTATTTTGAATAATTTCTGTTGAGTTACTTATCTTGTTTGAAAGACTACATGCGTGTAAATGCACATTATTATATACATATTGAAATTTAAATAATACTGTCAATATTTAAAATAATTATAATAAAGTATAAAGAGTATTTCTCATAATTTGGTATAATAATTCAATAAAAATAATATTCATTTGTAAACAATGAATAAATTTTCATTTGATTTTTATCAAAGAAATTTTTTTTTTTTTATTATTATAAAATAAATTATATTTTATTAAAATAATATTTAATAAGATACTAATCAAAAGCTAAAAACTGAATTTGAAAAATGCAGTCTTGAATTTTTAAAAAAACTGACATAAAAAAATATCAAATTAATTGGATGAATGGTATGTAAAATATTAATAAAACCTCAAAATATTAGGGAAGGTAAATGGACAAAATTGATGCCAGAGACCATCAGTTCAAACTCCTGGAACGTTATAAAATATCTGATTCTTCAATACTGTGTTAAGAAATATTATTTTATCATAATAAAAATAAATTCTTTAGAGTTTATGGCTCAAATACAAAATATTATGTATATATGTCAAACATAAGAAATCTTTATTGACAATAGCATATATTCATGCATTACTTCTGAAATAAACATGCAAAAAGAAAGATGTAAAAATGTATCTTTATTTAGGATTCTATTTTATATGAATCAATTTTAAAAAAAATTACAAAAAATAATTTTTATATAAATAAAGATGTTTAATTTTCATTATTATAAATATTTTCTAGGGGCTCCTATGCAGAAGTTTTTTTAACTCAGCCTTTAAAAAATTTAATTATTTATCATTTATGAAAAAAAAGTGTTATAAATTTAATTTAAAATTATAAAAAATTAATAATGTGGAATTGATAAAAAGTTTTTTTTAATTCAGCTTTATAAAATTTTATTATTTATTATTTATGAGAGGAAAAAATATTTTAAATTTAATTTTAAATTATAAAAAAATTTAACAATGTGGAATTGATAAAAAAATCCCAATAATGTTAGCATCAAATTGCTGAAAGAAATGTATTAAATTTAATTCAAAAACTATTAAAATTTAACCATGGGAAATTAATAAAAAATTTTCCAATAACATTAGCATCAAACCACCAAAACTCAATAAAATTGTTTTTATATTCTTGTGCAATATTTTTAATTATTGTAGATTTATAAATAGGCAAGTCTTTATTTAGCTCTAAAAAATTTAATTATTTAATATTTTTGAGAGGAAAAAATATTTTAGGTTTAATTTTAAATTATAATAATTCAGGCGCGACCGCTTTATGGCATTGTTTTTGTGAAAAAACAATCAAATGTAATGTTACCGGGCCAAGACTTTTATTTTATTAATAAAACCAAACAAAAATAAAAATATTTTTTTTATTTTATTTTTTAATTTCTTTTTTTTTTAATAAAATCTTGTTCTACTTTTTTTTCATTTTGCAAACAAAATAAAAACAATCACATCTTTTTTATTTCAAAGACTTATTTTTCTACTATGTCTTTAAATTTTTTATGTTACTTTTTAAAAAAAAAACTTTTTAATTTTGAGTATTTGTATTAACTTTTTTTTGTAATAAAATCTTGTTCTACTTTTTTTGGTTTTTCAAAACAAAATTTAAAAACAATCACATCTTTTTTTTAAAAGAAATCTTGTTGTTGTTTTTTTTTTTGGTTTGTGTTTATTCTTCTTCTAAACCAAAAATAACTTTTGGTGTCTTTTTATTTATTACTTTCTGGAAAACAAATCTTTTTTTTTTTTAGCATAATAACTGATGGACTGCTATTTCTCTTGTACATTTATTCGCGAAAATGTGACTTTCCGCGTTATATCTAGGAAATCATGTTTGGCTCTACCCTTTGCCGATGTTTTCCACATTTCAAGTTGTATAGGGAAGGGTGGTGATGGTATGACAATTCTTAGTAATTCAGACTGCATGATTTAAGTAGAAATTAAAATACTATGTATTTGACATTTAAAAAATTATGCCCACTTGATTTACAACAACATAACACGATACGATAGCCAACTGTGAATTGTGCGAATTCGCACAAAGTATTCCAAAGCACAAAACTGGCCATAATATTACTGTGCAATGCCATCAAGCAGCCTTTAATAGCTAATGCAACAAAACTATTGTATTAGTCATAAATACGGCCGCGTAAACGGCATTTTTGTGTTTTTACACATAAACAATGCCATCAAGCGGCTGTGCCTGGCTATCAAAAGAGTATTTATATAAAAGCATTTTCACAAATTTAAATATTCACTTGACATAATGTTAGCATCTATATTCCAGTTTTTTTAATTAATTAATTAGTTTTGAATTAATGCCAATACAATCTGCTTCAAATAATCTTTATGGTCTATATTTTACAAAATCTGCATCTATAACAGTAAATTAACAATTGTTAACAACTCATAAATATCAAAGTTTTATGCTACTTCTTGCATTTCTTCAGTTTTGAACAACTTCATACTTATTTCAGAGTACATTTAAAAGTTAGCATTGACGAAACAGTAAGAAAATAATATAGATTGTTTGTATTTCACTGCTAAGTTATAATTTTACATTTTAAATGTATAAAGTTGATATTATTCTCTCCATAAAATTTATGTTATCGTCACCCATTATATAACCTCAGTGAAGATTGATATAAATATGTGTATGCAAGTATTTGATAAAATCACTATTTGTGATCAATACAAGGAAAGAACTAGATTATAATTAAATCTCTTTAAAAATGTTTTCTAATTATTCTATTATAAAAATATTGCTGAAAAAAAAAGCATATGTGTATATTTATAAGCCTTATATTTGGAAATCTAAAAAAGTGAACATCTTTTATAAGACAAAGTTTGAAAGTTATTTTAATATTATTGAAGATATTTTGATTGATGCTGTATGTGAAGTATTAGCAGTATGTTTTATTTATTTGCATGACGCAATTATTTATTCCTATTCACAATTCTTGCTTTATAACTTTGCATGCAAGTCGTTCAATCAGATATTTACATCGTTAGATTATTCATATAAATCTATACTGGACGAATGACTAGTTAATAGTTCTAGTTATTTATTTATTTGTTTATACAGACCACTCTCATTTCCATTATATTATATCCAATAATGCTAAATGTTAAACTTTAATTAAAATAAAACCTTTTTCATTACTAACCAATAAGTTCATTTCTTGGGGAGTTTGCTTTTATTACTAAAACCAATTAAGTGATTTATTATTAAATTTTCAGTTTACATTGCTAATAATAAAATGTAGTAGATATATACACTAAACATACCTGGACTACTGTTGGAATTCATTTTTATTTTATTAAATAAAAATTAATATCTGCCCATTTAGATTGGAATGACTGGAAAGCTGAAGCAAGTAAAATTAAAACGATCATGTTTACCTTCTGAAAACTGGCTGTTGCACACAACCCACGCCTAAATAAACAAAAGTATAATCGTTAGTAAAAGGTTTATATATTTTATTATGATTGACTGCAAATTCTGGTCTATAAAAACAAAATTACATAAACAATTATACTATTTTTAACTCTAATACTTATTATGTGGCTGTTAAACTCTAATGAAATTTTAAATGTTTATATTACTATTGTATGTATGTTGTCTGCCAAAAGCAGGTAAAATATCTAAGCAGCAGATTTACTTGATCATCATCAATGGCAATTTTCTATTATTTACCAACCTTTTTAATATAATTTATTATAACATCTCAATTTTACAGCTACATCAAAAATTTTAATAAATCCTTATACAATTAATTGAAGCAAATTATAAACAGTCCACTATACAAAAAAGGCAATAAAGAAAGGTCTCTCAATAATTTTTTTGGTTTTTAATACTTGGAAAATGTATTTTAATTTAATACTATAAAGATATACTTGAATATTTTTAAAAATGTCATAATAATAACGAATACAATTTTCTATTGCATGACCAAGTATTTTATATTAATTTAATCTTTTGTTTTTTCATTAAAATTTATGCATGACTTTTTACAATAATTAATTAATGTTGAATAAGAAAAAAAGGATAGATCATGAAGAAAAAAAAAAGGGCATATCAAAACATAAATTTTTGATTAATGTTAAAGCAAAAAGAATCCACTAGATGATCAGACATTTCATTCCAAATTGGAACTCCTTAAACAATGCAGCCACCAATCCCTGAGCTGAAAAGAGAATGTTCGTTTCTGATAGATGAGAAGAATTCAATAGTTTATTTGGAAAGGGGAATAGTAAGTAAATATTTCAATCAATACAAGACATGAAAAAAAACTTTTTCAAGTCATTTCTGCAAATTAATATTCAGAATTAAGAAAATGTTTTAACCAATGAATAAGATTGATTTAATAAAAATGATTAGAGTAATTAATGTTGATGTATCCAAAATAAAATAAAGATGTATATCAAGTAACATCTTAAAAAATGAAACAAATGGAATATATATATATACAACAAAAGTTTATTATAAAATAAGATGTATATTTAAAATTGAATTAATGAATTATTCAAATACTAGTTGTGCAAGTAAATAAAAATGGCTAGCATAAATAATCAATTGGCATAAATATTTGCTGTTTTTAGATGACTCCAAAATTAAACTGTTACAATAAATAAAACAGATAAGTAATGTCAAATTACCATCAACAGAATATCAAGTAATAT
This sequence comes from Epiperipatus broadwayi, assembly GCA_028023455.1. NCBI lineage: Eukaryota > Metazoa > Onychophora > Udeonychophora > Euonychophora > Peripatidae > Epiperipatus > Epiperipatus broadwayi. Next base: position 3,150,213 of record JAQFVV010000077.1, read on the forward strand.
TATAGTCATGTCTGGTGTGGTTTAGTGTGGTAATAGAAGATGGATTATGGAGCTCACAGTCTATAGATAATGATGCTAGCCCAATTACTTTTGGTGCTCAATCGTCTTATGGGAACCAAGCAATAAACTATTTTACTATTTTTTTGTTATGCTATAGTCATTAGAGATTTGGACCTTGAACAAAAAGGAACATGGTATTAATGTTAGACGGAAAAGATAAAATAGATAAATAAAACTCAAATGCACAAATATTGCAAAAAAAAAAAAAAAATCACAAAAAATGTTGTGATGGTCATCAGAACTATCTTGGCTGGGGCACAATTTGCCCATAATAGTATTTTATGGGATAGTCTTGATAGCAGAATAGGAAACAAAAAAAAAAAAAAAATTATGTAATACAATTGTTTATAGTATACTTTATGATTACTTATGCAAAATTTTAGAACTAAACAAGCAACTGTTAGCAGTGAAATAGTTTGTCATTTCTTCAGAATCAGTCAAAAAATTGAATTACAAATAATGATAGTTATGCCATATTGACAAATAACTTCATTTTATCTTTGGATAACTTTACAATCATGTAGAAAAAAAAAAAAGATTAAAATATAATCTTTCTTCTTAAAAAGAATTCAAAAAATTGTGAATTACTATATATCTTCCAGACATGCAAAAATAATGACATTATATAGAGAATTTACTTTTATATATATATAAAAGATTAATTACATGTGTTAGTGCTTGAAATAATGAATTTGTGCATTAAATAGTCATGAAAGATAAATGAAAATGAAGTATCAATTTCTTACATATTTAAATTCTGTTATTGATCTGAGATTGGATATAAACAAATTAAAATAAAAATAATAATAGTAGTTCAAATTACTTTTGTGACTGAAAGATCAAAAAATAAATAAATACATAGTAGTGTATAACACCTTACATAAATTCAATGAGAAAAAAGATAATTAAAAAGAAAAGATGAATAACGAGGGCATACATATAAAAATGTATTTTTTGTGAGAACTTTCAAGAATAAAGAGGCTGTTTCAGAGAAAATATTTTTTTGTTAAAATAAAAATATTTTCAGAGAAAATATTAATATTATGAGAATGATCATTTTTAATACCACTTTTTACAGAAAATGGCAAATTAAATACAATTTATATAATCATTTTAGTCTACATGCTTTTAATTATATGATTAAATCAAAATATTGTTTTTTCTGGAACTATAATCTTAAACAAACAAACAAAAAAAATGAATGTGAAGCCTTTTTTATTAGGAAAGAAAGCAACAAATCATTACTTAGCATAAATTAAGTTAATTATTGTTTTTAAGCCAATAAACATCACATGACCATCTCCTCTTATGCTTGTGTATAACTGTTGTTAAAACAGGCAAAACTCACTATATATATTGCTCCTCACTGACGAAGGCCATAAGCCAGAAACTAGTCTAGGGATATTGGATGAGTAGGCACTAGATGGGGATTTTATGCACAAGCCTTCTGGCATCCATGATTACTCTAGCTTGCTGTGTGTGGCAATATATATAGTGAATTTTGCCTGTTTTAATTAGTTTCTAAGTGAAAATCAGTATCTGAAAACAAAAACTATAATTCTAAAATAGCTGCTTTTTTGTGTGACAGTAGAAATAATGTATAATGTTTTACTGCAATATTTGAATAAAATGTTTGGAGACATTAATTTTTTTAATTTTTAATATAGAAGAAATGAATTTAAAAAAAAAAAAATATTTGAAAATTTTCATTTTTACAGAAGCCAAAAACAATAATAATGAAAAGCCAATAAACATTGTCAAAGGCTCAACTACAATCTCTGGAATAAATGCAATAACCTTTTAGATTTGCATTTACATTAAATATGAAAGTACTGAGATAATAATTTTTAATCAATCTAAGATAGAAATACGGATGAGACAAATTGTGAATACAGTACTGCATTTTTTTTTTTTACATTATCTGGTAAAATTAAGGGCTTAATACACACTTCTGATGTTATTAGTCAAGATCTAATTTTCATTTTTTATTTTTAAGTTTAAAGTTAATCATAGTTTTTGAAAAATGCAGACTTTCACTTAGTTTTATAAGGTGGATATACTAACTGATTATATTAAAATTTAATTAAATTTTCAACTGACAGAAAGATTTTTTTATTAAAATTATTTGTATTGCATTTAAATATTCTAAATAAAACTAAGACAAACTAAGATTGAAATTTAGCTAGTGCTCCAACATTATAAATATATGTATTTAAAAAAAAAAAAAGATTATATAAATATGTAGAATCATAAGAGCTTTTAATAAACAGTTCTTAAAAAAAATTTAATAAGAATTAAAATTCAAGAAGTTCTCAAAATTTCAAAAAATAATTTATGAAAAAAACATAAAATACTTTGAAATGTTTATAAGAAGTATTTTGACTATCTTCACATAGTCTCTTGCAATCTACAAAAATATATGGAGGGAGGGGGATATAAATAATATAATTAAGATGTACAAATAATTCATGTAGCTGGAAAAAAAAAACAACTTTATATAAACAGTTATGAATAACAAATTAAATATAAGTAAATTACTTTGTATAATTTATTTTTTAAAAAATCTGTATTTTTTTTTTTTAGATGTATGATTTATTATATAAATTTACCTTACAAGTGGCATATTATTAGCAAGCACTTGTTCTCAACAACTGTCTTTCAATAAATACATACATAATTATTATATCATTTTTATAAAGCCAGAAATTATATTCTTAAAATTTTAAAAAGCCCAAATATGTGAAACACAATCTCCTTTTAACCACTAATCTCCTTTTATTCATACATCAGGACTTTACATTTCTAGAAACTACAATTAAAGCTTTTTGCATTTCAAATAACTTTGTTTAGCATCTCATTAAAAAATAGGATATTAGTTAATGGAAACTATAATAAATTTCCGAATTGTCCTATGTAGTTTAATGTAGTGGTAAAATGTCAGCCTTTGGAGTGTTAGGTTCTCAGATGAATTCCAGTTCTGGCATTTCTGAATTTCAAATTTCTTATGATCTCTTGATGAATAAAACCATTTGATTATTTATTTATTTACTTCTAAATTGTAAATTGACAATAAATTGTATGCTTGCAGTTTATAATTAAGAAATAAATTATTACATAAAACGTATCTTATTTTACAATGAAATTATTACAAAATATTCCGGTAATCTAGCTCAGACTTAACATTTAAGTTCTTTAATGTAATCATTAATGATTAATGATAATTTAGTGCATACAAATGTATAATAAATGCATTATATTCATCCCTCTCCCCTCTCTCAATTCTTTTGGGAAAATGAAATAATTAAACCTCACTAATAGTAAAATATTACAGCAATTTCAAGACATTTGAATTTAACCTAATCACTGTAATAATGGGATACTTATAAAAAAAGCTTTCAATACAGCCAATTTTAAACAAAAATTTTAAACTTAATTAACAATTAAATAATGAAATGAGTTTATTTAAACTATTTAATTAAGTAAACAATCTACTTTCAGAAACAAAGATTTTAATACAAAACTAATAGTCAAAAATATTATCATAAATGAGATTTATTTAGTGCTAATATTTTATAAAGATTTTAATACAAAACTAATAGTCAAAAATATTATCATAAATGAGATTTATTTATGCTAATATTTTATATTATAAAATATTATCATAAATGAGATTTATTTATATTATATATAATATAAATAAATCTCATTTATGATAATATTTTTGACTATTAGTTTTGTATTAAAATCTTTGTTTCTGAAAGTAGATTGTTTACTTAATTAAATAGTTTAAATAAACTCATTTCATTATTTAATTGTTAAAGGAGTTTGCTATTAACTAAAAGGAGACCCTTTGATTCCTCTTGGAGGCCTTAAAGGAACCGAGCAGGGCAAATTCCTAATGTCCACTCCATACGTTCTTGTCGTTGCAGCTGTTATTACTATGTGATTATTCATATAGTATACGAACATGGATGGGCTGCTCACCAACACGCATTAGCCAGCGTGGTGAGTTTATTGGCTTTTTACCTCTGAGTTTAAGATCGAGAAACACCATGGTCTTTCTTCTCAGTGCCTGATAAGGCAGAATGAATGTTTGTGTAAATGATAAATATTTTTCCAATACATATATACAATTATGACAGACAAAAATAAAGCATGGCCCTTATTCCCAGGAGGCTGTAAAGTCACCAACCAAGGCAGCGGTTGGTGGCCGAAGGCGGAGGGTGCTAAGAATCCCCTGATTGTGGACCCAGGCTGCCATTTGATGACGACTTTTTATTTAGGTACTTACAACTGCAGATCACTTTCAAGTGAAGGAAGATTGCAAGAATTAGAAGAAGAATTGTCTTATATTAAATGGGACATTATTGGACTTTGTGAAGTTAGAAGAAAAGGTGAAGAAACAATTGATTTAAAAAGTGGACATATACTCTATTATAAAGGCACACATATTGGAAATACAAGTGGAGTAGGATTCATTATAAATAAAAAGTGGAAGAACAATATTGTGGAGATTGATGGTGTATCGGACAGAGTTGCAAGATTAGTTATACAACTTAATAGCAGATACCAAATGCAGATAATTCAGGTTTATGCCCCAACAAGTTCTCATAGTGATGAAGTAGTAGAAGATTTTTATATGGATGTACAAAAGGCTTTTGATCAGAGTAAACAACATTTTAAAATTGTTATGGGAGACTTTAATGCTAGAATTGGTAGACAAATGAAAGATGAAATTGCTGTAGGTAATTTTGGTTATGGTAATAGAAATGAGAGAGGACATAGACTTGTGGAGTTTGCAGAAAAAGAAAAACTTTATATTATGAATTCATTTTTTGAGAAAAATGTTAAAAGGAAATGGACATGGAAGCATCCAAATGAAGGTACAGCAGAATTGGATTATATTTTGACTAACAGGAAATACATATTTCAAGATTGTAATGTTCTTAATAAATTTAACACAGGAAGTGATCATCGATTAGTAAGGTGTAAGTTACGTGTTAATGTAAAACTAGAGAGACAAAAATTATTGAGAAAAACAATATTTACAGTTGATGTTCCTAATCTTCAGAAACATTCTAATGAATTTAAATTAGAACTTACAAATAGGTTTCAAGTGTTAGGAGATTTTGAACATGATTCAGATTTGAATGAAATTAATATGAAAATAACTGATACACTTTTAAAAACTGCAACAAAGATAGCTGGTAGAAAAAAGCAGCAATTGACTAATAAAATTTCTACTGAGACTAGAGAATTTATGAAGAAAAGAAGGAATATGAAGATATACAAAAATGATGTATTAAAAAGAATTGAATATCTCGAATTTTGTAAAATGGTACGGAAAAAAGTTGAAAATGATATAAGAAAGTATAACTGTGAAATAGCAAGGAAAGCTGTAGAAGAAAATAAAAGTCTCAAGAATGTTAAACAACATTTTGGTATTGGTAGGAAATTTATATCTGCAATAAGAAAAAAAGATGGAATTATTACTAAAAAGAGAGATGACATCATGAAATTGGTAGAAGATTTTTATCAAGAATTATATAGTAATAAAGAACAAGTACCTCCTATATCTATTACATCTTCTGAATTGCCCAGAATTTTAAATGAAGAAGTGAGACATGCAATTAAATGTATGAAGAAAGGAAAGGCTCCAGGAAATGATGGAATTATAATTGATATATTAAAAGAAGGAGGTGAAGAAATAGAAACAATTTTAGCAAAGTTATATACCAAATGTCTAAATGATAAAGATGTACCAGAAGATTGGAAGAATGCAGTAATAATATTAATATTTAAAAAAGGTGATAAAGAAGATATTAGAAATTACAGACCTGTCAGCCTTTTATCAGTTTTATATAAAATTTTTACCAAGATAATTACAACTCGTCTACAGAGAACTTTGGATTTCCACCAACCAAGAGAACAAGCTGGATTTAAAAGTGGTTTTAGTACAATAGATCATATCCAGGTATTGAGAGAAGTCATAGAAAGGACAAATGAATATGAGTTGTCATTATGTTTTGGATTTGTAGATTATGAAAAGGCATTCGATTCTATACACATTTCTTCAGTGATTAAAGCATTGGATCATCAAGGTATAGATCCAGGATATTGTCATATTTTAAAGAATATTTATAAAAATGCAACAGCAACAATTAGATTACATAATGATACTGGAAAAATCAACATTGAGAAAGGTGTAAGGCAAGGTGACTCCATATCTCCAAAACTTTTTACAGCAGTGCTGCAAGAAGTATTTTGTGGATTAAAATGGGAAACTAAAGGAATGAAAGTAAATGGAGAGTATTTAAGTCATTTAGATTTTGCAGATGATGTAGTTGTTTTTGCAAATAATGCTTCAGAGCTGCAGGAAATGTTGCAGGAGTTAGCAGATGAAAGTAGAAAAGTAGGACTAAAGATAAATGTTAAAAAGACTAAAGTAATGTTTAATCGATTTGCTCAAAATATGAAAATAAAGATTGATTATGAAGAATTAGAAGAAGTTAACAGTTACAAATACCTAGGTCAGATTATTAATACAGATGGAAACATAATGGAGGAAATTAATCATAGAATTAAACTTGGTTGGAGTGCTTTTGGTAGAAATAACTTGATACTAAAAGGAAATATGCCTATGTGTTTGAAAAGAATGGTTTTTAACAAATGTGTTTTACCAGTTCTTACTTATGGATCTGAGACTTGGACACTTAATAGAAGAGCAATACAGAGACTTCAGACCACTCAAAGGAGTATGGAGAGATGTATGTTGGGAGTAACAAGAAGAGATCAAAAACGCAATGTATGGGTAAGACAACAAACAGGTGTTACTGACCTTATTGAAAAAATTAAAAGATTGAAATGGAGTTGGGCTGGACATATTGCTAGAAGAAATGATAATAGATGGACAATTGAAATTTTAAACTGGATTCCAAGAGATTGTAAAAGACCCAGAAAGAGACCACATGTGAGATGGATGGATGAAATAAGAAAATGTGCAGGGGTGTTGTGGAAAAGAGAAGCTAAAGATCGGAGAAGATGGATTAAACTTGGAGAGACCTTCATCCTGCAGTGGATTGATAATGGTTGATGATGATGATGATGAATATTTTATAAAAAGTCCTGAATTTGCTCAGGTAAACCTGAAAAGCATTTTAAAATATTTTATTCAGCTGTAATATTAACACTATTTGATAAACCCATGAGTTTATTTATTTTTTTAAATATAGTATTAAAAAAATAAAATTTCCACTAATCAAAACATTTATATAATTAAAAAAAAAACATCTGTCAAATGATAAAATTCTATTATCTTTAGGTATATTAAATTCTCCATGCTGATAAATGGATAAACATTTTAAACCAATATGACACGAAAGAGAAAACAACTGCTGATCACAAAATTTGGTCATAATTGAAAAAGTTTGTACACTTAGCACAACTGATAACAGCAATATCTCTAATAATATTACTGTCCTAAAATGAAATCAAAATATTTAATTTTAGTTTTAAAAATTAATAATTAAGAAATCACTTTAATGACTTAACCATCTTAATATGGTTAAAACAATTTGATATGAATGTAATATTGTGATAATTATTAATTGCCCTGATTACTTCATTAAAGAAAGATAGCAAAAGTTCATAAATTTTTAATAAAAAACATTATAGCACTTCATATTCAACAATCATTATAGATCAATAATATTCACTTTCAAATGTGAATTCTATAATAAAACCCATTTAAAGGAATTGATTATCACTAAATGTATAGCAAAATACCAGAATAGAGAGATAATGAAAAAAGCAATTCTATTTATTTTTCCTTATACTTATCATTTCTTTAAATTAGCATGGAATTAGATTGAGAGTTGTTTGTCCTTGATTAAATCCATAGATTATTCATCAACATGATTTGTAGTACGAGATCTACATTAACAGTATAATTTGCATTGTTTTCCATTTGTGGAATAGAGATTAATTGTGGTCTAAGTTAACTTCTGTCTTTGAAATATGATTAGCAGAAATTTCAAAAAAAAATATCTTAATATAAGGCAGGATAAAGTTAGTCGTTATGAAAAAATAAAATTGTGATTTTCTAGAATCCTTTGTTTACTGCTCTCTTCTTATGCTAGAATAATGTGAGTATTGCTCAATTATACATTTGATGATTATGAGAGTTGCATTATTCAATAAAAACTAATGCTGGAAAAGTTGTCTGAAACACATCGGGCCTATATCAAGGTTATGTTTAGATTTATTTTTGAGTAGATCAGGTTATGATCAAATGTAATACCAGAATACAATTAAACTGAATTCTTGTTTAAATTTATTACAAAATAAGATTTATTTTAAATAATCTATTTCTTTTTTTAGCAATGATATATATTTTAATTTACTGTTCAGAGAGAAAGTTGATGAAATAGACATTCTACACTCTAGTTAAAAAATAGTCTCATTCTGAAAATCTTGTTTCTGTAAAGCAATGGTTAACTTATATACAGAGATTGCTTTACTACTGAGCAAAGTTGGAAGATCGCTAAAGAGAATATTTAAAAGGGATGAAGGAATAAATTAATTTCTATAGGAAATCATTCTTTAATATTCTTAAGATGATGTAATTATTTGTTAAAAGTAATTTTTATTTAACTATTTAAAAGCATTTTGTAAAGTTATTTTAATGTACTAATAATGGTAATAATAATAATTGTACGATTAACTGCTAAAAGTTCACAAAAAGATTGAATATTCTAATGTCAGTTTCATTTATTTTAATATGCTTTAAGCATTTGATATATTTTATAGGTTTAAGTCAAAAAATCTTTTTCAATAATCACATCTGTAGAAACATTAATTAAGTCAGTTAGCTCATATGCCCTACTTTTTTTTTTTCATTTCCAGATTCAATGTAGTTAGTTCAGATAAAATTTCCTGCAATATTCATGATTCAATACTAGTTATTCTTATAAAATGACAAGGGATTCTGCATGTGAATAATATAGAAAATCCACATAACAAATAAAAATTCTCTGGAGAAAAACTTGAATTCTGTTTAGTTTGTTTATAGTCAGTATGTTTTTTCTCCTCAATTCTGATTTTTTGAGAGAATTATAAAAATTTGTACATTTTCCAAATTGTATTGTAGATTTTTGCACTGTCAAGAAAATTTTCCTATAAAATTCCATTTCCCTAAGTTTCTCCATGCATGAAATTTGAATTTTTAGGTGACATTCTGACAGCCCAATTGAACAGTTTTCATTTTAAATATTTCTGAAAACATATCAATCTTCATTGAATAAATGTTATTGCATCCTTTTAAAAATATAGTTCAAAGAAAATCACTACATATTGATGCTCATGAAGATTTCACTTTTCTATCCTAATCTAATCTTAATTTTCTGTACATATAAGTATTGATTATATTATAAACAAATGTAAATCAATTCAGAAAAAAAATTCAGAAATAAAATTTATCACTACATTTGAAAGTCATTATCATAAAAGTAATAATGCCATTCATTTGTATGGTGGAAGATTTGTATCCATTTAAAAAATATTCAACATATGCTAACATTTAATTTGACATCTATTCCTTAAAACCAGACATCTCAGGTTATGGAATATTATCAATTAATGCATTGTTGAATTAATAATTCTATAGTTTCAGTACATAACAATTGCTTACAATATAAACCAACGGTTCTCAACCTGTGGGTCGTGATCCTTTTGAGGGTCAAACAACCCTTTCACAGGGGTCGCCTAAGACCATTGGAAAACACATTTTCGATTCATAGCATAAGGAACAGTAGTATTAAAAGGTCGCGGCATTAGAAAGGTTGAGAGTCACTGATCTAAACAGATATATTTCAGCTAATGTAAATGCACCAATTCATCATAAATTATTAATAAACAATTTTAAAAATTATAAAACAAATTGGGTATAATAATTATTTAAAAATATTAAACGAATTAATAAAATATATATTTTTTCCTAATTAATATATATATCAAAGCTCATAAATTGTTCTACTTACTTTTAAAAGTCTGCATTAGGAGGTCATTGTTTATTCTACTTTAATCTATTATTTAAGTCTGAGCAAATCTCAGAAAAAAAAACAAAATAACTCGCTAAAGGCCAATAACCAAAACTAATCGTGGAATTTGGATACATATATTATCACTAATTCTAGCTTACAAAATATATGACTAAAAATACAATAAATTACTGCTTTCGGAATATAAAGGCATTGTATGAAACTTTTTATGTACAATAATAATAAAAAAATCAATAAGAAATATAAAAATACTGTACTTAAAAAAATATAAAACATTATACTTAAATTATATTCTTTGACAAAATATAGCCAAATTAATGCATCAAATTAAATATAATTATTAACGTAAATTTAGCTGATATAATAAATACAAAAATTATTATTATTTTTTTAAACAAATAATAAATCAGGAATAACAAGCAATAACGAATGTCAATAAATTACAATTAAACCTTCATACATACATAAAATTATATAAGCAAATGTTTAAATTTCTATGGGTAAATCATGGTTGTTGTTTTTTTAATTGGCTATAGCCATTTTTATTAAATGATTCGCCTAAAACAATATAAATATAACAAGTCAAAACTTTTGTAAGAAGAAACTAATTGGCGCGTGATCATTCAAGCATAGATACATAGGCTCACGCTTTCAATAACGAGCTTCAGTGGGGGGGAAAAAGGAAATAAAAGCTACTAATGTTAAATAAAATGCTAAAACTTTATTTACTATAAAGTCTCAACTAACCCTAAAGTTATTTACTCAGCTACTACATATTAATTTCCATCAGCAAAACCACATTGTTATGACAATTCAGTTTAACTTTAGGTTTTTACTACCAAATATTGCTAACAATCTGCCATCTTGATATTTTTAGAATGATCTCGTTTTGAATCTCGTTCATTAAGGTTTTATATATACAGTATATATACTGTGTATTGTAAATAAACTGACAAAACTTTCAGTCTATCGTTATCGATATAAAAAATGCATAGTATTTGAAGAATAGTATTCAACGCTGTCACACTTCAAACAAATTATAGGAAAAATGAATTATCCTATTGTTTAGAGTATTCTGCAATGCTCATTTTCAATCATTATCGATCCATCGTAGATTAAGATCTCCCTTAAATTTGAACCAATTTCTCCGATTCGTAGGTTCTACTGTCTATTCTATTGTAGCTAACTTCATTATTCATGTCTCACGTGTGGCTTTTTTTCTACATTTTTTGTACAATTTCTTGGTATCCAAGACTTAAACTGTCTAGCTTTTATCATTTCTTCTACCAATATATTCAGCCCAATTCTATTTCAATCTTTGAAATCTTTCTTTGGGTTAAATGCGTGTGCATTAAGTTAAAAAAAATTATTTCTGTATATAGTGAAGCTGTGTACTCATTAAGTTAACGAAATTATATTTGTACAGTGAAATGGATCAAACGTATAATTTCAAATTGTTCCTGTTTAGGGGGGACGGGGGACAGTTTACTAATTAAACATGGATATTTTTTTGGAAATACCTTAATTTAAGCAGAATATTGCTATCTGAAATTAAAGGTATTCATAAAATCAGTGAAGTAAGTTCGTTTATTTACAGCTGGACGAAAAAACGGGGAAATGATAATTTTTCAAAATATGTCCAGTGACTTTTCATCATTGAAAGTGTGAAAGATAATTTAGGGACTTTTATAGGTTACATCAGCTTTATTATAATTTAGTAATCCTCTCCACTTTTAATGGGCAACAAAGGGGAAAAATCAAAAAATATGAAAATTAAAGGTAAAGTTGAATTCAGAATGGAATGACCTTTAGATATGAAAGTTTACTGTGAATAACAAATTAACAATGCCTGATCAAAAGCATTTTCCACAGCCTTCTAGGATATGTCAATGGCTATGTACTATTTCTGATATTGTTTCTTTTTCTTCACTCAGTTGAATGGAGTACCCAGTTGTCATGAGCTTCAGCTGTTGAACATCTTCCTAGACTAACTAGGACAATAGAATTATGTGTTTTTGCTATCACACTTCCATCCATTTTCAGCATACAGCATTTCTGATTTCAAACTCCCTCTCTTTTAAAGAAAGCAATGATGAGAAAAGGCTTAATAGGCGGGAAGTCCTTATTTGTGATCTTTCCTGGAGACAATACAATCACAGGTGAATCAGTTATGAACTGGATTTGAGTCAGGAATTTCAGTTTATATTTAGTAAGCTCTAGTGATCTTCCTGCATAGTGTGGAAGTGGAAAAGGCTTAGAAAATGTGGTTTAAAAATAGATTGTTTTTAACAGTCTGGCCAGATTATCAAGTTTGGTGGATTTCTCATTAAACAGTAGAAATAGTAATATCAGTGATAATGGTAAAGCAAGAGGCATTGGTAGTATTAAAGATAAGTATTATAAATCTTTTTAAATGTAGATATATGGAATGTGCGAATTTCACTTGATACATAATCTTTAAGATCAGAATGAAAGACAGCACTGATGGCTAAGCAGCTATCGAGATTTAAGATCAATACAGCTGCTGATAATGAAATTTGTCTTTCAGAAGCAGGAAGTTTCATGAAATAGATGGATGGCTATCAGTTGGTAAAAAGAGAATGCATATGTTGGACTTTTAAAAACTGTAATTTACTATTTTCTATTCTTGGAATTGCTCATTCTATCAATGAAAGATAATGATGTTATAACTTGCCTTGCATTATGATACCAATGTTCATTTTATTAGTATCTATGCTTCAATATTAGATTCAGGAAATTCCAAATGAAAGTTTTTTTTTCTTATTGATACTATTATTACCATAATGCCAGGTCTTTTTCCTTCTTGTAGAATTTAATGCATATTGGTATAAATAGTATTCTTTGGTCAAAAGTTGTTAATTCAAATGTCATTATTCAGTTTTTGCATAACACATGAACTGACTATCACAATACTTTGTTTAAACAGAAAAATCACTATAAAAGAACATGGATGCATCCAGTCCCAAATTAGTCACATTTATGAGATTACATCATAATTAGGAGTAAGAATACAAAGAAGTTCATATTACACGAGTAATTACTAATACATATCACAGATTAGTATGTTCCAAGATTTAAAAAATAATAGTTAACAAAAAAAATGTCTTATTTCAATCATATAGAGAAGAAAATTTATATTCATTTTTAAAAGTTTACTATTTGTACTAAATTTCAGAGCTATAAATACTAAAATTTCTAATTTAGATATTCAGAATTGTCATATTACTGAGACATGGAATTTTCTTTAAAAGGTGCATGTTTACTAAAAAATAATGATTGTTACTGTGGTAATGATGTTTTGATTAAAAGAAAATATAATTTCTGCTTAGAATAATAAATGCACATTAAAACTGCAAAGATATAAACATTAACAGATCATGGGCATGCTAGATCTTTTTTTGATGCACTGAAAGCAACATATGAACTTGAGAAATGGTTTCATAATTTTATTAAATCAGCAATTGTACTTTCTTATATGATAATATTTTGAATAGTGGGAGTATTTTAATCATAATTTTGAATAATGATATAGGAAGAAAGGATGACTTTTAATGATATATTCACTTTATCTAACATATTTGTTCATTTTATTAGTATATTTGCTTCAATATTAGAATCAGGAAATTCAAAGAAAGAAAGCTTTTATTCCTTATTGATAATATTATTACCATAATACCATTAAAAGATCTTTTTTTTTCCTTCTTTGATAGTTTTTTTTTTTTTCCAAAAAAAGAAATTTTATTAACTAAATCAAAAAAGAATACAATGACAAATCAATCTTTGGACTCGAGTCTTCTGCTAATTAGATTTCTGCCAGATGGCCTGATGCTGGTAACTGAAGATCTTGGGTTGCAAATTCTTACTAGACTAGGTCTACGCTAGCCCAGGATTCAATGTGTAGCCAGTCTGGTGCAAGAAGCCGGTCTCTATCATGAGTACTTTTTAATAGTTTTAAGAAGGTATCGCTGTCATTGTTATTTGCCTGTCCAAAGATGTACTTGTACCTGGTGAGCCAGACTGCAAAAGTGAGGAAAATGGATGTTCTGATGGTCAAAAATATGCTCGTCTTGATGGCGTTTTGAATGCAAAGCGTGTTTCTATAGTCTATTGAAACTTTTTGGTGGATGAAAGTTCTGAGTGGGCTAAGGAATGGGCAGTCATGTAGGAGATGGGTAATGGTTTCATCAGCTATTGAGCAAAGCTGACACTGTGGGTTGAGATTTGGCAAAACCTCTCCTATAGACCAGGAAGTGGCTTGTGGGTAGGGAGGAGAGATTTAGTTTCAAGAAAAAATCTATATGTTTGGATTCCAAAAATCATTTTTTGGATCTGAGAATTAGCAGTTTATTGTTTAGCCCCAGAGAGTTCAGAGATGGAGTAAGGTTTGGGTATTTAAGTTTGTAAATTTCCCAGTATGTTCTCTTTGATTCTAGGATAGGTTTCGATAGGCTTATTGTGCCTGTTATGTATATCCATAAATCTGACCATTTGCTGCAGAATGGTGGAGGTGTATCCATTGGTATTACTGGTATGAATGTGTTCTGATCAGGGTGCTCATGATATATTGTCCTCATGACTCCAATTGCTTTTTGTAGGTAAAGCGTGGAGATGGAATGAAGACTTAACCCATTCAGATCTTTGGGCATGTGTGCTTTTGATATGCTTATAGCAACTACTTTGCCTTTCCATAAGATCCTGGAACATAGTGAGTTTAGTGCAGTTTCAAAAGTTTTGGTAAGCTTTATCATGGGAAGAAAGTAGTTCAATCTGGGGAAAATTAACTATGTTCAGTAGTGCAGCTCTGCCAGGCAATAAGAGTAATCCTGGAAAGTGTGGTTACGATGTTACGGGTTTTCTTAAGGATAGCATTTTGTATCTCTTTTGACATGGCCAACCTCGACTTTTATATGGGAAAGCCCAAGAACTTTTGAGGTCGAGATGTAAAAGTGGATGGGATTATTTTGCCTGATGTGATCTTCCACATGGAAGATTTGCATTTTTCAATTATGCGCAGAAGAGGCTGAAGATGTTTTTGTTCTGTAGGAAGATTGATACATCATCAACATAAGAGATGTGATGTACCTGGTGTTTCAATGCAGGAACATAAATGCCTGGAGCTTTGCATTCAATTTCAGTAAGGAGTGGTAAATATATGTAGTGAAACAGAGTGTAACCAATGGGGATCTCTGAGGAACCGACAGATGAGGTCTGATTCCATCAGATAACCGCCCATCTATTGTGGTAAAGCAGGAATGATTGTAGAGCAGGTTTCCTATTATGTTTGTGTATACTTCAGGAACTTGATATTCTTTTAATGTTTGTAGTAATATTGATGGGATAACCGAATCGAACGCTGATGCGAAATCAAGTTGAATCACTAGCAGTTTTGTCTTTCTGTGAAGCCTAATATGTTCAGTGATGAGCATGAAGTGTTGCACAGCATTTAGTGTGGAGGCACCTTTCCGAGCAAATTGGTATTTGGAAATGTGAAGATAGAGCTGGTCTTGAATTCTGTCCTTCACTTGTGACTCAATCGTCTTGATTAGAAGAGGTATCATGGAAATGGGGCGAAGGTTTAAAAGACTGGAGGGATTTTCTTGTTTTTTTAGAAATGGGACTAAAGCAACTGGGTATATGTCTGGGATGTTCTGAAAGTCTCCCGATAGTACATCAATCACCCTACACACAATGTGATCCATAAACTGGCTGAGATGAAGAAGCACAAATCTGGGAATTCCATGAAGTCCAGGATGTGTGCTTTTCAGCTATGATTGCAGTTTTGAAATTATGTGCTTCTCTGTGATATTGTGCTCAAGGTTATCACTTGATGCTTTCCGGGTTCTACCAGTTGCATAATTATTGTTCTGTAGTTTGTTAGTGAAGTGGTTGTGTATTTTTTTGAGCATTTCAGGACCACTGTATAGATTCTGATCAGTTTCAATCATGGTAGGGGTGGGCTGTTTTGCATCACCAAGTGCCCACCTAATGAAGCTACATGTCCAGTTTTGATTAGATAAGATTTTGGATCTTTTAATGGATATATAGTATGCTAGGACCTTCTGCTTCTCATGGTATTGTTTTTAGTTCCATAATATCCTGAATACTGGTGTCTGTAAATGAAAGAGAGCCGAGTCTATTACTGATGGATTCTAGGTCATTTAACTGCTGATTGGGACCTTTGATCTTTCTTGTGTGGGGAATCTATTAGTGTGCTCAGTATTCCAACCAGCGATGACCAAGCTTGAAACGGTGGTAGGGTGAAAACATTTATCTTATTTAGGAGAATGTATGCCTCTGAAAAAATCCACTCAGGAGTGGTGGTTTTATTTAATAGTCATATTGTGCATGTATTGGTACAAAGGGTATACATTGACCAAAAGTTGTAAATTCAAATGTCATTATTCAGTTTTGCACAACATATGAACTATCACAACACTTGAGCATAGTTTTCATGAGAAGTAGACTCCATTAACATTATGAGAATTCTCTCAAAGACATTCTAAAAAGATGCAATTCTTTATTGTTTCTAATGGGAAAATATAGCAGTGAAAAGAGTACATTAGAGAGCTACAATTAGTCATGGTGTTGGAAAGAAATCAAGATGTTTCTTGATGAAAAATAAGAACATTATCCAGAAATAAATGACAAAGACTGGTTATGCAATTTGATGTTTCTGACTGATATAACTCAACACCTGAATAAGTTAAACTTGCATTTGCAAGGGAAGGATCAAACAGTACTATAACTTTTTGAATATTGGAAAGGATTTGTGTCAAAATTAGATATATTTTGGCATCATATTACCATTAACCCCTCCAGTACTTTGCAAATGTGAAGTCCCTTGCAAATCAATTTAACATGCCTTACAAATCAATTTAACATTAACAAAGATGAACTTCAAAAATATATTGAAGCTCTCGGAGAAGAATTTTCCAAATGACGTGAAGACTTCCAAATATACACACCCTTATTTTCTTTCATCAAACCTGACTTTATTGATTTAAAAATGACTCCATTTGATTTATCTCTTTTTGAGTGGATGGATATTGATAGTTTTGAAATGGAATTAAATGAATTAATGTCATCAGAATTGTGGAAAACTAATTTATAGAATTGTGAAAAACTCTTGAAGGGAACTGTCTAGAAAAGTCAGCTGTTATTCTCAATTGTTGGACATCATTTCCTGAAAGATTTAATTCTTTGAAAAAAACTGCTTGTGCTCTGCTTTTGGCATTTGGTTCAACTTACCTATGTGAACAAATTTTCTCACATATGAAAAATATTTTGAGTTCACAAAGAAGTTGCATGCGTGAAGCTAAAAGTGACCAATTAAACACCTAACATTGAGCAATTAAGCAAAGAGATTACAAAGACAAGGTTCACATTAATTTATTTTAATAATAAAAAATGAATAATCATATTAGAATTCATGATAATTTTTTATTTAAATTGTATATTTTGTATAGATAAAAAGTTGTAATTTATAATTTGTAATATAATTTTTAATAAGCATGTTAAAAATTACAAATTTAACAAAAGGTACTTTTCACATATGATTCTATGTATATAAGGTCCAGTTATAATGGATTTTAAAAGTGTATATTATATAGTGGTATATATTATATACTATATATAACTTTGAAGCCTATTATAACAACCAATTTTAATATATAATATAATGATTGGTAAAATCATGTTGGCACACAGAATAACATTGTAACATAAGTTCAGCATGACACTACTAAAAGGTTGCTGACCCCTGATCTACACTATTATTGCATTAACATCAACATTCATCATTGACAAATCCAGTTTAAACAAGTGCTGATCATTCCAATTTAAAATGTGAATTTATCTGCTTTGATAGTGATAGGGATATGACTGAAGGAATTCCAAGTTTGGATGAGGAGGAAGATGTTACATATAATCCTAGGATGTGATATTTCATAAAGTGCCAAATATTCCACTATTCTCAAGATTTTCTTTCTAAGAAACCAGGTATTGTTATGGGATTTTCTGCTTGGCAGAATAAATAATACATTAATCATGGGAGAGGATTTCATAATAAATGTGGACATCTGAAGGCAGAAATTCAACAGTTGACAAGAAGAATTGAAAATAATTGGTGGATGAAATCTACAAACATAATATAGGCATTCACTGATTATGATCATTCTAAACCTTTTTTTTGATGCCTTGAAAGCAGCACATGAACTTGAAAATCAATGATACAATCCTATTAAATCGAGCAAGGGTACTGTTTTATATGATGATGATATTTTGAACAAGTTGAAGGAATATTTTGATTAGCTTTTGAATAATGATAGAAGAATTCAGATGATGTTTTTTATATTCATTTTATCTACTCATTTACATTTGAACAAAAGATATTCAGCTTATTTGAAAGCAAAACATTTCTTTGTAATTTTAAAAATGTAAAGGCTTCAGGTCCTGATTAAATACCTGAAGAAATTGGCAGTGACGGGTTAGCTTCAAAAATATTGGAATTTTTAAGAAATTTGTGGACCCATGATATTATGCTATGTGATAGTAAGAATTCATTTATTGTTCTAATTTTTAAAACAAAGAGAAAGACAAGATTGGAGCAATTATCATGGAATATCATTATTATTTACTGCAGTAAAGGTACTTTAAATGAATGATTACTAGAGACTCAGTTTGATTTTAGATAATCAGAAGGCACTTATGATTTTTGTTACCAGGTAAATATAAGAAAAGTGCCAGGAACAAAGGAATGATTTATATATCATTCTTACTAATTTAATCAAGACATTTGATTGGTTAATTGAACATGATGTCTATGGTTTTTATTAGAAATTAGTTGGTTATCCACCAAAATTTATTTGTATTATACAGTGTCTATATTAAAGAATGAGAGAAGTGTTATTATTACAAATAGAAAATTTGATGCATTGAAATGAAAACTGATGTTAAACAAGTATATATACTGGCTACAATCTTGTTCTCAATTTTTATTATTGGTTTTTAAAATTGTTTATAGATGGTTTAATCAAACAGAGATAAAAATATGATATAGGTTTGATGGTGAATTAAAATTAAAAATAACTATTTTTCTTGGATTTACAGTATGCTGATGATTGTACTATTTTTGTCAACTCAAAATGATTTACAGAATGTATTTAATGTTTTGAATGCAACATATAAAGACTTTAAATTACCAGATAGTAATGGAAAAAAATCATAAATAACTTTTAACTTGGATGGTATCAACTTAAGAATATAAATCAGTTTAAATTCCTTAATACTTTTATAAATAGAAAGATGGATTTATGTGTTGAAATACAACTCGGACTCCAATGTGCTGCTGCTTTTAACCAGTTAAAAAATAGGAATATTACCAAATTCACCATTTCCTTTATTTTGCTGGCATATCTTGTATAAATGCAAGTCATCCACTCTACTTTGAATACTTTTTAGCAAAATCTTTTTTGTACATATATGTGTATACAATCTTACGTTTCGACTGTCCTGCAGTCTTCTTCAGAGCCACTGCTACTTTAATGTTTTAAAAGTAAAGAAAAACGTTTTTCTTTACTTTTAAAACATTAAAGTAGTTTACTTTTAAAACATTAAAGTGCCAATGCTCTGAAGAAGACTGCAGGACAGTCGAAACATAAGATTGTATATGCATATATGTAAAATAAAAGGTTTTGCTAAAAAGTGTTTGAAGTAGAGTGGATGAATTGCATTTAAAAAATAGGACTTCATCAAAAGGGAAATAACTACTTAGTTGTATATAAAACTATCATTTTACTTAATTTATTGTATAGATTGTATATTCTATGGATATAACATAATAACATTAGAAAACTTTTATTTAAGGATGCTTCATGAAGTTTCAAAAATATAATGGCAGAATTATAAAATCAATCAATATGTTCTTCAACTTACTGGATATCATACTACAAGCCCCATTGTTGTAAAAAAATTACACCTTCATTGGATTGGAGTGTAAAATGAATGAACATTGCACGACTTCCTAAATAACTATGAATTAAACTTTAGAATTACATTCAACATTATGAAATCTTTACCCCCAATAAGTGGCATCAGTAATCAATTATAAATTTTTGTAAAAATATTAATGTTTTGTCATCCAAATATTAGTAGTAAGTATTTTATTTTAAATAGAAATTGTCAATTTGAGCAAAAATGATTCATTTTGCAAGCAAATTGTTTGTTTCAAAAATTGTAATAAATAGTGAAAATTATTTGTATGAATTGATTTGTTTTAATTATAAATTTCAATAAATTAGAAAGTTCATCTACAAGACATTCTAAAGAGGTGAATGACAATTGTTTATATTGAGAAGATATGGATGAAAAGAGAATACATTGAAGAGTTACAATTAAACATGGTATTGAAGTATTTCAGGAAAAAAAGGTTTCTGCTGAAGAAATTAAAAAAACAGCATAAAATATTAAACAGAAAGAAGAACCAGTGTGTTCCACATGTGGATGGATGTATTTATGATTTACAGATTAGTTTGTATAGTCATCACAAAATTAATTTCTAGAGCAGTTTTTTGCCTCTCTTCCTCTGTTCATTTTTTTCATTGGGGGGGGGGGATAAATTGGCCATACTCATTTACAAATAGCTGTTTATTTTTATTGTCCATGATTATATTTATATTAGAGATATCAATTACTTTGATTACTTTGTATATAATGCATAATCACAAGGGATTATGAAGAATCATAATATTTTCAAAAATATTAATAACAAAAAAAATGTAAATTTATCAAAACAACTAGTTATTTTGAATAATTTTTAATCATTTTTTATTAAATATAAGACAGAATAAATAATTAACTTTTGAAAAATAATCATTAAAAAACAATTCAAAATAAAATTATTCATCCAGTTTGTATCTAAATATGATAGAAATATGTGATAAAATTTAATGGCATTCAAGATTTTGCTGCTTATGCTATAATAAATTTAGGTTGTATGTACATCATCTAATATAATATATGAGCAAAAGAACTAACTCTTATGGGAAAAGGTATATTCATTAATCAAATTAACTATTTAATATGAGAGAACTTTCACAATTATGAGTAAATTTGATATATTCACAAATATTACTTGTATTCTTTAATATGATTAATGATTTTTAATAATTTCTGATGATTATGTATAACTTTTTTTTTAAATTCTCTATGACTTATATAAACACATGTGTATATTGAATTTAATTTCTTCTAGTTTCATATTTATAAATGAACATTGGAGACATTTCTAGAGAAATCTGTTTGCGGTTTTTAAACTTAACTTCCATCATCTTTAATATCAACAAAGCATTTTTTTTTTTACTTTACCAATTTTGCAATTTGTATTATGGCATTTGTATCTGATTAAATGAATATATTTTTTAAAAGTTACTTTAAAAAAAGAAAAAACTAATTGTGCGTATAGATTGTTAAATTATTTATTTTCATATAGTATTGAAAAAACAAAAATTTAAAAAATAAATGAATGGCTGTTATTCTTTTAGGTTTTTTAAGCATTCCCATTCATATGCCTTATTGTGTTGGTCTGCTTCAACATTTCCATTCCAGTCATTTAAATTTTCATCTGGAGTATGTTGTGTGGAAAACTTACGACGATTTGTACACTTAGTCCATGTTTTACTTTCTTTGAATTCATCAGGGCTATCATAGGATTTTGTTTTTTCTTCAACAATAATTTTCTGAAATATAAAAAAAAATATTGCTCTATAATTTTTTTTTTAAGAGTAAGATTTATATTACTAATTGTTTTTATCATCATTTTTAGTACTATTTCTGTTGAACCTCTCAAATAAAAGTCAATCTTGATAAACTTTGTAGGCATAAATTTTCTTTTGAAATTATGGAATATATTTGAACTAATTTTATTAAATATACTTTCAAAAATATTATCAAATTCACCACTTCCTTTATTTTGCTGTAATATATAAATGCAATTTTTCCACTCTATTTTTGAATACTTTTTAGCAAAAACTTTTTATTGTACATATATGTAAACAAAATCTTATGTTTCAACTGTCCTGTAGTCTTCTACAGAGCCACTTTTACTTTAATTTTTTTAAAAAAGTAAAAATGGCTCTGAAGAAGACTGCAGGACAGTTGAAATGTGAGACTGTGTATGCATATACGTACAATAAAAGGCTTTTTTTGCTAAAAAGTGTTCAAGAGTGGATAAATTGCATTTATATTTTCAAATTAAAATAACTAAATGTCTATGCCTTTTATTTATGAATGATATATAATAAAGATTTAAAAATATTGAGATGAAGAGAAGGCTTAATTGCTTCTAACATTATAAACTAATAAATTATATTCATTGACATCTTAAATTTATAAAATAAATAATAAACAGATACATACCTTATATATATATATATAATATATATATTGTTACTTTCTAATTTTATTAATAAATATATATGTGTGTCGATGACTTTACGTGGTCGTCACAATATATATAGTGACCATCTGGATGGGCACAAGGAATTGACATACTTTGTATCTGCATTGAATAGTTACATTATATTAAAAAAAAATGAAATAGCCTTAGAATTTTAAATTTTTTTTTTTTTTTGCTGGAGATTGTTTGAAGCTTAGATATGGATTGCTTATGCAGTTGATTGACCACTTTATAAGTATTTTTTATTATCGTTGTGGTTAGTGAAGCATTTAATTAATGCCAGAGAGAGGGGTTGCTATTATAGGAAATGGTATATTTGGGCAGGAAAATGCAAGATTATTTTATATTAGTGTAGTATTGGTTGAATGGTTTCAAAATCCTTATTCTTTAATACTTATCCTTTTGTCAACAATTAATAGCCATTTTAATTACATTTAGTTAAGATACTTTAATATTTATAGTATAATGTATGTGCATGCATGTATGATTCTGCATCGTTTTCATTTCATTTTCATCTTTTAACAACATTAAGCAATAGTACATGTACAATAAAAACATTTAAATTACAGTAATTATCTTAAATAATTTAACAAATATATATTTCTTTCCAATGATCAATAGATAGTTGAATCAATGAATTATTTCACAAATTAGATAAATTATTAATCATTTTTGTTTAATAGTTAATTAATATTCATTTTTCTTTCAAGTTTATAAAAGCTATTTATTTTATTATTATTTTTTTTGTCTTGATCTAATCAAAATGTTTTTTTTTTTCTGAAAAGATTTTTTTTTTTAATATGTGATTAGCCTAGATAGAAAGGAAGCGTGGGAGTAACCTTGTGAGGAAAAAAATGATCTTCTTGCTAAAGAGAGCTTTTTAACAAAGATCTCCAGTGAAAAATTTGCATATTATGTAAGGTAATGGTAGCCAGAAAACAGTGGCTCATTTTTTTTTGTGAAAGTAAAACCAGTTGCTGAAGTCAAATTGATTTAAAAAGACTTTGGAGTAAAATTTCGAAAGAATCCCAAGAAATTATTATATGGTCAAGTTAATTTCAGAATGCAGTTCTAAATTTTAAACGGTACTCAGTTTACTTTACTCTCCTCAATTTAAACATTTTTAAAATAACCCTTTCATAACTATTGCTCTTTTAAAAATGTATGTTGATAATGTCCAGTCTACACTACTCCATTTAATTGTCATTTTAAACAGGAATAAATTGTATGAATATTATTGTTGTATCACTAACCAATGTGTGTATTTTAATATATATGGGAAACACATGCAGAACTATTTTATAGAATGTATTTTAATTCTTCACTATTTTCCGTGTTGTGTTTTTGTGATGATGAAACATAGAATTAAGAATACACATAAGAGGATTAAATCATGCCATGTTCAAATTCACCATAAAGAGATAACACTATTTATTTATCTGGTATTTCTGGAAATAATACATATTTTAAATGAAGGAAATAAAATGTGAGTTCCTTCAAATTAAGTATTTGTTGAGATCGAATGGAAGAATAGAAATGCGGGTAATTTCTGTTCTCTTCGATAAAGATGGAAAATAAAACAAAATATTATTAATTGAAGAATTACTAGGGAAACACGGTATCTTAATGAACAATATTTAAGAATAAACCAGGCATATAATAAATTATAAATGGTTAAATGCTATTCAAGAAACTACTAAAATAATTACGTATTTAATTTAGAACTACAATGGAATAAGTGAGATAATTCCTGTCCAACAGTAGTTAAGAATTTATTATGTTCTCATCATAATAGAAGACAAATTGATTGCTTATGTATGATACAGTAACTTAAATAACTTTGTTATGAACATTGAAGATGCTGAGTCCTATTTAAGCATGATTATATTTGTTTCATTACCCTGCAGCAGTTTATTTTAATTTAAATTCAGTTTGGAATGTGTTCCATATTGTTTCAAAAGCCCGGAGCAGAGCTTTGCAAGTGAACTTTCATTTTAAGTTGCAAAACAAATAACTTTTGTTTCTTTATTTTTTTTTTTATTGCTTGTCATTATTAATGTATATTATTGATAATACGCTTACTTATTATTATGTTTTATTGATAATTTGGGTTATTTTGATTTTCAAGACCATCTCCGAAGCATATCCAAATGAGGAATACGCTGGTAAAAATTGATTGTGTACAAATAGGTCTTATTGTTCTTTTACAAAGGTAAAAGAAAAAAATATTTTTTTAAATATATTATTAGAGAGGTTTATATTTATTTTGTATACTTTACAATCTCAAAGTGAGAATTGTGTTCCTTTTTCAATCAACGAACGTATAACAGAAATAGTTTACTAGATATGAAAGAAAGTTTGTTCGTAATAATTATAACCATTAGATTTAAAAAAAAGTAACCTAAAGTTTATTCTGAATTAAAAGTTATACCTTGATGCAATATTTAATTACCATGTTGCCTGCATAGTGTGTAATTTAGAGTTAATTTTATATATAATTTTATTCACGGGTGTGTGTCTGTTTTGCACAATTATGACATTTGTTTGATAAAGTTCAGTTTGTGAATATTTTTATGTATAAATTTCGGATGCTGTCATTATTCTACTGAATGGAACGGATTAGTATGTTATCTGTATGTATTTATCTGCCAGCGTGTATTTATAATGTTCGATATTTAGAAGAGCTTTGAGAATGGAAAGAAATCTGATTGCGTTATAATGTTTGTAGGGATAAAAGATTTTGCTTATTTAGTATATGTTTTTCCATGAGTAGAGACTAGTTTATATTATATGCGTATGATTAAATGATATTTTTTGAAGTTGAGTGATGTTTTCTTAGAGCCCTGGTGATGAGGAAAAAGATTCCCCACCAATAGTGTATTTAGAAGTAGATGAATTATTGTTGAAGTATGATTAAATGATGTTTAGGAAGTTATGTGATGTTTTTCTTATATTCTTGGTGATGAGGAAAGAGGTTCCCCACCAACGGTGTATTTAGAAGTAGGTGAATTATTGTAGAAGTGTTCGGTAAGAGTTATCTGCTCCTCATGTAGATGTCCCTTATAATGTATAGTCTGTATAATCATGAAAATATAGCTCTGTGTTAATTAAAATGTGGCCAGATAAATTGTTAAATTATTCTTGATGTAATATTAGGGTCTTATTTTATTGATGAATTACGACATTGTCCGAAATAAAGTAATTGTGTGATATTTTCTTGATGAGTGGAGAATTTGTAGAAAAGATTATTTTCTGTCATTGTTGCTTGACACACACATACACACACATGTAATATAAATAATATCGTGTATATAAAGTATAGAGTTATTGAAATTAAAATGAGAAATAAATGTTTGAAATACATTACATTCATTTAAATAGAAGTATAAAGTTATTGAGATTAAAACAGGAAATAGATATTTTAAAATACAGTGTATTTATTTAAATAAAGGTTATAAATCATGAAATCATCAGAATGAACATGATTTTGTTGCTATGCATAAAAGGTATTCGTAATTGAAAGTGATTATTGAGTCAATTAGAGAAAGTTGCTTGGTTGAGAGCCAAATATAATTAATTTGATTTATTTTACTAATCAATGGTAATATCCTCTCAAAAGTATTTTTTTTTGTGTGTGTTAATAATATAACATGTTGTTTATTTAGTGTCATGTAGATGAAACATGTAGGCAAAGCATGGCATGTGTTTGAAGTCAGAATATTTAAGTTTGTTGTTAATTTGCTTTGATAATAGGGATAATCCCAAACTGATGCTTAAAATTTATTCCATAATTTAAAAATCTGTAGGACAAGTAGTCCAATTGTAAATATGTTAAACCAAATTTATTTTATTGTAATAAATGATTTATTTTATTTGTTTAAAATCTTAAAATTGTGTCTGGAGTTATTATTGTATACATTCGTGTTTTCCATTTCCATATCTCCACATTTCATAAATCTACCATAAAATAGATATATTATTTTAGAGTTATAATATTAAATCTGCTGGTGTCTGACAATATTGTTTTTACTTACTCCAAACATTATAAGGAACATTTGCCACTGGATAAACGTATTAGAAAGGTTGCCAAGTTAGTATATTTGTTAGATGATGATATGAAATTAAAATACCCTATTTCTGTCATTATCTTATCATTGAAACACCATAGAACATTTTAGTCAATTTGTTTCATTACATTTTTATCATACTTTAGAATTATAACTTATAGGCCAATGTAGTTTACTTAATTCAACTGTGTTTGTTAAATTCCCTGAGATCTTATTGTTTATTTCTTGATTGGCATTAAAGTAGATGTTTAGGTCGTGATATGCCAAGTCACATAATTGTTTGGTATTATAATTATAGCAAACTGATATATGTTATATTTGGATGAAGAAAGAAATTAAGTTGAAAGTATATTTTAATAGACTGTACCGATAAACATTATGATTCTTTATCATACAATTAATTAATGAAAAGGATTTACATTATATTTAGTGTTTTGTAATATTTCTTCTTTCATTTATTTATCATCATATATCTTATGAACTGCCTATAGCCTCCCACTGAGCTGAGCTGAACATAAACTTAAATATAGAGTCTCAATAATAGTTTTTGTATTATATATCTTGTTATATTGTTCTATTCATTAATAGAACTGGCACCTGGGCATTTCGCTCATGTAATGTATATGAGTGGTGTTGGAAGTGTAGGTTATAATATATATATATATATATATATATATATATATATATATATATATGCACACACACTATATTATTGTGTGCTATGTAATGCAACTGGTTATAATATGTATATTTAAATGAATTTATTTATCAATAAATTTTACATAATTTGAATTAATTTAAGGTATCTTCTTTTTCTATAGAAATATAACATACTTACTGACAAATTACACTTACTTCAACAATATCATTAAAATATTCTAAATAATTAATTCAATAGTAAAAAATATTGGGGTAGTATTATGATTTTTGTCTCTGTATAAATTTTATTTTCAAAATCTCTATTGATTGAAGTTAATTGATAATAAAAAATGTTGTATATAATATTATTAAATAATATACTGCCATAAATTTACACTTTTTAAAAAAGTGTTTTTGAAATTAAAAACAAGCAAAAAATATGTATTAAATAAAAAACTTATAAAAATTAAAAACTTCACATATACTATTCTAAAGGCACCTTTCATAAATGTGAGTAATCAATGGACACTCTATGGTAATATCTATTCAAATCTTAAAAATTAATTTTTGGCACAGTTGAAGATTAACAGTCAGAAATTGTTTAATACTTATAAATCCAAAACTTTGTATAAGCTTCATTTTAGATACTAAAAGCATTACTATTTATATTAAATTGGCACTAATTTTTAGAGATTAAAATTGTTCAATTTAATTATGAGTTATAAAAATTATTATTATTTTATTATTTATTAATGTGTATTGGTTCCTATCCCCCCTATTATTCATTAATGAACAACATTAAATGTGTATTGATTATTATTCCTCCCAAAAAATATCAAATTTAATTATATTTTATAAAAATTAAAAAAAAGTCAATATTAATTGTGCTAGGTAAAAAAAAACTGTCCATTTATAACTCAGCTGCAATAATAAATTATTTGATAATGCCACAAAAAAAAATTAATATGATTGCAAAAAGTTAAATCTTGTGTTTATATTTGAAACTTCCACAATCCAGTCATCATTCAAAGATTACAGTAAAGCTAGAGTTATATTTTTTGGTTTTTAATAAATAATTTAGTGTTAAATGTTATTTAATGTATAATAATCATTAAAAAAATACAATTTATATAAATTTTTTTTTTTAAAAAAAAAGCTAAGCTTAAAAATATCTTTTTAGAAAAGAAAATATGAATTTTTAATTATTATGTTTCACTACATTCTATGAGATTTATTTTAAAATTTAATTTAGACTTTATATATGTATATTGTAACAGTATAGAGAATTAGGGATGTACCTGAAGTGATCGCACTCATCATCATTATTCCCAAGTCAAAATATAAAATGAAATACAAATAATATGAATAAATATAAGGAATGAGCCTGAGAGATCAGCCCAGAACTAACTATAAGTAACTGTAAATTTATCAGCATTACACAAATACAATAACCATTCATCACCATGAATTATCAGCAAAAAAACTAAACAATCAAGCTTGTGACTGGATTCGAAATGGGTCTACTATAGATCTGCCTAATTATTTAGCTCTTACCAGATTGAGGAAGATTATTTAAACTATAATTTGGATGCATGAACTTAAGTGTCATTCCACAAGAATATACATTAAAAATAATACACTGAGATATTAAAACATGCTGATCATCATCAATGCTTTGGCCACTGAATACTGCTAATGTAAGGTCAACTATAAACTTAATTTCTAAATAAATAAAATGAAGTCTACTGCATAAAAATTAAAGATATCTCCTATGTGCCAACCAGAATCATCATCAACTGGATGTCAATAAACACTAAATATAAATCTCTTTTATATAACAGATTATTATGCATGAATCGAGCTTAGTGAACAAAAGCATTATAACTGTTAACAAGAGATATAATATAAACATATATTTTAAATCTAGTCTATGATTGAGTAAATTCATTGGAATAATTTTAACAGTGAAATATTAATTTATTAAAAACAATGAAAATAAAGTTACAGTCTACAGAATATGGCTATAAAGATAAATTAAGTCTTCTGATTTTGATTAATCCCAAAAAATCCACTATTACATTGTAATTTACAAATATGTCTCAGTAGGTTTACATAAAACACACTTATATAAAAGCACATAGATGTGTGGTATAAAAATTTATGAACATATTTCAATTGTCATAAACCTATAAATTAATTCATTTTTATAATATAATTAATGACTGCTTTAACATATACTATATTTTCTGAATATACAGTTAATTCAATATCAAAAAACATAAATGCTCATATATATAAGCACACAAATGTGCAGTATAATAATTTAAAAATTAACATGTTCACATTTGAATAGATTTACAAAAAAGTTTAATTCATTTTTAATAATATATAAATGCACAGATATGATGTATGCATATATAAAAAAATAGAATGAAACAAAGTTGTTAATTCATTGATTATCTATTGGTAAAAATGTTTTTTTTTTACTTTTAAAAAAGTAATATTAATTCTTTGATAGTCCTACATAAAATATTTTTTTTTTGTTGCTAACATCCCATTTGAGCCTTAAACAATAAACTATTTTCTTTGCTAATATCATAAATTAATTAGCCCCCAATATTCTGTTTACTTCTATATATATTTAAACTCTTTTTACTCTCCATACTAGTTCTCCAACTCCCTATTCTTTATTAAGGCATCTATCCTTCTATTCCATTCCTGAACACTATATCACTCAGCAATTCTCCTAACACAATCATACCATCTTTGTATAAGGACACTAACAAATCCTTTATCCAAATCTTCTGCATATCACATTATCTTTCTCACCCATCTTGTTGCCTGCCCTTTATTTATAACCCAATTAGATACAATTTTGGCTATTCTTTTATTATTTATAAACTGCAATCTATCAAACATTTTCATTTTGCTTTTTGCATCTCTCATATATAAAAACTTGGCCATGCAATTTCTCTTTGAATTGCTACCTTTGCCATCCACACATCTGCATCTAATGCATGTCTTCCTATTTCTCTTTGTATTTTTTTTAAGTAATCTAATACTCTATTACTAACACATAACACATTGTTCCCATATGTTAACCCTACTACGGTCACTCCCTTCCATACAATTCTAGCTTCATCATATTTATTATATGAGAACATTTTAAATTTCTTTATCAATAATACCTTCTTTTCATTGCTTCATTTATCAATTTTTTCTCCCATTCATTCAAGCAATTTCTCTGATTAGTTAAGATGATTCTCAAATAGTTATATATATTCAACACACTTAAATTTATACCCCCAAATAAAAATTCTTTGTCTTCTATTTCCCCAGTACTAATCATCATTACTTTTGATTTATCTTCACTAAAAAAAATTCCCCCTCCCCAACAATCCTTGTGCATGTCCTCAGCATAAACTCCATATCTTTCCTTCTTTCTGTACATAAAAAGATATCATCCACAAATAATAGACCCATCAATATATACACTCTATTGTCATCTATTGATGGTATCTCTAACCTCTTCCTAGTCTTTTTGTTGCTCTCTCCATTTCTCTTAAATATAACAAAAACAAAATAGATGACATAGGGAATCCTTACCTTAATCTTGCCCCATTTTTAACTTTAACTGATTATATATTCCCAAATTGATATGTATAGTAACTATTTTTATATAATTTATTAATAATTTCCACTAAAGCTCCATCCATTTCCAAATTTACTAAACTTACCCATAATCTATTTTTATTTACTCTATCATATGCCTTCTCTATATCTATAAAACCATATATAACTGTCTACCTGCATTCCTACTCATATCCATAAGTTCTGTAACTACAAATAAACAATTTCCAATATGCCTATCTGATTAAAAACCTTCTTGCATTTCTCCCACTATTTTATTTTCTTCAATCCAATTTGCAACCCTTCCAGCCACTATATATGAGAAAACTATATATATTACTGAGGTTACTGCTATTAGTCTATAATTGTTTAACTTTCTATGATCCTTACCATTTCCTTTAAATAGTAAGATTACTCTTGCATTACTCCAACTACCTGAAAAATCTCTCTTCAGTGCCATCTTATTAAAACATGATAATAGTTTTAATTTTGCCATATACCCTAAATTCATTACCATCTGTGCTTCCCATCCATTCAAACCTCTTGCTTTCCACTTTTCAATTTCTTACCTGCCTCATTCAGTTTATTTTCTGTAAACTTAATATTACCATTACTATATGCTTTCATGTTTGATATCACTCTGTCTTTCCCATCTAACATCTTTTCTATATCCATTTCATACTTATTTAAGATTATCTCTAATTCTTCTGTAGAATTACACTCTATTTCCTAATCATCTAGTAATACTATTTCTATCTCCCCTATATTCCTTCTTTTAATGTATTTCCAAAATTTTTTTATTTCCATCTTTTCCACTTTTATTAATATCTTCCAACAATTTTCTATTCAATTTTATTCTCTCTATATAATTATCTATTTTAGCCAATTTCTTTTTTCTAAGTACTTTTCCTATTTAGCATTAACATCTTTTTCACTTTCTTTGTTCTTAGTAGCACACTTATATTCTCTGCATGCTCTTTCCATCTCTTTTATATTTTTACTAACTCTCATATTTTTATTACTTTTATTCTTCTGAATATACTCCCATTAAACACTATTAAACCACTTTCTCTATTTTACCACACCAGTCCTTATACTCATCCCCAATCAAATCCACCATGGTTTCTTCAACTTTTAGTTTATACTCTTCTAACCTACTCTTGTCATTCACTCTCCATCTACATCTTTCAGTATCCTTTCCACTTTTCTTACTATTTTCTACCACATTACTAACCATTTCTATAATGAACTTGTGATCACTATTACATACTCTCTTTTTATTATTAAAAACCTTAACTTTCTGTACATTATTCATTTCCTCTTTCTCTAATAATACATAATGTATTGTGTGGAATCTATTATTTCTAGACTTTGTATACTGTCCCTCATAAATACTTGATTATCATTTCCAAGGTTCAAATTCACTCTCTGACAAAAATTCTTCAAAAGCTGTCAATTCTTATTATCTACACCATCAATTTCTTCAATATGTCCATTCATATTCGCTATAACCATTATTCTTTCCCTTTTTTTTTGAAACTCTGTATATCTTTAACTAGGCATTCATATGTGCTACTGTTCCACTCCATTATAGTTTCACTATCTCCAATGGCAATATATACTGCAACTACAATCCATTCTTGTCTTCCCAACCTTATTCCAAATGCTTTTGATACTTAGTAGTATTGAAATATTTTTTTGACATAACTCCAATACCACCACCCCTTTTTCTCTTTTCT
Source organism: Epiperipatus broadwayi (assembly GCA_028023455.1). Lineage (NCBI taxonomy): Eukaryota > Metazoa > Onychophora > Udeonychophora > Euonychophora > Peripatidae > Epiperipatus > Epiperipatus broadwayi. The sequence goes on from JAQFVV010000077.1 coordinate 3,182,881, forward strand.
TTTTATACCCTGCCATACCAAGTCTTCCAGAATAAGTTTTTCTTCTCTTAAATGTATTTCCACTACTGCTAATACCTCAAGTTCTTTATTTTTAATTGCTTTGTTTAAGTCCAGCCACTTTTCTGGTCTTCTACCACCTTGCATATTCAAATACTCAATTTTAACAATTTCTTCTTTCCTAACTACTCTTTTATAAATTCTTTTGACTCTTTCTTCTTCAATACATTTATAAATAACTTGCTCACTATTAACTTTACAGACCCATTCCCTCTCCACATCTACATTTATATCTAAATCAGCTACCCTTTGATTATTTCTTACATCCAGTCCATTCTTCTTCTTTTGGTTAACACTGCCAATAAAAACACCATTCTCTATATAAGTTTAGCAAACTATATTCCTTATAAATCAAACTCTCTAAAATTTCACTTTCTTGTTTGATGTGATGTGATGAGAAGTGATGCACTGTGACTTCTCTCTTTATATGGGGTCAGAAATATCTCAGAAACTATGCTCCTCTTTCCATTACCTACCCTTAGGTTTCCCATATCCTTCTTCATTCCATTTCACAACATAATCTTTGTCAACTCCATGGACTTTATATCTAAATCCATGTTATCTTTTCCCAAACCCAGCATAAAAACCAATAACCCACTTTCTTTATAATCACTTTATATTTATTCTTCCATAACTTCATTATTTGTACCCTTTCTGCTTTTAAGCATTTACATTCAATTAACAGATGCCTAATGTTTTTTATGCCTTCCTTACACAACTTGCAGAAATAAATCACCCATATTTTTCCATTTATTTATATATTCCCTGTTCAAGCCTTAAAGAGTAAACTACTTTCCTTGCTATTATTATAGATTAGCTCCCATCCAATATTCCATTTATATCTCTATATATTTAAACTCTTTTTACTCTCCATACTAGTTCTCCAGCTCTCCAACTCCCTATTCTTTATTAATGAATTTATTCTTCTATCCCATTCCTTACCACCATAACACTCAACAATCCTCCTAACATAATCATCCCACCTTTTGTACAAGTATATTGGCAAAAATTCTTTATCCAAATCTTCTGCATTCCATATTACCTTTCTCACCCATCTTTTTGCTTACCCTTTACTCATAACCTGATTAAGTACTATTTTGGCTATTCTTTTATTATCCACAAACTGTAATCTACTGAACATTTTTATTTTGCTTTTTGCATCTCTCATATAAAAACTTGACCATCCCATTTCTTCTTAAATTGCCTCCTTTGCTTTACACACATCTGCATCTAATGCATATTTTCTACATCTTTTTGTACTTTTTCTAAATAATCTAATATCCCTTTCCAACACAGAATACATACTTGCCATATGGTAACCCTGCTACTGCCACTCCCTTCCATAGAATTCTAGCTATATCATATTTATTATATGAAAACACTGTTAATTTCTTTATCCATCCCTTTTTTCTTTACTTCATTTATCAATTTTTTTCCTATTGATCCACACAATTTTCCCTATTACTTAAGTTGATTCCCAAATAATTATATCTATTCACCGCCTTAACTTTATATCTTCCAATAAAAATTCTCCATCTTCTCTTTCCCCAGTATTAACTATCGTTACTTTTGATTTTTCTTCACTAAATTTAATCCCCATCTCTTTACCCACCTTCACACATGTCCTCAGCATAACTTCCATATCTGTTCTTTTTTCTACACACAAAAGAAATTATCCACAAATAAAAGACCCAACAAAGTATATACTTCATTGCCACCTATTAATGGTATCTCTATCCCTCTGCATAGTTTTCTATTGCTCTCTCTCCATTTCACTCAAATACAACAAAACAAAATAGGTCACATAGGGTATTCTTGCCTTAGTCCTATCCCATTTTAACTTCAATGGATTCAATATCCCCTAATTGATATATATGTAATTATTTTCCTATAATTTCTTAATAATATTCACTAAAGCTTTATTCATTTCCAAGTTTTCTAAACTTACTCATAATCTATTTCTATTTACTTCATCATATGCTTTCTCTATATCTATAAAACTCATATATAACTGTCTACCTGCATTTTTACTCATTTCCATAAGTTGTGTAACTACAAACAAACTATCTCCTATACTCCTGTCTGAACAAAAATCTTCTTGCATTTTCCCCACTTTTTTATTTTCTTCCATCCATTTTGCAACCCTTCCAGTTGCCATATATAAAAAAATTATATAAAATGGATGTTACCACTATCAGTCTATAATTGTTTAAGTTTCTATGATTCTTACTCTTTTATTTAAATAATAGACTTACTCTTGTATTACTCCAACTACCCGGAAAAACTATCTTCTTTGCCATCTTATTAAAACATGAAAATAGCATTACTTTTGCCCTATACACTAAATTCATTACCATCTCTGCTGCTCATCCATCTAAACTTTTTGCCTTTCCACTTTTCAATTTCTTACCTGCCTCATTCAATTCATCTTCTGTAAACCTAATATTCTCATTATTATAAGCTTTCATGTTTTCTATCACTTTGTCCTTCACATCTAACATCTTTTCTATATCTATTTCATACCTATTTAAAATTCATTTTTCTTTTTTAGAGCTGCACTCTATTCCCTCATCATCTAGTAGTACTATCTCTTTTTCCCCTATATTTCTCCTTTTAATGTAATTCCAAATTTTTTTACTCCCATTTCCATTTATATTAACCTTTTAGGGTTTTTTTATGAAATGACTCAAAGCCGCTTCAAATCGCTTGAATTCCGTTACTTTTAATGCTACGATAAAGATTTTGCACTTTTTTTAAAGGTTAAAAAAAGTTCCCTAAGATACTGTCCTCTCTTGAATTATTTTACAAGTAAAAAAAGTATAACAAAATAAGTAGGCTGGATATACTTCATTTTGATTGGCTGTAACCATCAAGTTCAAAGAAAGCTGCTTGTCAAAGTCGCTTGTCAAAATGAAACTGCTAAGATTTCTTTTCTTTCATTTTGAAAGTGATAAACAAATGTTTTAAATCATTTTAAAAGTATTTTTTGATGTATTTTTTTGACATATTATAAATTATTTTGATAAAATATGCTAAAAATAAAATTATTTTAGAAAAATAGTTAAGATTTTAGCAAAAATTATTTACTTATCCATGCAATATAAAATTAGGAAAGAAATCATTGATGTCATCAAAACATTTTGATTGGTCAGTAATATTTGTTTTAGATTTGCCATTATCAAATATTTTTATAATTATAAATAGAAATTTATTTTTGGAAAAACTTTTGTTCATTTTCATAATCTGAAAAATTATTAATATACTTTTTACAAATGAAACTAAAGTGAATATAATATTAAAAAATGAATATATTTTGACATTGAGTTTGTGACTTGACCAATTAAAAGTTTAGACTTTTACCTCACTTGGCCAATAAAATAAATAGCACTTCAAAAGTTAATATCCTTCAACAATTTATTATTCAAATTCATTCTTTTTCTATAATTATCTATTTTAGCCAACTTCTTTTTTTCCAAGTACTTTTCCCATTTAACATTAATATCTTTTTCACTTTATTTGTTCTTAATAGCACACTTATATTTTCTGCATGCTTTCCCTTTTTTTTACATTTTAACTAAATCTCATTTTTTATTACTTTTATTCTTCTGAGTATTCTCACCTAATATCCTATTTGTCACTTTTTCTATTTCACTACACCTGTCCATACCTCATCCCCAACTAAATCTTCCATTGTTTCTTCAACTTATATTTTATACTCTTCCAACTTACTCTTATCATTCACTCTCCATATAATCTTTCACTATTGTTTCTACTTTTATTTTTATTCTCCAACACATTACTAACCTTTATGATCACAATTACATATCTCTCTTCATTATCAAATACCTTAATTTTCTGTACTTTATCCATTCTTTCTTTCTCTACTCATACATAATCTATTGTGTGGTTTACATTAGTTCTAGACCATGTTACAAAATTTCTTCAAAAGCTGTCCATTCTTATTATCTACATCATTAATTTCTTCAACATGCTCATTTATATACCCTATAACCATTAGTCTCTTTCCGTTTTCTTTAAAACTCTATATATATTCTTAACTAGGCATTCATATATGCTACTGTTCCACTCCATTATACTTTGACTATCTCCAGTAGCTGTATACACTTGTCTTCCTAACCTTATCTCAAATCACAAATGTTCTTGACATTTAACAGTATTTAAATATTTTTTGTTATAATACTTATACCATCACCCTTTTTTCTTTTCTATTTATACCCTGCCATACCAAGTTTTCCAGAATAAGTTCTTCTCTTATATATCTTTTCACTACTGCCAATACCTCAAGCTCTTCATTTTCAATTGCTTTGTTTAATTCCAGCCACTTTTTTGGTCTCCTACCACTTTGCATATTCAAATACTCAACTTTAACAATTTCTTCTTTCCTAATTACTCTTTTATAAATTCTTTTGATTCTTTCTTCCCCATTACATTTATAAATAACTTACTTACCATTAATTTTATAGGTCCATTCCCTCTCCACATCTACATTTATATCTAAATTAATTCCCCTTTGTTTATTTCTTACATCCTGTCCATTCTTCTTCTTTTTAATAACACCACAATATAAATCCCCACCCCCCTTTATAAGTTTCTCAAACTGCATTCTTTATAAGTCAGACTCCCTAAAACTTCACTTCTTTGTTTTTCTAAGTGCAATCTATGTTTATTATATAACTCCCTCTTTCCAATAAATCAATCCCACATAGCCACAAACATAACATCATTTTTCTTACACAATTTTTTAAATCTCTCATTAATAGAATATGCTCTAACATATACCTTTTGTCAAATCTTGGTAGTAATCCAACTATCCCTACTCTTTCTTTAATCTTGCTCAAATTCCTAATCAATTCTATGTACTCATCCATTATTCTCTCTGATGGCTCTGACAAATTATTAGCTCTGACAAATTATTAGTCCCTACCATAACATACACATCTCTTCTACCTTGCTTTTGTACTTTATCTGCAACACCCCTAATTCTAGCTCCAGGCAAAAATACTCTTACATACCTGTTTTTATTTTCCTTTGCAATTATATCCCCATATTCTCTAATTACTGAATCTCCTATCAATACTGTCTCATAGAGTACTTTCATTGCTCCATCCATAACATTCTTCACTATCTTCTGGACTTCCTTATCTATTTTTTCTTTATCATTCCTACTCAATAATTCATTAATCTGTTCACACTTTGTCTCTAACAATTTTTATTTTGCTTCTATATCCTTCACCTTTTCCTCTATCTTTCTTATACTTTGGCTAACCATCTTCATTGCACTATGAATTTCTCCACCCATAACTCCTGACATTTCACTAAAACCATACAGTGTTCTAACTTTCTTAACTACATTTTGTTCCCTTTCCCCTGACTTTCTCTTTAGAGTATCTACATGTAGACACCACTTTTTCACTTCTTTTATCACATTTATACCCTGTCTACATAACCATAAACCTGTTACATTCTTCCTAGTCTTATTCAAACATTTCAAGTGATAAACCTCATCATACACAGTACACTCTACTAGAGCACACCTAGTTTTTTTTGTCAATTATATATGCATTGTAGAATACAAATAAAATCCATATTTCTTATTTTCCAAGTTACCTACTCTATATTTGACTTTATACTTCCTCTCCTACTCTTCAAATCCCCTTGTGTCGATAACCATGTGTTTTTCAACCTTAGGTCTTCAAAATGTTCTTTTTTTTTCAAATAAATCAGTGTTCTTACATTTAAAAAAATTTTTTAGTAGCAAACTTATTAAAAAACCACATACACCTTTGTTATAAATATCCTTACTAACACATATTTAACAAAACAATTTTTTAAACTTCTATATATAAAATGGTGAATGAAACACTTTCTAAGTGTTAAAAATTGCAATCTTTCAAAATTCAATTAACTCTCTCTCTCTCTTGATCACAATTTACACTTTTATACACAATAATCAGTCTTTATATCAATGATCTCAGATGATTAATTGCATAAAATGAAGCAAATAACAATAGTAAACTTAACTTAGCTCTTTGATCAGAATAATCATATCCACTCATGTGATGATGTTTGACTTCTCCTTAAACAGAGTCAGAATCTCTCAGCAACTATTCCCAGAGAAACCTGTTAGTCACTTTGAACCCCTTTCCATTCCCCACCCTAGGATTTCCCATAATCTGCTCCATCCCATTTCCACAACATAATCTTTGTCAATTTTATGGCCTTTATATCTAAATCCCTCTTATCTTTTCCCAAAGCTAGCATAAGAACCAATAACCCAATTTCTGTCTAATCACTTTGTTCATATTTATTTTCCCATAACTTCATTATTTGTACCCTTTCTGCTTTCAAGTATTTACATTCAATCAACAGATGCCTAATATTTTCTATATCTTCCCTACACAATTTTCAGACTAAATCACCCAAATTTTTGCATTTACATGTATATTCTCTTGTTGCTAAAGATCTCATTCAAGTCTTAAACAATAAGCTACTTTCCTTACTATCATCATAAATTAACTCACACCCAATGTTCTATTTACTTCTATATATGTTTAAACTCTTTTTACTCTCCATACTAGTTCTCCAGCTCTCCAACTCCCTATTCTTTATTAATGAATCTACTCTTTTATCCCATTCCTTACCACTATGACACTCAACAATTCTCCTAACACAATCATCCCACCTTTTATACAAAGTATACTAATATAAATTCTTTATCCAAATCCTTTGCATACCACATTATCTTTTTCACCCATCTTGTTGCCTGCTTTTTACTCATAACTCAATTAAATACTCTCTAGCTATTCTTTTATTTTCCATAAACTGCAATCTACCAAACATTTTCATTTTACTTTTTGCATCTCTCATATAAACACTTGACCATCCCATTTCTCCTTGAATTGCCTCCTTTGCTGTCCATACCTCTGCATCTAATGCATGTTTTTATACTTCCCTTTTTACTTTCTCTAAGTAATCTAATACCCTTTTACTAACACATAATACAACATTACCATATGTTAACCCTGCTATTCTAACTTCCTTCCATACAATTCTAGCTACATCATATTTATTATATGAAAACACTTAATTTCTTTACTAAACCCTTTCTTTTCCTTGCTTCATTTACAAATTTTTTCTCCCATTTAACCAAGCAATTTTCCTGATTACTTAAGATGATTTCCAAATAACTATATCTATCCACCATACTTGACTTTATATCCCCCAATAAAAAATTCTACATCTTCTCTTTTTTCATTATTAATCATCATTATATTTGATTTTTCTTCACGAAATTTAATCCCCATCTCTTTACCCCCCCCTGCACATGTCCTCGGAGTCAGTACTAATAGCAGCCTCTGTGTTGATTTAATATCTTACTATGAAAAGCAATTAATGCTTTCTGTACATGAAATTTGCAATATAGAAGTTAATGTGGTTTGAAAGCCTTCAGCATTTATCTTGTCCATCTGTTAATTAGACCATTTTATAAGATTAGATAAAATGTGAATCTGATCTTGACAGAAAAAATCAGTAATATCCCTATTTTCTTTATACAATATTTATTTTGTATATATATAGAAACAAAGGTGAAAGAAATTATTATTGACAGAAAGGAATCCAATAACATACTTATATACTGTAAATATTATTTAAAATATTAATTTTCAGAGTTAATAAAATGTGAGAAACAATCTATTTGTTTATTTTACAAAGACATATTAATAATTTTAAATAAGTTAACATTAGATAAATATTGATTATTAAATTGAAGAAATCATAAAATTTTTTAACTATCCAAAGAAAACATCAGTGACTTAGGTTTTTTCAATTAATTCTGAAAAAAAAAAAGTCTTTAAATTTTATTATGCATTTTTTTTATAGAATAATATTAATTAGTTTATATTTAGAAAGGTAAAATAGACTGTTTGAAATATATTTATTATCCAAGGTTATTTTATATTAGATGATGAATATAAGCCTGGGTCCTTAAGAGTAATAATACTCAATGTTATTAAATTTTTAAGTGTAATTATAGTATTGTTAAAATAATTTTAGTGTCAAATCAATAATTTGAAAGGTGCAATTTTTTTTTATTAAAAATGTGTGTGTACGCATATGTTTGGGTGTTTACAGTTGGATCAATTTAGCCTTTATATGTAGATAAACCAGATGAATATGCAATTTAAACGTTATTACTACATTTATTATTTTATTTCTCCATATTTAAGAAATTACTATGTATGTGATATTTGTTAATATGTGAGAATCAGATGTAATATTCTACTTGTGCTTATGGAGAATATTTTTTTTTAGGACTGTTAATTATTCTTATTTGAAATTAATTAATAAAATCATTAATCTTTATTTTTAATTATTGCAATAAATACTGTATTGAATATTTTGTCCAATTCACTTCGGCATACATATTCAGTAGAGTCTTTTATTATTCAAAAAATCTGAATTGGTCAATAATAGAATTTGATATTCATGTGAGAGAGGGAAATGTTCTATGCAATTTTTAAGGGTCTAAGTATTGAGTGTTATATTATGAAGTATAACCATAAAATGGCTAAAAGTCATCTTCAGAGTCCACACTATTAACATTGTGTAATTATTACTATATTTATGGACAATACATTCATGGGATGATATAAACTGTATGTGATCATTTTCATTATCATAATCATTATAGCTATATATGCATGATTTTATATATTATACCTTCAATTCTTATGGCTTTTATGTTCTGTTACAAAAGATACCCTACATGAGACTGATGATGAATATCATCAGAAATTATAATTTATTTGATATTTTTAATTACATTCATCTTGTCATTTCTTTTATTACACGCAAATGACATTCAAGGATAAGTCATGCTATGTAAATAGTTAATTAAACAGTATACAAATATGTAAAAAGCATTGGTGGTCGAGCGGTCAGCACAGCTGCTTTACAAGCAGTTGTCCCGGGTTAGTAGGTTCACTTTCCAGCCAATGCTATGACACATGAAAAAAATATATAAATAGTATTAGTGTTACTTTATGTGCTGGCTTTCTATAGATACTTTCATGATTTTTTGAATGGAAATATTTGATTAAAAAACAACCAATCTCTTACTGGATATATATTTTTACTCATAACTAACATGATCATAAATTTTGAAACTAGTTGAGATCAAACCTACCAAAGCAACTCAAATTCTATTTAAATTCAATCAAATTATCCCATATGATATCAAAATTTGAATATAAATTTACTATTAATTTGTCTTTTGTGTATTGGCTTACTTCTAATAAATGAGAATAATTTTTTTTAAATTGATCTCATTTTTAAGTGTTACTTTCAACTTTCAAATAAACATTTAAATATATAAATAATTAATTAAATGTCATACAAATAGGTAAATAATTAAACATTACTTTTTATTCATATTCTGTATGAAAGTTTGAAAAGCGTTAAACCAGCAATGTTGATAAAACAACTAATCTCTTGTGCACATATGTTTCTGACATTATCAGAAACTACTCCATCAAAAACAGCAATACAAATTGCAACACTCATTCTGATATCAAAGTTTGAAAGTAAATTTAATGGTAATTTAACTAATTCTACCTTTATACAAAAAATTAAATAGCTTTCATAAGACTACAGCAGAATAAAATCCTGACAATTCCACATAGAGGAAGTATAAAGGAAAAGATATTACTTTCCAGCTCTTTTTTTACTCATTTTATTTTCTAACTAAAAATAGCTAAATATTTATTTTTTTCTTCTTCAGAAGTTCTCACACTTGAGAGTATCTTTATATTTTTATTTTCTATATCTTTTTATCCATATCTACTGCTAACAATCTATTAGTTGCCCTTACTGTTCATCAGGTGTTTCACATTGTTTTTTGGTTTTCCTCTTCCTATTCTTCCCAATCAATTATCATTCTTAATGCTGTACTCTTTTTCAGTTAAGAAATCAAAAATTAATAAGAAAGATAATATTAATTTATTGACTAATTTTGGATAGCCAAAATTGTTTATTAAAAGGTGACTTTTAATTCTGATTACAAACTGCTACAAATTTCAAATTTGCCTACCAAAATATGTTACCATTTCACACGTAGGCTAACATATTCTATGTACAACTTTCTAATGATTATGTAAAAACACATATTATTCTATGAAATAACTGAAAGTGTAGCAATTTATCAACATTTTGTTACAATGATAGAATGACAGAGTTGTGAGTTCTTTGAATCAAAGCTGAATCAAAGCTTACCTATCAATTTTAGTGTTTAAACTTGCGTAGACCTTCCATTTAATTAATCTTGTGATTACATGCTTTTATTAAGGAATCTTATTATCATGTAAGAGGTTAAAAGCGAAAGCATCTATTGGGTAAAACAAGAGATGTAGTAAAAATTGGATTACAAAAATTATGAAAATTATGTATGATGAGGTGTAAATGAGTTTTATAATATAAACAACATATGCAATAATTGAGTCAAACTTAATATTTGACTTGATTAAAATTAATTTTTGAAGGTCTATTATCTTTATATTACCATGTAGTATCTTTGTTACTATTCCTTCACCTCAATGTTTATTTTATTTACATGACATCATATATAACTTGATGTAATCTTAGTCTGTCATTTCAATATTATTTATTATGAAGTATTTTTTCTGCATTACTAAGCCAAAATATGTCATTTACTGTGTAATACCACTTTAACATCAAGATCACATTACTTCATGAGTTTATTTTCAGTTGGAGAAAGTTGATCACTTAGTTATGCCTTTTCATTTAATTAGAGCAAATAATCTTATGTTGCTTCTGAGACCGATTTTTAGTAGTACCCATAATAGCTTGATGGCCAGAGAATATGAGTATGATTTTGTCAGAGAAATGAATCTGTGAATAAAAAATGTGAAAGTATTTTTCACATGTTTTATTTGATGCCTAGTTATAAGCTAAATGTTTATCTGACATCTTCATATTAATATGCACAATTTAAAAATATACAGAACTCATATGATGCTAAAAAAGAAAAGAAAATGAAGAATATTGCAACTAGAAAGACTGCATTATTTTCTTGCAAATAATATTAAGACTAACAAGGCAAAACTCTCTCCATACTGTAGTGCCAGCCTGTGCCAAACAGAGTAATCAATGAATGCCAGAAGGCTTGTGCATAAAATCCCTAACTAATGCCTACTCATCCAATATCCCCAGACTAGTTTTTGGCTTGTGGCTTTCATCAGTGAGGAGCTTTGGATCTGAGAGCACTGCACCTAGATCTTAGGATCTAATGCAATGCTCCAGCACAGGCTGGCACTACTGTATGGAGAGAGTTTTGCCTTGTTTATAAACAATTATGTGCTAGTATGAGATGGTGATCATGTGAATATTAAGACTATATAGCATTTTAGAATAACAAATTTGTCAAATAATCACATAAATAAAATTTTAGTTAAACATCTCAATCATTTCACTATTCAACTGCAAGGTAGATGAAAATGGAATCAATTTTATCTATGGCTCAAATTTATTTATTAGAAAAGTCAAAATTAACTAACTAATGTCCATCTCAACTGTCCTTTTTTGATAGATATATTTTAAAAGTAAAAGCAATATTTTTTAATAATAAAAAAGAAATATAGTCAGCATTACAATAAAATACTTAAACTCCGACTTTCACACGATCCTCAATTATCCACACTATCTCATACTACTGACACACTTGATCACACATATGTCAAAAATATAAACAATCACCAATAGATGTATTTCGTGCTAAACCAGCACTCATCAGTTGGTCCAGATTATCATCTCCACACATATATACATATAATCTGGACCAACTGATGAGTGCTGGTTTAGCATGAAATATGTATATTGGTGATTGTTTATATTTTCGACATGTGTGTGATCAAGTGTGTCAGCAGTATGAGATAGCATGGATAGTTGAGGGTCGCGTGAAAGACTGAGTTCAAACCCCTATATATTACATATTGGAGTGCAGGTATGAACAAAAGCCTGTACTGTAGAAAAATTCATATATATTAATAAAACATTTATTAACTTCTTACAAGTTGTTTATATATATTTAAACAGTAGATAAAAATTCTAATATAACTTTAGGAGAAAAAGAAAGAGAAAAATATAAATAATTAAGTCTTTTTTTGTTTTAATAATTTTTTAAACAGAAAATACTGGCTTGAAAAAAGTACAAGAGTATTCAAATATTCAATATAAATATTTTACATAAACTACCAAAGCAGTTATATATTGAAACACTAATGAGTTGTTAGTCGCTAGAAAGATTATATGACACATGAACACCAGAACGGGCACGCAAACTGGGTTCATCATTATTTATGCTTATAGTCAGTAATTAGGGAAGTATTAATAAAGTTTAAATAACAACATTTTGAATAAATATCAAAAACGTATTTATTGTTCAAATTTTGATTTCAATAAAGATCAGTATAATACGTAAATGTTTATATTAGGGATAAGCAATCGCGGCTCATGTGCAACATGCAGTTTTTTTTACTTCAAGCATGTCACTAGTAATTTGTAAATATATAACAAACCTACTATTTATATATTGGCTGAGTTTAAATATAAGCAAGGATTTTAAAATAACCGCTCTCAGACATTTTCATAAATAAGTAATAAAAACGTATTGAATTTTTATTTTATTATTATTACGACTTTTCTTCCAAAACGTAGGCTTGTGACTAAGACCTGTAGAGGTCCCTACTATCGCATTTTTTTTTTCATATGTCATAGCATCGGCCGGGACGCGAACCCACAACCGTCTGCAACCAACTACTTGCTTGCATGGCGGCTGCGATACCTCTCGGCTAACAACGCAAGACTACTATCGCATTTTTACGCGCGTATTCTTGAAGTTACAGCCTTAGTAAATATTAGAATATAAATTTTATAAAAAGCAATTAAGAAGCTAACGTTGTAGGCTTGTCCTAGCGGTTAGCATAGCTGCCTTCCAAGCAGCTGGCCCGGGTTCGCTTCCCGGTTAATGCTTTGAATATATATATGAAACTGAAATTTCAAGTCATTCCCTAAGAGCAAATCAACTTTCTAGCATTAGAATCTCAAAATGTCATTAATGTCAAAATAATTTTTGTTTGTTAGTTTGTTTTTAATATAATTTTTATGTTATATATATATATGCGGTTACTGCTACGTTTTATTGCTAAAACTAGTTTATTTATAAAAATACATCTTGTTAATTATTTATTTAGTAATGATATTCTCATTTTTTATTTAGATTGAAATCAAAATTCCACTTCAGCTATCATCAGAATATTGGTCTAGTGCATTAGAACAAATTTTGCTTTTCATATTAATTAAGAAATCTATGTTTTCCATTAACCTACTTTCCACCTTCTCTCTTGCCCATTCTTTTTAAATTTTTTAATTTGGATATTTAATTAAATAAAATGGTTTTTCATATTAAAAAGATTTCCAAGCTCTGATTTAGAGAAATTTGAAAGTTTTAAAATGAAAAAAAAAATTAAATAATTACAAAAAGACAAAAAGATTATAATTAAAACTTTCATTCAATATTTGTAAATTATCATACAGTAGTAAACCATTCATCCTATATAATGAGCTTGCCAATAGCTCTTAACAAGCTTTTCAGGATATCTCTATCTCCAGACTGTTTTCATGCTTTTGACATTCCTCTGTGAGGCGCTAGGATATTCAAGCATTAGGTTGTAAAAATGGCAGACATTTTTGTGCACTCCAGAAAAACTAGAATTTATTCGTAAGGCTGTTTTTAGATTGCGCTCTGATAGCTGAGGAATTTAATTAGTGCATTGACGTAATGGCGATCGACAATTCCTAGAAATATTTGCTAATTACAAATATTTCTAGATAAGAGGCGTTACTCTATTGGTCAGTGCATTGATTGATTGTTGCAGTTGTCAGAGAGTGATAAGAACACTGGGTAACATCGGGCAGTGTAATATAGACGGGAGTAGAGAGCAGTGTAACATCGGGAGCTGTAGAGAGCAGTCACGCAGTAGCAAGTTGCAGACCATGCGTTTGGAGAGCAGCCGCTTGCAGACCATTCATTGGAGAGCAGTCGGTGCAGACCATGCCTTGGAGAGCATCCGTGGCTGAGCGTTGCAGACCAATTCATTGGAGAGTTTCGTTGCAGACCAATTCGTTTGGAGAGCTTCGTGGCAGACCAATGCGTTTGGAGAGCTTCGTTAAGAAAGAACAGCGTGGGAATTGTAAAACGTTATTTGCTGACCGCACAGTATGACTTGCAGTTATAACCTTGGAGCAGTCATAAGTGCAGATACTACAATGGCGCAGTCGCATTTGAACCTGGGAGTAGCGAATACGTTGAACTATAAGTTTAGCTGTAGACGGAGAAACTGGGCGAAAATGACAATCCCAATTAGTAACGTTAACATCGGTGAAAGTTTGGAAATAAAATGTTTGTGCAATTAACATCGGAAGCTAACGTAATTGAAAAAAAAAAAGTTTCAGCAGATGTTAAATCGCATATTTCTGAGTGAAATAACGGGAAAGTAGCGAGAGAAAAACAACACCAAGGAATAGCAACAAGGGTTTTTCTGGAGTGGAGGGAGGTGTGTAGTGTTTGTAAAAATGGCAGACATTTTTGTGCACTCCAGAAAAACTAGAATTTATTCGTAAGGCTGTTTTTAGATCGCGCTCTGATAGCTGAGGAATTTAATTAGTGCATTGACGTAATGGCGATCGACAATTCCTAGAAATATTTGCTAATTACAAATATTTCTAGATAAGAGGTGTTACTCTATTGGTCAGTGCATTGATTGATTGTTGCAGTTGTCAGAGAGCGATAAGAACACTGGGTAACATCGGGGCAGTGTAATATAGACGGGAGTAGAGAGCAGTGTAACATCGGGAGCTGTAGAGAGCAGTCACGCAGTAGCAAGTTGCAGACCATGCGTTTGGAGAGCAGCCGCTTGCAGACCATTCATTGGAGAGCAGTCGGTGCAGACCATGCCTTGGAGAGCATCCGTGGCTGAGCATTGCAGACCAATTCATTGGAGAGTTTCGTTGCAGACCAATTCGTTTGGAGAGCTTCGTGGCAGACCAATGCGTTGGAGAGCTTCATTAAGAAAGAACAGCGTGGGAATTGTAAAACGTTATTTGCTGACTGCACAGTATGACTTGCAGTTATAACCTTGGAGCAGTCATAAGTGCGGATATTACAGTAGTAAACCATTCATCCTATATAATGAGCTTGCCAATAGCTCTTAACAAGCTTTTCAGAATATCTCTATCTCCAGACTGTTTTCATGCTTTTGACATTCCTCTGTGAGGCGCTAGGATATTCAAGCATTAGGTTTAAAATACCAGGTCAAGCCCAGCATTTATCTAATGTTTAACTATGACATAGAAAATCTGAAATTTTCAGACATCCATATGTCTTCAAATCCAGCTATTTAAATTAAATAATGATATGGAACTGAAATAAGTTCAGATATACCATATATTAATAGCTTTAGCAAAATAAAATCACCAAAGCCTTAAGAGCAATAATAATAATTGCAAGGAAAGCAAGTCATATATCATATGACTTAATTTAATAAGTTTGTATTAGAAATGTTATATAATGAGCATGCCAATAGCTCAGTAAGTTTTTAGAATATCCCTATCCTCAGACTAGTTTCATGCTTTTGGCATTCCTCAGTGAGATGCTAAAATATGCAAGCATTAGATTCAAAATACCAGGTCAATCCCAGCCCTTTATCTAATGTTTAAGTATTAAGTAGAAAATCTGAAATTTTTGAATATCCATATGTCTTCAAATCTAGATATCTAGTTTAAATAGCCACATGGAACTGAACTAAGTTCAGATGCATCATATATTACTAACTTTAGATTTTCTACTTACTATTTAAACATTAGATAAAGTAGTGGGCTTGAGCTGGTATTTTAAATCTAATGCTTGAATCCTAACACCTCACTGATGAAAGCCAGAGCTAGAAACTGGTCTGGGGATAGGGATATTTTGAAAAGGTTAAGAGCTACTGGCATGTTCATTATATAACATTTGTAATACAAGCTTATTAAATTAAGTCATGTGATATATGACTTGATTTCCTTGCAATTATTATTATTGCTCTTAAGGCTTTGGTGATTTTATATTGCTAAAGCTATTAATATATTGTAACCAGTTGCATTACATAGAAAATACTAATATAGTGTGTGTGCATAAATATATATATATATAAAGTTGAAAAGAAAAGTAGAAATAAACACAGAATAAATTTTTGTAGATATTTTTCTATATTTCCTAAAATAAAATAAGTAAATGGTTAAATAACTCTGGGTTTAAAGTAAAATTTCATTGTGAAATAAGTATTTTAAAAAGGTCTGATAAATAATATTTCTAATTCTGATTTTGAAATTAGCAAAAAAAAAAAGCATAATTTATTTTTTAAAAATCTTTTAATTAATACTTGTATAGAATATCTTTTTTAATAAATGCTTATTTGCATTTCTACTACCTAGTTAAAAATCTTTGTAGATTAAAAATTCTAAAGGATTATCACACCTTTGGTCAAATTCCAAAGATTAAAGTAAAAACATGAATATCACACTTTGATAGAAATTTCCAGCTTGTTTTCAAATGGATTAGACATTGAAAACAGCCACTGTGTTTTTGTCACCTGACGGTTATAAAAGACTGATAAAAAATATCAGTTAGTCTGGATAATGATTTTTTAAGAGAACAGTCTGACTGGTAGTTTTTATAAAAATTCAAAGTTGGTTACAATATTTTGTTGCAGCTTGTTGAAGTTTGCAGCAGGTAGTCTTAGCAGACCATAGAGTTTGGCAGAATAACTACCATGAACTGATGTAGCTGAAGGCAGGATAGTTGATTCAGAAACTGCTACCATTTTCCTTTGCAGGAGTTTGAATTTACATGGAGAAAAATAACCCACTTCTTTGTGCTGAGATTCATAGCCTTAAACATGGAGAGGACAGTAGCTTACCTGAAATCTATCAAACCAAGACAGCTGCTTGCCTGGATTAATCCTAGATAGAAAGAGACCAACTACAGATCAAGATTTTACATGGATTGCATAATTTTACCTGATGATGACAATTTCCTAGATTGACAAAAAAAACCCCGCTTGCCCAAGAGAAACACCAGCTGAATAAAGAAAGTTATAAGTGTGCTGCATCAGATATATGCAGAAAAGCACAGATAAATGTATATATAGCTGGTGAGTTATTTTAAAATAAGTCATATAAAAATAGACATATATAGAACAATATTATTTTTAAGTCGGTTAAAAATCTATATATTTTAAAAGAATATAAAGCAATTTTGCTTGAATTATAATTAAGAATCAAGAATAATTCATTGACCATCTGGTTTTAAAGGCAAAAGAGATGTTTTTGAACAATAATCCTCTTGGACATTATTTTGAAAAATTTATATTAAAAAAAAAAGTAAAGAATTGATGATTCAATAATTTAATTTAAAAACGTTGATAATTAATCAACAAATACTTGTCAAAAATTGACTATACTTTTTTTAAGGGAAAAAAAGAGAACTTATAAATTGAAACTAATTTTAAATTACATCGATATTTTGTTTGTGCACACATGTATATGTATGAAATTTGTGCATATTTTCCAAAGAATTTAATAATGAAAATATAGTATTATTGCTGTTAAGTTAAGATATGATGTAAATGTCAGTGTGTGCACACACATATGTAAAATTTAATCCTTTTCTTATAACTATTTTATGTTAATTGAAATGTATTCCTTGTATATTATAAAACGCACATCTGTGTATATATATATATATGCATTTATAGAAACTAATTGAGAAATATTGTAAAACAATGTAATAACTTTAGTTGTGTATATAATTTTGTATCATTCAAAATCAGAACTCTTAACCTATAAGGCCTTAAGTATCATTTATTTTTTTGTTATTAATAAACTTGTATTTAATTTTTAAAATTGTTTCCATCATCTCTTGATCACATACAGTAATAGAGCTTATGTTCTCTGAGCTAGATTCATGCACAAGATGAATATATAAATGGGGATGTGTATTTAGTGCTTTGGGGCATCCAGAGATGATCATTCATCAACTGGTTGGTGCAAAAAAGAATACTCTTTAAATCCTATGCATTATATTTTATTTGTCTTATTTAAAAGTTAAGTTTATAGTTGGCCAGTACAAGTGGCCTGAGCATTGATGATGATCAGCATGTTTTAATGTCCCAGCATTATTGTTTTGATTTCTGATTATTGTGTATTCTAATGGATGGGTACTAAGGTGGTGCATCCAAGTTATGTTTAAATAATTGTCCAAGCTGGCAAAAGCTCAATAGTTAGCCTGGTCTACAGAAGACCCATTTTCAATCCAGTCACAAGATTGACTGTTGATTTTATTCTGATATATTTTACTGATTTATTTTATTCCCATCATCAATGATGGTGATGAATGGTTATTTCTCTTGAGTATTACTTATAATTACTTTTATTTATAATGCTGGTTGATGAATTTATAACTATATTTGCAGTTGCTCTTCTGAGTTAGCTGGTCTCTCTCAATGATCTCTCTGAGATCTCATGCTCTTATAAAATATATTACTTGTTTATACTTTGTAAATTATTGATATTTCATTTTGTATTTACTGGGATTGATGATGATGTTTGATCACCCCAGGTTTACTCACACTTCCCATTACCCCATCACATTACAATATGGTGTATCTGATGTTAATTCAATCCCATAAGGCTATTTAAGTTAGATATCTGGATTTGAAGACATACGGACGTCTGAAAATTTAATATTTTCTACTTAATAGTTAAATATTATATAAAGTGCTGGGCTTGACCTATTTTTTTCAAATCTAAGGCTTAAATATCCTAGTGCCTAACTGAGGAATGGCAAAGGCATAAAACCAGTCTGGGAATAGGGATATTCTGAAAAGCTTGTTAAAAGCTATTGACACATTCATTATATAACATTTATAATACAAGCTTATTAAATTAAGTCACATGATATATGACTTGATTTCCTTGCAATTACCATTCATCCTATTACAATATTGTCATATTGCTAGCTGTCTGACTTTTTCTTGAAGAGTAAATATATCCTCATTCACTTATCAATAATATAATTTAGTTGAATTCTTTATTCTAATCTTGGAGACACATTTTTTGTAACATAAAAGGCAGTCAATCTTTTTTTTTTGGAAGGAGGAGTTTATATAAAGCATAATTTTTAAATATTTTTGTTTGAAAGTAAAAAATATGCAGTTAGATATGATTGCAATAATCATATAACATAATGAAAAAATTTTAAATGTAGAGATATCTGAATCATATATGAATCATATATTCTATAATATATGTCCAGAATTGTTATTGAAAAATGAAAAAGTGAATGAATTTTGTTTGCTTAAATTTTCAATAAATTTGATAAAACCCTGCAATATTTTAGGAGAACTAAATACAATGCGTAAATTTTCCAGTGGACTTTTTAAAAAAATAAATTTATTTGAATTGTTTTTTGTTTTAGATAGATTATGGTCTGTAAAAACTTAAATATATTTATTAGGTTTTATAATGCAGATTTTATAAAAATTTTACATATATACACCTGGGTCTCATTTTATGCGGTAGATAGGTTCCTCAGAAAATGCGCACAAAAGAAATCACATAAAAATAGACTTAACTAACCTTGAAAAATGGGGGATAGGTACTGTAATTTTCCAAAAGTTGCATAAAAGCAAAGCAACAACGTAAAATTACTTTAAAATTCGCATAAAAAAATATAAGAAAATAAAATATGACTAATAAAAAATTTCAAATTTGACAAAAATTGATACAAGACAAACTTTTTTTTTTACTTTTTTTATTAACTACAGTATTTAATTTTATTCAAAACAATATATTTTTATGCATAATTTACATTTTTTGATACATGTACGGTATTTTAATTATTATCGCTATTTGAGACATCAGATTTGTCATGATGTGATGTAATGTGAGGTACTGTAGCTTCTCCTAAACAAAGTCAAGAGGAAATAAAACTAAAACATTTTCCAATCACTATTGATCTTTCCCATTTCGCTAAGTGATCTAAAATTGAAATTTTTGTTTCCAAAGAAATTCATTTTCTTGGGTTTTTTTTCTCTCCGTTAAAGTACACTAAAAGTTTAAAATAAAAATAAGAACTTAAGACTTATGATAATAAAAAGATACTGACTCACCACTGTTGGGAAAAATTTAATTAAAACTAACAATTAAAAATTAAATTCTCATTTTTGTTTTAATTTTTTAATTTTCAATTTCGTTTAAAAATCAAATTTCATCATTTCACATCACCTCGTTACGTAATTTTTAAATTGTTAATTACAATTAAAAATCAGATTTTAATGGCCAAATTTAATTGTGCCCTCCGCTGTTACTCACCTTTTAAAAATAAACTTGTGGACACTAAATGATTAATTGATTATGTACTCGTTTCATAAAAAGCAAAAATTGAACGTGATTTAAAATGCAAAAACAATAACCTACATCGTATAGGCGTCTATAACATTTAAACAGATTTACATTATAATCTTGTAAAATTTATTACTTGCAGACACTAAATGATTAATTAATTACATACTTTTTTTTATAAAAAGCAAAAATAGAATGTGATTTAAAATGCAAAAACAACAACAAACATAGTATTTTTCATCTATAACGTTTGAACAGATTTACATTATAGTCTTGTAAAATTTAATGTGTGTATATAAAATGGGGAAATTCTGATTTTAAGTGAATTATGAACTTATTTATTACATAAAATCTATTTCAGTACTATTATAAAGTACTGAAAATATTGAAATTATTAGATGGAAGTCGAACTTGTGCTATTACTTTAAATATAATGTCAGTGCACAAAATTTATAATATTTAAAGTAATAGCGCATTATCGGAGCTCGGCTTCTGATCTAATAATTTTTATCGCATAAAAGAAAACAGCATACAAATATATTAAGAAGAATCATGAATCACATAACTTCAAAATCACATTAAATAAATCCGCATAAAATGAGACTCGGGTTATTATAAATATTTAGATTAGATTTACTTAATGTATAATCTATACATGTATTAATTTGACTATGAAACACATATTTAATGTTTTTAAAAACAAATATGTAGAAAAATTACGATATAAATTAATTTTCTTTTTATTTAAAATTATTAAATTAGTAATCATCTTAAGTATCTAACATAACTTTGTTACTGATTTTCGTGTGCTATATAATAAATTCTAAAAATTCTAAATGATTATTATAAAAAAAAAATCGCTTTTAAATAATTTATTGCAGCGCAAAAGTGAAAGAGCTTTTTAAAATGTCTGTGTGTCTGTCTGTCTGTTTTTCTGTCTATCTATCTATCTATCTATCTATCTATCTATCTATCTATCTATCTATCTATCTATCTATCTATCTATCTATCTATCTATCTATCTATCTATCTATCTATCTATCTATCTATCTATCTATCTATCTATCTATCTATCTATCTATCTATCTATCTATCTATCTATCTATCTATCTATCTATCTATCTATCTATCTATCTATCTATCTATCTATCTATCTATCTATCTATCTATCTATCTATCTATCTATCTATCTATCTATCTACCTATCTACCTATCTATTTTTATCTATTTACCTATCTATCTATTTACCTATCTATCTATCTTTCTATCTATCTGTTTGCTTTCTTGCCTTCCTACTTTCTTTCTTACCTGCCTATCAATCGATTTATCTATGCCTATATATCTCTTCATCTCAGAAAGTGAAATTGATTTTTAAACATACTTACCTACTATAAGATGTGATATGTTGGACTATTTCCATCATTTATGAGTGAATGTTAAATGTATCGAAAATTTTAAACTTTATTTAAACTTTCCAAATACATCAACTTGTTAGTAACACACAAATAGACAATACAGGTTAGTAATTACACAACGTTTCGAGTAGTATTATTCTCCACTCTTCTTCACGTGTTGCTGGCCTATATGCACAGTGACAATATTTGCTTAGAAGTTGAACTCGCCCCTTTAGATTCTTGAATATTGAATTTCGCAAACGCTTTACCAACTGAGCTATTCTGTCAAACCTGTATTACTAACCTGTATTGTCTATTTGTGTGTTACTAACAAGTTGATGTATTTGGAAAGTTTAAATAAAGTTTAAAATTTTCGATACATTTAACATTCACTCATAAATGATGGAAATAGTCCAACATATCACATCTTATAAAATAGAATCATTACAAACCTTCAGACATATACTTACCTATTATCTATCCTCCAAAAAAAGAAAAGTGTGTTCTTTAATATGTCTGCCTGTAGTACATACCTACCTATGTATCTAATCATCCCTTTGTTGATTAACCTATTTAATGTACTTACCTACTTACTATCTACTTATATATACACAATTTAACTTAAACTTTTAGAAAAAAATATTGAAAACATGTGTGTATATATATAAAAAAATCTATTCATTAATATTTAAAAAGTATATTGTACAAATGAGTACAATTTTGGTATAAAAAATGAATTTTGATTTTGAACAAAACTAAATTAAATAAAATGCATTTGTTTACTGCTGAATTTTTTTGTTATATTTATGCATTTGTATTTAATATAAAGTAAAATTTTTATTTTTGAATTTCCAAGATTTCTTTATTTGCTTCAAGGTTAACAATAATAGTTTTTTTTTAAAGAAAATACAATCTATATATTTTTTTAAATATCAAAATTGTATACAAATGATTTAACATCATTCATTTATAAAAGTATACATTATAAGTAATCTTTAACTATGTAAAGGGTAAGAAAAACACTATATGAGTATCTAGAAAAGAATACATTTGTTATAGAAATACTTTTAAAATAGATCGAGAAAAATGTTTTTAATTATAATTATGTTCACCTATCTCTCTTACTAATTTCTTTATAAAATAAAACAAAAACAAACAAAGAAACAAAAAGAATTAAATAATAATTTCTAAGTTTAATTAAAACTGAATTCTTTCACTCAATATTCAATGCATATTTAAAATGATCTAATGGTAAAGGTTTTCAATGACAAAATAACCTTTGTTAAGTGTAATAATGATTTAAAAAAAAAACAATTTTGAAAATTTACATCAATTTTTAATTTAATAAAGTTATTATTCATATCAAATAAAAGAAAAGTTTATCTAAATGACTGATGGTCAATAATTATTATAGTTATTTATAAATTATTATGAATAGTGAATGAAACTAAAAACACAAACATCTATAAATATGAACATTATAAGTTGTAGAAATGGTTGCTAATTTTCTGACGAAATCAATGATATCAGAAAATAATCAAACAATGAATCAATATTGATTAATATTATGTCCTTCTAAGATGTGATATTGTTTCTAATAAAACTGATATTATAGATGTTTTGTGGGTACATATTAATTCATTAAAAGATTAGACATTGATTCTAATATCTAAATTATTTTCCCTATTCTCACTGTTATATTTTTAATCCCTTATTTTTTTTTAGCCACATAAATTAGTATGGAGCAAGGTATTGTGAGTTTTTATGCAATATTGCCCTAACCATAAAGATAAAATTGCAAAATCCTGTCCATTCTTTATTGTACAAGTGCAGAAATTCTGATCTCCAATATTTACCTTTTTACATGCTAGAATGTGTGAGTACGTAAAATATTCAAAGTTCTCAGCATTAGAAAAATATGAATGGTGACACATTTAGCAATCTTTAAATTCTTACTTTTAACTTTGCATGTGACAATATAACCATCAAGCCACTTAGAATTGGACATGAAAGACAAATTTTACTCAAAAAGTGAATATATATTTGGAAATCTCTCTTTCAGGTCTCACATCTTCTACATAGGTATTGAAATTTTTAAACAAGGTAATGCATTGGCCCATTCTCCAAATCTGTTTAGATACTATGCCTTATTACCTGATTATCTAAATAATAGAAATCGATTTCATAACAGAAATAATCACAATACCAAATCAGAAATTAATGATGATAATAAAATAATTATTTTTTTCTAAATTTAGATGTGTGGAATGTAAAAACTTAATGTGGATTTTCAAAGTGCTATATTTTAAAAGTACTTGAAATTATACTGTCATCAAATTTGATATAATTGATTTTGATGAAAATTATTTTATAGAAGAAGAGAGTGTAATGAAACAAGTATATGAATATAAGTTAATTTTTAAAACAATAGTTTACTATCAGAAAGAATTTCCAGATATATTGTTGAAAGATTAATGGTATCAATTAGTAAGCATAAGGGTGAGAAAACTATGATTTATGAAAACATGAAATTCTCATGACAATGATTCATCATCTATGCAAAAGTGGAAGATTTTTTAAAAGTTTTACCACAAAACATTAAACTATATATACAAGCAATATATGTTTGGTAGCCATGACAAGTCTCTAAATATACTTAAATATTATATTACTGATTGCAAACTATGGGGCTTTTGTGTTTGCATTAAGGAACCTCATCTTTCAAACAAATTTTTAATTCTATGTAACTTTTGTTAAATACCTATGTATTAGTTCTGCAACATATATCAGAACTGCTATTCCTTTTCACATTCGTATTAATCCACTGTTAACTTTCTAATCTTGTGATGTGATCAAATAACATGTACATGTGTACATGATATTTTTTTCACAAGATTTACAAAGTTATTAGTGGTCTGAATATGGACGTGAGAAGGCATAGCAGTTCTCATACATGTTGCAGAACTAATACATAATATTAATTTCTAACAATATTAATATGAATTTCATCCAAAAATGAATCTTAAAAAGGACAGTTTTAACACTACATGGAATATTAATTTGTAACAATACTAAAAATATGAATTTTAACGAAAACGTAATCTTAAAAAATACATTTTTAACAGTAGCAAAAATATTAATTTGACATAAAAATGTAAAATATGACATGCCATTATGCAATTCCCAAATGTAGCTTTAAATACAGACCAAACAATGACTAAATTACAAAATACCCTAAAATATTACAAAAAAAAAAGAACTGTAAAATATACACATACGGTATTTACCATAACAGAATTGTCATGATGAAACAATCAATTTGTTAGTTCTACTTTATTTTAAGTGGATACATTTTTTCACAAAATGGAGACCACATGTTTGTATTTGTGGCTCTACCATTAATTGTCATGATAAAAAAACTTGTTGGTCTTCCTGCACAAGCCACCAAACATTGATTGTTTTGGAAAGAATTTATCCAACTTTGTTTTAAAAAGACTTTCATCAATATTGATGATATTGTTAGGGCCTCCAATTTTACATTTTCTTGAAAATATAAAACAGCATTCATTTCAATAGTGGTAAAAAATCATTGAACCAAAACTGTGAATACAAATAAAAGTAAAAATCATTGAATCAAAACTACAAATACAAATAGAGTAAAAAATAGTTTAACAAATGCAATTCACAGCACTAAAAATCTTGTCAGAGTAAAATCTGGACAATAACTGAGAGTATAAAATTATTACAAAAAAACACATTATTGGATGAGATTGGATCAGATCACATGGTTTATTTGTCATGATCACAAGTTACACATTTATCACAGATGTGAAAAAGTGTATTATCTCCTTTACATTGCAGAATTAATACATAAGTACCTCAAAAAACTATCACCAGATTTTTTCATTTATTTGATATATTTTGAAAATGATGAATTAAATATAAAATAGACAGATAAAAATGTCTTAAACTTTGAATCTGAACATTTTTTATCAATTTTTTATATGCTATTTTAGTTTCTGAGTTATTGGTAAAGCAGGAATTGAGATGCAGCAAACTGAAAATTTCCATGAATGGATATTGTGATTAAACAATGGACATTATTTTACAATGAATGTGATGCCTAAATTTCATTGTAATTTTTTTTCTATTTTTAAGTTATTGTGGGAACAAAATTTACTCATATATATATAAATATATGCAAAAAAACATACAACACTGAAAATTATCCTAAATTGTGGGAAAGAGATTTTAAAAATATTATTCTGTCAAAATTTATTGATATACAGAGCCAATTTCCAGCTGAATTGCATTACTTATATTTACAATGAATACTATATGGATTAAAAAGCAAAAACTATTTATTTTTATGTGGAAATCTTAGAGAACTTCATGAGACATGCAGTCAGAAAAGTTAACTTAATCCAGAATTAATGCTCAATGCATATCCTTATTTATTAGTTCTTATATTCCAATGTTAGATTAAGAAAGTTCAACAAAATTTCAGACTTTAAAGAAAATTGTCAAGTTTTTATTTTTAATATGAAGTGCTTTGTTATCACAATTTGCTGGTTCTTCATAAATATGCTTATCATTAACTAATATCTGTCATTCTGAAGATTTGTGATAATGCCTATTTTAATTGTATTTATATATTGAACTATTTTTATCATCTAATATTTAAATATTGAATATCTTTAGTCTCAGTTGGTTAATGTTATCTTAAAATTCAATATTCAAGATTTTAAGGTTCTAGTTTCAATTTCCAAGCTAGTACTCTCACTGGTAAAACTAGAAACATCTGAAGAAGAGAGCGGAATAATACAACTCAAAACATGGTGCCTATACTAATCTATATACTATTATTAGCAGTTGAATGTAACTGAAAATTTATATAAAGTTAAATTTTTCTAAAGATATTCAATACTTAATATTAGATGATGAAAATATTCCAATATATAAATATAACTAATACCTGGCATGCTTATAAAGAACAGCAGTTATTAAAATATGTATATATATATACTTTAATAAGTGTCACTGTTATCTCTCTCTCTCTCTCTCTATATATATATATATATATATATATATATATATATATATATATATATATATATATATATATATATATATATATATAATTATCAGATATAAGGCCAATGCTCTTTCATATTGCATATCTTATACACTGACAAAAGTTAGTCAATATAAAAAGCAGACCATTTCTTACATTATATAATGAAATGGTTAAAGCAAAATATAAATGATTTAGACTGAGAGCTTGTGCACATATTTATAATAAATAATTGTGAAAATAGTAGAACAAGCAGAATAAAGATGTAAATTCACTTTATATAGATATCTAGTGATTTTTATTTTTTTGTCAACAGAGAATTATTTATTCATAACTGTGATTTACTTTATTAATCACATATGTACTGAGATATGCTAATTTTATGTTTATACATTTATTATCTAAAACATATGTGTAATTACGTCCATTCACAAATTTAACAATCAAATAAATTTTATTTGCAGGAAATGATTTTCTTTAATTGAAATACCAATAATTAAAATAAATCTAAATATAATATAAATGAATATCTGAATTTAAAAATTGCTTCTAGAAATTATGGGTGTCTAGATTGTCCCAGATTAGAGTTAATAATAGAAAGTTAATTAATGATTAATTAAAAAGTGGTATAAACATAAAATTTTTAATCAGTTATCTATCATCAATTTCTTTTACTGAAAAATAGAAAAATCAGAAATCAGATATCAATTGCTTTATTTGAATTTATTTAGAGTTTTAAATGTATAAAAGCAAATTAATTAGCAGCTATGTGTAAATGAGTTTGTAAAATACTAATGTTTCTCTTCTGCGGCTATAGTCAGAATTTTGAGACTGTTTTCTAAATCCAAAATTCTACTTAAAAATATGAAATATAAAAAGTTTTATATCAATTATTATAATTTCAAAGTTAAGGTATAATGTTATTATGTTTTAAAGAAATCATAATAAATGATTACAAAGTTATAGATTGTCTTATACAATTTTATGTCTATGAAATGTCAAAATGATAAGGCAAACTGAAAAGTACAAAGCAATCTGTATTTATAGAAAGTAAAATTTTATAAAAGATTTATATAATTTTAGCAGTATTTGCTTCCGTGATTAGAACTTTCTTTTTCAACAAAATTACTTTCCAAAAAAAAAAAAAATTTTTTTTAAAAACCGCATGAAAATGTCAAAATTTAATTTTAATTGAATTCTATTTTGGAAAAGAACTTTCATACTTTTTCAATAACTCAAAAACATCAGTTCAAGAAAATTCAAATTCCAGTAAAATATTAAAATTTTTGCTCTAAAGAAACCTGTTCAAAAACATAAATGTAAAAGTACAGAGAACATTTTACTGATATATATCAAATAAGAAGATTTAATTAAAAAACTATGTAATCCAAATATTTCCATTCACTTAACAGATAATTAACTTCTATGAAGATGTAAATTTTAATTTTAAGATTTTTCTTTCAAAACCATATTGTTATTCCACAAGCCAAAATTTTTTCCCCTACAAATATAAAATAAAAAAATAATTGAACTGAATTTCCACAATAATAATTTTAAACTTTATCCTATATTAGGTCTTGATAAATAAGTCATATATTATTTCTTAAAAACAAAATATATTTAATGCTTATTGTTTTAGAAAAATGAAGTATGTTAAATACTTACAGCTCCTATATAAAACTTCATCTTTCATTAAGCATATAAATAAATTAAACCAAAGACAAATGTAACTTTTTTTATCATTGTTATTATTATTATTACTTATTTATGTATTAAAACTATAATTTACTGTTTCTTATTATATTGTATACATTGAGTTTAAATATGAACAGATTTTAGTTTAAAATGTAATTTAAAAAATTGTTTAGTGTATAATATGAAATCATATGTTATTAATTTTTTTTACTAATGACAAAATTTAAAGAATATTATTATTTGAAATCTATTTATATTTTCAAAATATTTAAAGAATAAACATTGGAAAAATAGTCACAAATATAAGAAATGAAATATTAATAATATTTTTAATATGTTTTGTTAAATTAATACTCTACAATAAGTCTATGCTGATTTAAAACTTTTTTTAATAAATATATTCACAATAAAATATCGATGCATCTTAAATAAGATTAATAAAGATTTAGATTTAACACACTTTCTGCTCATGTGTTTTTTGAAGAAAATTGTACAAAAAATGCACTTTTTCAAAATATATAGTGTTACAATAAAATAATTCGTTTAACGTATATTTGAGAAAAAGAACAAAATTTTTATAGCAATTTAAGTACATGATATGTCTACATTAAGCTTAATGTAATTATAAGAGAAATGGCTCCACCCCTCTTCTGTATAATTAAATGGAGATATTACTGTCCTACAAGTTAGGGATAAGATTGATCTAAGGTCACCATGGGTATGACAATGATATTGGCATCATCAAGGGCTTTGACATTTCATCGTTAGATTTTCAATGATATGGAGGGCTAAAGAGTTGAAAAGATTGAAGATTGTCCATTAAAGTTTTAAGATTTGCTATCTTAATATAAACTGAGCAGTGATTGTATATATGTGTTGGAGACACTGATTTGTACTAACTGATGAGTGTTGGTTCAGCATGAAATACATATATTTAAGATCATTTATCTTTTTCACATGTATGTGGTCATGTATATCAGTTGTATAAGATGGATTGGGTAGCTGTGAGGAGTTTGAATATCTGAGTTCAAGCCACTTATAATTACAATACACACACACATACACACACACACACATATATATATATATATTACATTACAAATCAACATCTGTATTTCTTCAAAATAATATATGTAAATTTATAAATAAATATTTGAAAATACAGTACTTAAAAGTTTATAAAAAATATATGTATACTTAGAAGCACTTTCAACTAACTTGTAGCTTTGTCAACCATCACTTTTAAAACATCAGCTTTCCCATAATTCCATGATGTCAACTTTACCATAATTCTGTGATCTTAATGTTTGTTGCTTGCCTATTAATTAAATCTTGCTTATATTTATATATTAACACCGCCTCTTTAATTTTCCTTTTATTATTATTTCTTTCAGTTTCCAATATTTTACATTGTTAAAATTAAAATCAAAACCATATATACATGATTTATTATAGTCAAAAAAGACAGAAGCTGATAAAGTATCATTATTTTTAAAATTTTGTTTTGTATTTTGAATCCTTTTAAATAAGTGCTCTTTTGTTTTTTTTCCCAATGTGCACCTCAATTCACCTATATATCCGCTACCACACCTACATGTCCATTTGTAAATGATACAATTTTTATTTATCAATAAAGTTTTATCTTTTGAATTGTTTATTAATTTATTTAATGTAGGTGGTGCATAAAATGCAATATCACATATTTCTTTATAAATTTTCTTAATGAAACTTGCCTGTTGATTCAAAATATATGGTATTGATATCCACAGTTTTTTATCAGAAGAATTAGCATTACTATTAATATTTTTATATTTAGAAGTAAAATGTTTAACAGTATAATAAACACAATGATGATTATATCCAACATTTAACAATTCATTATAATAAATTTCAATATTTTTAGTTTTATCTGATTCATATTAACAAAGGTTATCATTTCTAAATAAAAAGGATTTCAAGCCTGCCATTTTATGTGACAATGGTATTTTCAAATATTTATTTATAAATTTATATATATATATTGAAATGATCAGTTTCATCCACCTGCCCATTTCACTTATTTTACCCACACATCTATCTATATGCCAGGTTTAAACCCTCCCAGAGTACCCATTTGAATAACATTAAATTAGTATATATGCAGAATCATGTATATATAGTGCGAGTAGTATGTCTGTAATTTAATTGAATATGTATAGATTACAGATATGTATCAATTTTATAGATATTTCTAATTTAGGAAATATTTTAGTCTAAATTATTTATGTTAATGGTATATATATTACAGATAGGTATATTCATTTTATAAATGTTTCTGGTTTAAGAAATATTTTAGTTAAATTATTTAGCAACTTTATTGTTGTATTATTGAAATCGCGTACGCATATTTCCTGTTATTCTGCATTTATTCTGTCACATATGGTTATAAAATGTTTTCTACTAATTAAGAAGGTCATTTTTGTCAAAATAACATTTGATTTTGTAAACAGATTTTAATGTAGGTCACGCATTTCATCCTAAAATAGTCCTAAAATAGCGTGGATGTTATTTGAAATATAAAATGTTAACAACAAAATAAGCAGGAAAACAGAATCTAAATTACTTTGTTATCACTAAAATTGCTTTTCTAAATAAATGAATGAGTTTTTCTACCGGTTGTAACAATTAAATGTTTTGCTAAAAATAATTAAATGGATTTCTCAGCTACATAAAAAAATAACAGGTGGACAGAGTTTAAAAGGTATAAATACTTAAAGTTTTATTAACAAACAGCAGATCATATATATATATATTAAGTGAACTGTAAACCGAATCCATGTTGGTTTCACCTTAAAATGATTGAGTAGGATGGTGACAGATCACCTCTCGGCCCTTAGCCGGGGAATGGAGAACTTTGGTCCAATGAAACCTAATGCCATAACCAGCAAAAGTAGCCCAGGGAAAATCTCTATTAACTGTGCATCATCATCATCAAGTGTCAACTTATTATCGTCCCAAGTGCTTCAAAACTAACTGCAATGGAATCAGCTAAATGGTAAATTTTTCTCAGAGCTCTGTTTATAAACTGTTACTTTCGTTTCTTTCTTTTAAAAGCTAGCTATTCATTAAATCTGTCTTTCACCAACACCTTTACTAAAATCTACAAAGAAGATTGTTAAATGCTAAGTCTTGCCTGATTGTAAAATGCTAAATCTTGCCTGATTGTAAAATTTGAATTCTCTTTTATAATGTAAAACCTGAATTCTCTTTTAAAATGTAAAACTCCTAATAACCTATTTTAAATGTATAATTTTCTGTGGTCTTTTTATGCCTATTTCTAAATCTATTCAATTTATTCTATGATTTTATCATTTTAATATAATATGTGTATTTAATATGCCAAATGACTCGAAACCGCAAGTATTTATAAATGTAATTTTAGCTTATCGATTTGCAAAGATAATTTCAAATCTTCACTATAATTTAATATTAAATAATTGAATTATTATTCTTCATTCTCACTCGCTGTTTCGAGATCATATTATTTTACTGATTAAGTTTTGGGTATCAATATTACAATAATCAGTTATCTAGTTATTTTGTGTAGTTTGCTTAATTTTAGTTATGAATTATAACTATTTATATATATAACTCGTATATCATCGGAACTAGCCACAGAAATATTCTCAAAGCATATTTTAATGTTTATTCGTAATTACCCCGCAAATATGCTTTATCCTCCTTAGATTTATTTATGTTGAGATGCAGGTGATAATATTAAACTAGGTTACTAATTAATTTAGTCCCTTAATAGTATATTTAAAATACTAAATTTGAGAGCTGGATTATATAGATATGCAAATAGACGCTATCTAATTTTAAGGCACGATAATGTAATTTTACGCGATTGCATTATATATATTTATAAGTTGCAGATGTGTCCTTACAAAGTATGCAATGTACGCTTATCAGCTTGCTACATGATTCTCGATGATGTGCTGGCAGAGGTCACTCTCATCCACTTTAGTTCGGGTTCAAGCACACTTTTAGAACTAGGGCACAAGGACCTAGATGATTCATAATGCTTATCCGACTACCTGAACTACTAATGTTCTTATTCATGGCAAGTTGAGCGGTCTTAGGGCAAACCGAGTCTTTGGAGACTGAAGCCCATGAATAATGACCCATTCGCACCTTTTTGCTTAATTAATATTTTAATATGTGTCATAGAGGATATAGGTAAACCTATCATAAATCAGTTTTCTCTCCTTTTTGTATTAAATGCTTATCTAGCATTAGTGTACATCCTAATCTAGGTTAACACACCAACCTGCATATCTCTGAGCCTAATTACATGCTCGAATTAATTTTGTATTAAATAGACGCCATAGGAGCGCTATTATAGTTAGTTATATAGCTTTGGCTATAAAGTTCCGCATGATCTAGCAGACTACAAAAGAGCTAGATATTTGGAATATTAATTAATATAGGCATGAAATTCCAATACCGCACTACACGTTATTAAACGCTTATAATGAGATATATAACATGAATCTCAAGCAGTTATCTAACGCCTGTGAGCATTATAACTCACGTTCCCATCACATAATTTGGCATGTTTTGATTTATTGTTTGCTATTGTTTTATTAAATTAATAATATTTAAAATTATAACTCGTTTGCATATTTTATTGTCCGTGAATTCATTTTATTCAACTCTATATTTAATTGCACATACACCATTTCATATATATGTAGATCAGTCTGTTAAGTTCTATAATTAATTACTTAGCCATATGTGTATATATCTGACCAAATCAGTGATAAATTAGTTAAATTATGAGTCTCTTGTTCTACCGGGAGTGACTGCTGGACCGAGAGTAAATTGAGTGTCTGTGTACATTGAGGAATGTCATCCATAGGGTATTAAATCATTGAGCAGAGGTGAAAGGATTGAATGTTGGTCGGATTCTGGATCACAGCATCCGGATTTGATCAGCTTTAGTGTATTTTGCCTAGGTTCTAGATTTTGTTACATGGAGGGACAATTCTTACCATTACAATATATATATATAAATTATAGTAGTTTAAAATAAATAAAATAATTAAAAATGTTATAGATAAATATTCTTTAGCACTAAAAAAAGTTAAATAAAGTTATACAATCTCAAATTAAATATAAAACAATTTAAATTCAAATTTTATATACATATATAATATGGACCAACTAATTAATGCTGGCTCAGCATAAAATGTGCATCTTGAGACATTTATCTTGTCCACATATCTTTGATCATATGTTTCAGTAATGATTGGTAGAATAGAAGGTTGAAATATATTTAAATAGATAATATATAAAGTTAAGTTTAAGTATCTCTAATTCAATAATAATACTATATGAAATCAAATTATAATATGTGTCATATGGCTTACTTGAAAAAGTGTATGTTTCAAATGCATCTAAATTATTTCAGGATGGTTCTGACTTCTAGGCTGATGGATAGTTGTGATAGGAATCAACCGAAATTGAAAGATGCACTGATAAAACAAAACAATATTTTAAATAAAAATATTTGCAAATTCAGTATATGCTACAGCTTATATCTACTAATGGTATTCATTCTATAAATGCTTCTTCTTGACATAGTTGTCTTTTCTATTGAAAATATTCATTTCTAAAAATACCATAAACTTCATTTATTGAGCAAAAATATAACAAATGTGATATATGATCAGGAAATCCAAAATATCTTGAGTAACACAGGATTCAGCAACACTTTCAAAATGTGCTTTGATTATGCCAGGAAAAATTTAAACCAACATGAAAGTATTAAATAAGTGTGTATGTGAAATGACAGAACTTCTTATATTTAAATTAACTGAATGAGGCAATAAGTTTTTCATTATAACTATTAATTAATATAGTAATAACCAGGAAGCAGGAATGCCTAGTGGTATTGATGAAACAAATATATTGCCATGCTATCATGATTCAATATAGACTCAGGTATAATTTTGAGAATTTTAAAAATGACCTGTATCCTTGTTTAGTTACAAATATATTTGTATAGTGCATGTCTATTTATTTATAAAAATTAAATTATAACAATATCTTGAGTAAATATTTATTGTATTGGTACAACAGAAGTATTATTTACAAAATCGGATAAGTTATTAATATTATTTAAAAAACTAGTTGTAAAAAAATTAATGGTCAGCAACATGTGCTTCTGGAATGTGACATAACTATTTCATATTTTATTCAATATGAAATATACTGTTATAAGTAAGGCCATTAGTGTGGTGTTATTGAAGATGTGAATCTCTTACCACTAAATACTATACCATAAAAGCATGAAGAGATAGTTAAAGTGCTCTGTATGTTAAATGTTGATGAATTTGTCACAGATGAAATTATCAATGGATGTATTTTAAGAAGATGTTCAGCAACAAAAAAAAAGTTAATAATACCAATGAAGAACAATGTATTTCCTCTTAATTGTCATTATCATCATCAACCATTATCGATGCATTGCAGGATGAAGGTCTCTTGAAGTTCAATTCATATTCTCTGATCTTTAGCTCCTCTTCTCCACATCACCCCTGCAGACTTTCTTATTTCATCTATCCATCTCACATGTGGTCTCTTTCTGGGTCTTTTACAATTTCTTGGAATCCGGTTTAAGATTTCAATTGTCCCATTTATTATCATCTCTTCTAGAAATATGCCCAGCCCAACTCCACTTCAGTCTTTTAATTTTTTCAATGATGTTCTCTCCATATATTGCATTTTGATCTCTTGTTGTTAATCCTAATGTGCACATTTCCATACTTCTTTGAGTGGTCTGAAGTCTCTGTATTGCTCTTCCATTAAGTGTACAAGTCTCAGATCCATAAGTAAGAACTAGTAAAACACATTTATTAAAAATCTTGCTTTTCAAACACATAGGCATATTTCCTTCTAATATCAAGTTATTTCTACCAAAAAGCATTCCAACTAAGTTTAATTCTATGATTAATTTCATTCTTTATGTTTCAATCTGTATTAATAATCTGACCAAGATATTTGTAGCTGTTAACTTTTTCTAACTCATCATAATTAATCTTTATTTTCATATTTTGAGAAAATCAATTGAACATTACTTTAGTCTTTTTAACATTTATCTTTAGTCTTACTTTTTTACTTTCATCTGATAACTCCTGCAACATTTCCTGCATCTCTAAAACATTATTTGCAAAAAAACTACATCATCTTCAAAATCTAAAGGACTTAAATAAACTTCATTTACTTCCACTCCTTTAACTCCTATTTTAATCCACAAAATACTTCTTGCAGCACTTCTGTAAGAAGTTTTGGAGATATGGAGTCACCCTGTTTTATTAACAGATAAATGCATTGTGTATCTTTCATTTACAGAAGAATTCAAGATTATATTAGACTTTATTTAATTTATAAAATGCTATCTTTGTTAAACAGTTTTCATCATTTGTTTATGTGATAATAAAACACCAATATTCAAGTAAATAGTTGCCTCACACATGAAATCCAAATTCAAAATAAGTCTCTAGCCATTACATTGGCCAATATTTGTTATCTCATAGTAATCATGTCATAACAAGCTATGGTTTATCATGTGATAATAAATATTATCATATACTAACAAAATATACAAAACATAAAACAAACTTATATCTTAAATCCATGAACATTCACACTAAAAGAATTGCTTTTGTAAAGAGTATATTATTTTATACTTCTATTAAAATGGCAAGACGAAACAAAATTTATTGTATGCTTTATATTAATAACATACAAGTAAGCTTGAGAAACCTATTATTTCTTCAAACTCATGTGTTTGTTGGAATTAAATTTCCACACATCTTTGGATTTCAGAAAAAATTACTTCTATGAATATAATTATTATTATCTCATAAAATGTTCATTTAACAAGGAAGGCTGCATATGTTTCTCATCTCACATACTTATTTTATTATTTAGATTTGAGTTATCAATTGAAAGTTAAATATTCAAAATGGCATCTAATTAAATAATAATAATGAAAAAAAAAATGCATAGAATTTGATCAACTTTTAATATACAGAAATACTGGTAATAGTTTTTTTTCTTTTTCTCTAGGAGTGTGAAAGATAGTAATTAAACAATATTTGAATTGTATTGTACTGTTTTATTTCTTTACATAAACAAATATGGCAATAGATTCTTTTTGCTTGGCAAATGGTTTAAAAGCCACATTTGCATACAGTTCTTAAATGGTTATTCATTAGGAATTTATTTGAC
Source organism: Epiperipatus broadwayi (assembly GCA_028023455.1). Lineage (NCBI taxonomy): Eukaryota > Metazoa > Onychophora > Udeonychophora > Euonychophora > Peripatidae > Epiperipatus > Epiperipatus broadwayi. Next base: position 3,219,913 of record JAQFVV010000077.1, read on the forward strand.
AGATTTGTAGACATTTGTACAGTTTCATAGAAAATGATATTTTATAGGTAAATAGATGATTAACTGTTTATCACATATATTAATAATTAAAGGGATATCAGTTAATCTTGCTACTAATAATGATACTCTTGTCTAATAAATATAACGAAGTCTAATTAAATGGACAAATAAAAATTCATATGTTTATAATGAAGTGAATGAATTATACAATATTCTTTAATAAATGAAATAGAAAATAATAAAGGTGAGTTGATATGAATATGAAATATTTATGATGTAATACATTAATCAAGAATGAGGATTATATAGCTTTCTTTTCTTCTTTTCCAAATTAACCCTAATATTCATAAAACTTTATGGAATTTCAGTGGAAACATGTATAAAAGTATGCCAAGCTTATAATTTGTAGTAAAAATTTAGAAAGAAAAATATATATTTTAACTTTATATTTTAGTTTATAATTATTAAAACAATGAAGAGAATGCAATGGATGTGAAAATTTATAATTTATAGTATAGCATTTCATGATACACATATTTTACTTCTAAATTCAATTATAAGTAATTTTTATAAATAACACAGAGAATGGAACAAACATTGCCAAGTAGGTCCCTACTATCGCATTTTACACGCATATTCTCGAGGTTACAGCCTCAGTAAATATTACTTACGTAATCAATGTGCATTTAATAAATTTATAATTACAACTTTAAATTACTGTAATAGATTTCTAACTATAAAATCTTTCCATTAACTCATTGTAAATCGAAAGATTTCACGAGTATTAATGTGTAATGTGAAATGTGGACATAATCAGTAAAGTATTGAATAGCTTGCTCGCGGATCTAACCACTTCAGCTTCACCTATTTAAATAGAAAGTAGGTTGAAGTAAAGAAGGGTTCCCCTCTTTTCTTCCATAGCGTAAGCTTGTGGTTAAACACCTGCAGAGGTCCCGAGGTTACAGCCTCAGTAAATATTACTTAGTAACATTTATGATAAACTCATACATATAATTTCTGAATTCAATGACAAGTAGTTATTATGTAAAATAAAGGAATAAATATGGCATTCTTAATTTGCCAACAAAAGTTAATAATGAACACATACTTAACTTCAAAATTCAATAAGTAGTTATCATGTAACATAGAAAGTGAAATAAATATGATAAATTTAATATGTTAAAAAACAAAAACATATATTTTAACTTTAATGAACTTAATTTGTAAAAAAGAAAATTGATAAACTCAATGCTAATTATAATGAGAAATTGAGAATGAAGCCATCATTGTGAATTTACTAATTTGAAACAAAGTATTGTAATAAACATATATGTTTAAAGTTTAAATTCTGTAATAGAATACAGAATATGGCAAATTAATTTATAAAGGATTTTAGAGACAGATGTATTTTAAGTTTTAAAACAGAATGTAGAAGACATAAAATGATTACAATTTTGCTTATGGATATATATTTCCAAAGTATCTTTCCTCCTCACCTTAATTATCTTTATACTTCAGATGGATATGTAGTCAGACAGCATTGGTAATGATGAAGTTAAAAGTCTAAAAAAATACCTTAGTCACTTATTTAGCACATTTAAATATACAGATAACTTTATTGATAAACTAACTTTTATATTTTCTTTTGTTAAGATTTATGGTGAAAAAGCAAAAGAACCTCTATGATAACTTAGGCCATGTTTTTAATAACTTTTACTGGAATCATGATTGGATAAGAAGAAAAACCAAAAAAGAAGAAAATTCCAACATGTTATAATGAGAATTTATTTAAACAATTTAATTGTATAGGTATATTAATAAGTAGATATACATTTGATGAAGTTTAGCATTTTATAATTTCAACCTTAAATTTTTGATTTAGATTTATAATATTGAATTAATGTGAGTATGGCAGGAAAAAAAATGTAAGTTTATGAGACCATATTCCACAGCTTCCGCTTTTGTTTTTGAATTTAATGGCAGTTGAGGCAGGTTTAAAAAATTAACCAAAAGTACTTCTGCGGATTTAAGGATTGTTTGTAATAGTTTGTAAACCGTTAAATTTATTATTTCAATTATAATTACAATTTTGTTTTTAATTAATGGAAATTTTATTTATTTTATATATATATATTATATATATATATATATAAATGTCAATTAATTAAAAAATATTCTCATAACAATATAAATAATAAATATAATGATAATTAAATATAATATACAATCTTTCAATCTGCAGAAGTATTTTTGGATAATTCCATAACTTTTCTCAACTGCCATTATATTCAAAATACATAATGAAAGCAAGCATCATCAACTCAAATGCCATGAATCCCAAATTTTTATTTTAATGTTAGCAGCTTCTCTATTAATTATATTCATTTTAATTTTTATTTATTAAAATTGCTTCCTTAATTTTTCTTTTATTATGGTTTCTCTCTTCTAAAAAATCTTAACATTTTTTGAGATCAACCTTAAATTTATATTTACATATCCTTTCATGATCTAAGAAAATTGAAGCAGTTGTTAAATCATTATTATTTTTACTTTTCATACATATAACAATTCGTGATACTTTAATTCTTTCTCAATACTGCATTTCAAGGAGAGTTAACATAACCAAAAGTACTTCTTCATATTGAAAGACTATATATTGTATTTAATTATCATTATATTTATTGTTTACATTGTTTTTAAAAATATATATAATAAAGTATAATGGTGATTAATATATTTTATAAATAACTATATAATAAAATGCAGAAGTACTTTTAGTTAATTTAATTGAAGATTAAAAAATCGACTGAGAGTACTTCTGCTGTTTATTATAGTTATTTATAAAATATATTATCACTGTTATACTTTATTTTTATTACAATAATTATCCTATACCAGACATTTTATTATATATATATATATATATATATATATATAAAAATGTCTGGTATATATATATATATATATATATATATATATATATATATATATATATATATATATATTGTGACCTTTTATTCAGGTCCCTGTATTTAATAATCCAAAATTTTAATCCTTAATAATATATGTGGCATGAAAATCTTAATGAGTGGCTTTCAATAAAAACTGTTTTGGATGCACTAGAAAATTGCTTGAGTGGAGATGAGATTTCAAACCCAGTGTATGTTTGAAACTAGGGATAAAACAACAATTTAAAAATATTATTATTAATTGGGAGATAAATATATTGCTATTTTATTATTGTTGGATAGCAATTAAAATAAATAAACAAATAAATTAAATTTATTAAAACTTGTAAAATAAATGGTTATAGTCAATTACTTAAGCATATTTTTTTTTTAAGTAATGAATCTAAAGCAGTCTTGAATAAGTATGAGTAGTTATTAAAAATGAAGCCAGAGGGGGTAATATTAATTATTCACAGTAAGATTATTGTAAACAAGCATCTATTTTTCTAGCGCGATGTTTATAATTGTAATTCACTAAATATCAGCCTTTTACAGCTACTGTACATGCGCTTTAATGAGTGTTAAATAATAAATGAATACTTTTCAGTGCCCATACAAGATATAGCATTTAAGAAAGAATAAAATGAATCCACTTATTCTTTACCAACCCAAATGTTTATATATGGGCAAATCTTAAATACTGGCAAATAAAGCGTGAAGATAAATCATTCACTTTAAATTACGGTTCGCATTGTCTGACTTAATGACATCGATGAAATTACTTAGAATTTACTTAAACGTCACTTTCAAACGAAACTCAAACATATGTAAACAAGCATCTATTTTTATAGCGCGATGTTTATAATTGTAATTCACTAAATATCAGCCTTTTACAGCTACTGTACATGCGCTTTAATGAGTGTTAAATAATAAATGAATACTTTTCAGTGCCCATACAAGATATAGCATTTAAGAAAGTATAAAATGAATCCACTCAGACAACGCGAACCGTAATTTAAAGTGAATGATCTATCTTCACGCTTTATTTGCCAGTACTTAAGATTTGCCCATATATAAACATTTGGGTTCGGAAAGAATAAGTGGATTCATTTTATTCTTTCTTAAATGCTATATCTTGTATGGGCACTGAAAAGTATTCATTTATTATTTAACACTCATTAAAGCGCATGTACAGTAGCTGTAAAAGGCTGATATTTAGTGAATTACAATTATAAACATCGCGCTATAAAAATAGATGCTTGTTTACATATGTTTGAGTTTCGTTTGAAAGTGACGTTTAAGTAAATTCTAAGTAATTTCGTCGATGTCATTAAGTCAGACAATGCGAACCGTAATTTAAAGTGAATGATCTATCTTCACGCTTTATTTGCCAGTACTTAAGATTTGCCCATATATAAACATTTGGGTTCGGAAAGAATAAGTGGATTCATTTTATTCTTTCTTAAATGCTATATCTTGTATGGGCACTGAAAAGTATTCATTTATTATTTAACACTCATTAAAGCGCATGTACAGTAGCTGTAAAAGGCTGATATTTAGTGAATTACAATTATAAACATCGCACTATAAAAATAGATGCTTGTTTACATATGTTTGAGTTTCGTTTGAAAGTGACGTTTAAGTAAATTCTAAGTAATTTCGTCGATGTCATTAAGTCAGACAACGCGAACCGTAATTTAAAGTGAATGATCTATCTTCACGCTTTATTTGCCAGTACTTAAGATTTGCCCATATATAAACATTTGGGTTCGGAAAGAATAAGTGGATTCATTTTATTCTTTCTTAAATGCTATATCTTGTATGGGCACTGAAAAGTATTCATTTATTATTTAACACTCATTAAAGCGCATGTACAGTAGCTGTAAAAGGCTGATATTTAGTGAATTACAATTATAAACATCGCGCTATAAAAATAGATGCTTGTTTACATATGTTTGAGTTTCGTTTGAAAGTGACGTTTAAGTAAATTCTAAGTAATTTCGTCGATGTCATTAAGTCAGACAACGCGAACCGTAATTTAAAGTGAATGATCTATCTTCATGCTTTATTTGCCAGTACTTAAGATTTGCCCATATATAAACATTTGGGTTCGGAAAGAATAAGTGGATTCATTTTATTCTTTCTTAAATGCTATATCTTGTATGGGCACTGAAAAGTATTCATTTATTATTTAACACTCATTAAAGCGCATGTACAGTAGCTGTAAAAGGCTGATATTTAGTGAATTACAATTATAAACATCACGCTATAAAAATAGATGCTTGTTTACATATGTTTGAGTTTCGTTTGAAAGTGACGTTTAAGTAAATTCTAAGTAATTTCGTCGATGTCATTAAGTCAGACAACGCGAACCGTAATTTAAAGTGAATGATCTATCTTCATGCTTTATTTGCCAGTACTTAAGATTTGCCCATATATAAACATTTGGGTTCGGAAAGAATAAGTGGATTCATTTTATTCTTTCTTAAATGCTATATCTTGTATGGGCACTGAAAAGTATTCATTTATTATTTAACACTCATTAAAGTGCATGTACAGTAGCTGTAAAAGGCTGATATTTAGTGAAGTAAGATTATTGGTGAATTTTTTCCCAGAGTGCATTGGGATAAAATATATATTATCTAAACAAAGTTGTAGGGGGGAGCTGATTAAGAAAAACAAGAACTAAGCAACCACAGACCTCAACTCTGATCTAAAATAAGGAAAAAAAAAATTAAAAATCAGAAAATTCTGGAATCTAATTGAATGGAATTATAATATCTTGCTATCTAGAAATGATGGAATAAATCTGAAAACCTTGCTATCATTTTAAGCACCATTTCCATGACTGCATAATTCCCAGGAGTCATACTGGAGAAGGAAATAAAAGCCATGGAGATAAGTCTTTGTCTAAATAAATATTGCTTCAAACCCAGAAAAATTCAAGAAAAAGTAAGCTTTTGCTTTTATGTTGTTTATATTTTTGAAAACTCTTCTTTAAAAATGACACACAAATTATTTATAAGTAAACTACAAAGTTGATAATGTTTGTATTTTCGTGCCATTAGTAAATATAAAGCAGAACAGATGTTCATTTGAAAATTGTAATTTGAAGAAAATAAATTCAAAATAATTTTAAAGAGGGATTGCAGAAGATACTGTAAATAAAATCAAAAGTCATTTTATATCATATAATGTTAATAAAGTTAAAAAAAATAATTGCGTGATTTTATTCTCTATTCTCATCTGCTGATTTTTCATAGCACCCATTTTGTGTAATGATAGAAATAAACAACTACAAATTCATTAAAAGTGCTCAAGATATCATATTAATAATTGGATTAATTCCTTTTTATATTGTTAATTATATAACACTTTGCTAATGAAAATGGAATGAAATAATTATTTTCTTATAAAAGTTTTCTGCAATGAATATAAGTAAGATTTTAAAGATGGTTTAAAAATGCCCCGATTGTTTAAAGATTGTTACATATATATTACCATGGAGGAAAGAATAAAATTAACAAAGAATTTTAAAAAAGATAAATATGTTAAGTGTAATAAAATTCTACTCATTTTTCAAGGAAAATTATCTGGATTCAAATGTAAATAAATGATTTTAGTTATACTTCACTTGAAACATTTACAGAATAAGTCAATAAAGGTCTTTAAAAAGTTTGTTTTGAAGATTATAATAATCTATACAGTTATTAGGTAAAATTATCTCCAGAAAAATGGATAAACTGATTTTAATTGTGATACACTTGAAGACATCTGAATATTGTCTTATTATATTAGCATCAAACAGGATAATAAAATATATATGCATAGTCTGGAATGTTTGCTCATCATAATATTCGTTTTTATTATTCTAACTCACCAGGATGAAGTAACTTGAACAAATAGGATAAAAATTTAATGGATAAAAATGTACTTTTATTTATTTTATAATTGCTGTGTTACTTACATCATGTGTTATTTGGGAATTTTATTTTTTAAACATATATGCTTTATTGTGGTACATGGTCTAAAATATATATTTAGTCAAAGAAATATAAAAATGTATAAAGACACATACATTTATTATTACACACATTTTTGTTATTTTCCCAAGTAAGGGAAAACATAATCTTAATGTCATTGATCTGAAGAGAGAAAAATATTTATCTCTTATAGTTTAAAACTGATTTTAGTGTATATTATTAGAGGGTGAATATGCAGACATTTTGTCAAAGATATATATATTGGAATGACCGAGTTATTTTCTTATATAAAAGAAAATTTGATATAAGCCTTTTCATTTTGTAATTTTATATAGAAATGAACTTGTCCACTTTGAATACAAATGCAGGTTTGATCTTTATTGCTTAAATACATTGTGCTCTCTCTAACAAAAGTATAGTTGTCATTTTAAAATAACTGACAATCATTTGACATATGTATTTTTGGTTTGTCTATTGATACATTAATGATTTTGCATTGTGAAATGGAATATGTATATATCCAATGTTATTGTTAGTGTTGTTTTACCTTGCTATAATATTGAGAATGATTTGTCATAGATTTTAGCTGATAGGATGTTCCAATAGAATGTCATCCAATAGATTAATATTAATATTGAGCATGGGCTGATGGAGAGTCACCTATTGCTGATTCCATGAGAGGAAGTTTTGGTAGAGGCTAAGTAGTAATTAATGCTTATTAGCATAAATAATCATAAGAGAAAGGATACCCATGGTCTGAATTCTATTTTTTCTGTGATGAGGAAAAACCCATACATGTATATACCCATAGAGAGGTAGTAGAATTAGCCATATTATTATACAACTGTCATGTTGTTTTTATAGAGCCTCCCTTTTAAATGGTAAATCCCTCATGATGATATAGAATTAGTTTTTCCACCATGTATGGTGAAGTATAGTAATTCAAAAATCATGTAGCAAGTATAAAATAAAATGTTAGATTTAAGAACACTGATTTATCTATAGTGTTGGCTTAATTGTTAGTGTTTTATTATGTTGTAGGATCTTTATCAGTTATGGACAGAAAGCCAAAATCTATTAATGATTGTAGAAATTTTTAGATGTAAAAGTAAGAGATGCACATGGGCAGTGTGGATTCATCTTCATCAAATAATAATTTAACAATGGATTGGTAATATCAGTTAGGTATTCAATAATCAGTTTGCAGACATAGATAATTCTTTAGTGACATGTGTGTATTTGACTTTTGATGTCTGTTCTTTAATACATCAAACTTATTCATTTCAAATCTTAATCAGTTAGTAATTGCACAGAATATGATAATTGCCCTTATCATATTTTGATAAAAGAAATGGTTTCAGTATAATGCAACCCTTGATAATTTTTAATTCTAAATTTAAACTTGGCGCATATCCCAAAGTTCTAAATATACTGCTAGTTTTGTAATTTAAGTGCTAGTGTAGCTTAAATAAGTTTCATTATTTCATTTCTTAAGATAGGCTAAAGAGTAATAATTGATATTTTTAATATCATTGCATAAGTTAGTCGCATTGACTAAGCATATGGTCAATGGTACATCAGGTATTTTTCCCATTCCCGAATCTATTTTGATGTGTTTGTTTTATTTCATGCCATGTCTTTGAATTAAAAATTTGTAAATATTGTGAATAAAGTGTTGTATTTAAAATGTATTTAGTGTCTGTGGTCTTATTGCTAATTACCACATATATACACTATTATTGTTATTGCTATCGACCTATTAGAAAATTATAAATTGAAATCATCATCGATTAATATAGTACTATTAACTATATTATGCTATATCACAATAGTTTTGTTAAGCCTTATAATTTATTATTACATGTAATGCATCATCACACAATAATCAAAATGTTAATAACTTAGAGTACAGATTATTTTAAGTAATAGATTAAAAGATAAATATAATACGGATTTAATTGATTTAGTTAAATCCACAGAGCTATCATTCACTGATCTTGATCACATGGTTTATAATTATTTGAGAAAAGGAATTTGGTAAGTTATTGTATTTATTTATTAAAAAAAAGGTATTCCTATTTCTTAAATATTAAAGATATAAAAGTTATTGAATTTATAAAGTTGATGTGTAACTGCTAAATATAGTTCTTAATTTAAGTTTATATTGAGAGCTGTTTTGTGCATTATGTTTGGGTAGTGGTAAAATCCCTCTTACTGACCCAAATATATATTGTGTATAATAATTTTAAAATGTTTGAACCCTGAGAAGAATTAGTTGTTAAGTTTCAAGGTAGAATTTAAATTTGTAATAAATTTTATATCTGGTTAATTATTATAGTTGGACATGAAATAGATTACTTTCACTGTTTATGAAAGTCAACTAAGCTTTAAGATGTAAATTACTTTTTTGGCATAGAATGGATAGTTTGTTTTAACTTCATGATAGTATTCTGGTTGTGTCGAGCTTGGAATCCCTATTTTTAGTTAGCTTATCTTTTTACCATTTAATCTCATATTAGTTTATAGTTTAAGATTTCAGTCTCCATCATTAACATTGTTCTTCAATTTCATCTTGATCATTCTTTTAGTTATACATTCTCATTTGACATTAATTCATTATCATAATTGATTAATCATACAGTAACTTTTATTCTTTTATCATCTTAACTATTCATTAACTCCTATTCTATCATCATCTTAATCATTCATTATTCTCATACATCTTTGCTCTTTTCTCTTCATTCTTAGACTCATTTCATTCCACCATTTAATTATTACTTCTTTCCATCATTCATTTAGTCATCTACATCATAATTTACTTATCATTTCATTTATAAGTTTAATTTCATAATCATTCCAGAGATATAATTATTAGTTATTCATTGGTTTTCTGAACATCAAATTTAACTCATCACATTTTGTTTGTGTGGATTTCAAAGCTGGTTTGACCAGAAGTTATTATCTTTATTAATCACTTTGTGATCTTCTTTAGATCTATAGTTTCATGCTAGTTTTATTCAATACAGGAATCATCTCGTTAGTTTTACATTTTTGTTTCTTTATGCCCATATTCTTGATAATGAGAGTATGATAGGTTTCATAGGAGAATTTAGTCGCTAAAATGTACGGCATGAATCGTTGATGACCAGTTAGAACAGGGAGAAGGTTACAATATATATATATATATATATATATATATATATATATATATATATATATATATATATATATAGAGAGAGAGAGAGAGAGAGAGAGAAAAATAATACCTTAGGCAATATGTGATATATAAATAAGTAAATAAATAATAATTACAGTAAGGCAAAATAGGCATAAAATAAATTTATTAATCTGTTAAGCCAGGCTTTTGATATGGAGTATCTTTGTCAAAGCATGACTGAGAGAAAGTTAGCAAAATATATCAGCATTTCTGACAGCATATGGAGATAATTACACTGGGCATAAATTTTAATGAATTTGCATGTTTACATATATGATAGTTGTAAGTGCAAAGTAACAAAGCTTCACCTATGTTGCCAGATTAATAACCATGTGTCTTAAGAAGAATGCTATTGGCTCTAATGTTTATTGCATTAACAGAGTTGATTATGTTTCAAGCCTCCTTAACATTGTTTTATGTGATTAGTATTGAGGAACATGACCTTAGCTATAGCAGGTTCAAAAGAGTGACCAGTGATCTTTTCATGGTCAACAAATACTGAGTTACATGGATTGTTAACTTTGGTTCTGTGATATAGGTAGACAGATTGAGATATTATAGATTTCAAATTAACACATGTTTCACCATAATATTTACCATTGCAAGATTTGGAAGTCCAAGTCATGGACTAGCTGTGCTTCATATTATATATATATATATATAAAATACAGTAACCACTTTAGCTGTGCTTCATATTATATATATATATATATATAAAATACAGTAACCACTTTATTCAGATTATGGATAAATAACACTCTGTTTACAAAAGGGAAAAAATAAAATGGATCTATCTATTCTTTAAATTTTTTTATATTTATAAGTTTATTTTTGAAAACTCTAATGCAAATTCAGAGTAATCTCAATATATCAGTCAGATGAAGACATAGTATTAATAATTATTAAACTAATAATCAGTTATGCAATGATGAAGGCCAAATCTTACATTTAAAATCTTCATTTTAATAATCAATTAGAAGTTAAATATTTCTAAACAATAAATTAGCATAGCTCATTGTATATATATATACTTACAAATCAATGTCTGTATTTCTTCAAAATAATATACGTAACTCTATAAATAAATATTTGAAAATACAGTAATTAAAAGTCAATAAAAATTATATGTATAACTATAACTTAGAAGCGCTTTCACTACATTGTAGCTTTGTCAACTATCACATTTAAAATGTCAACTTTCCCATAATTCAATGTCAACTTTCCCATAATTCTGTTATCTTAATGTTTGCTGCTTGCTGATTAATTAAATTTTGCTTGTATTTATATATTAACATTGTCTCTTTAATTTTTCTTTTATTGTTATTTCTTTCAGTTTCCAAAATTTTTACATTGTTATAATCAAAATCAAAACCATATACACATGATTTATTATGGTCATAAAAAACAGAAGCTGATAAATTCTCACTATTTTTAAAATTTTGTTTCGTATTTTGAACCCTTTTAAACACTAATATGTGCTCTTTTGTTCTTTTTTCCAATGTGCACCTCAATTCACCTATATATCCACTACCACACCTACATGTCCATTTGTAAATGATACAATTTTTATTTGTCAATAAAGTTTTATCTTTTGAATTGTTTATTAATTTATTCAATGTAGGTTGTGCATAAAATTCTATATCGCATATTCCTTTATAAATTTTCTTAATGAAACTTGCCTGTTGGATATCAATACCATATATATCGAATCAACAGGCAAGTTTCATTAAGAAAATTTATAAAGGAATATGCGATATAGCATTTTATGCACCACCTACATTGAATAAATTAATAAACAATTCAAAAGATAAAACTTTATTGACAAATAAAAATTGTATCTTTTACAAATGGACACATAGGTGTGGTAGTGGATATATAGGTGAATCGAGGTGCACATTGGAAAAAAGAACAAAAGAGCACATATTATTGTTTAAAAGGGTTCAAAATATGAAACAAAATTTTAAAAATAGTGAGAATTTATCAGCTTTTGTTTTTTATGACCATAATAAATCATGTGTATATGGTTTTGATTTTGATTATAACAATGTAAAAATTTTGGAAACTGAAAGAAATAACAATAAAAAAAAATTAAAGAGGCGATGTTAATATATAAATACAAGCAAAATTTAATTAATCGGCAAGCAGCAAACATTAAGATAACAGAATTATGGGAAAGTTGACATTGAATTATGGGAAAGTTGACATTTTAAATGTGATAGTTGACAAAGCTACAATGTAGTGAAAGCGCTTCTAAGTTATAGTTATACATATAATTTTTATTGACTTTTAATTACTGTATTTTCAAATATTTATTTATAGAGTTACATTATTATATATTATATTATATATATATATATATATATATATATATATATATATATATATATATATATATATATATATTGTGCCTTTTTCTATAGGGCAGTAATAGTTTATAACAGTCAATTACTAAAAATTTTAAATTTTAGAATATGTTCTTTTAATACATTAATTATAGTTTGTCGATTATATTTTTAAAGTACAATTTAAAGCTAAAGAAAATATGTGGTATATAAAATTATAGCGAATTATTTAAAAAGTAGTTAAGTAAAGTTTAAAATATTGTTTCATATGGTTGTAAAAGCTGGCCATATTAAATAACACAGCTATAAATAATTAAAAGTATATTTAAAAATTCGATTTTAATAGTTTAAAATGTATAATTTAATAAATGCTATATTTAAATTTGTAATCATATTTAAATAGTCAAAATTAATATAATATATTTTAAAAATAAACTTTATGATGGTGAGAATTGTATTTAATTCTATATTTTCTAAATTGTTCTTTCAAATTTTATAATTAGTTTATATAATATAATAAGTGTATCAATTATTAGTCTAGGCAGAGAAATAGATTGAAAATCGTCTGTCAAAGTTATTAATCATGTGACTTGTATATTACATACTTTCTCACACATGCTTGTTTGAATTAATAATAAAGTTTAACATATTTTAAAAGTTATATTATAGAATTGGATAGAATTATTGCCTATCATAAAAGTAAATAGTATTAAACATTAAGTTAACTATCGTATAACATGCTTAAATGATGTAATAAAGATGAATACAGTTAATAAAAAAATTAAATATTTTATTTAAATAAAAATAGATAAATGGAATAAGTTATTAAATGTTATTTTAAAAGTTATTTTAAAAGATTAAATAGTTTTAATAAAATAATAATTTATTTAAAAGTAATATTTTAAATAATATTTTAAGTTCATTACGTCACAATTTCTAATTTTGAAATTCAATTCTACTATAAACTAAAAATATGTAAATTTGTTCTCAAGCTAAAGTAATAATTAACCAATAGGAATAGGTATTCTTACAGACTATAAATATCGTCATAACTAAGTTATCGGGGGAGATTAATAATGTATTGAAACTAGAGAAAGGTAAATTATAACTATCAAAGAGATAGTATTTATTTTAAAAATTTTTATTTTAGTCAATTTTTTAAGTACTTTTTTATCGTTTTATTTGCAAAAAACTAATTGATAATTTTTAAAAGTATTTTTGCAAAAGAGGGTGTTTAAAATTATATATTTAGAAACTACGTGGAGATGATTTTCTAATTTTTAAAAGTTACTTGCCAGTAGTATTTTATCTGAAGTTTAACCTAAACTACGCAATAAAGGATGGATATACTATGAAATAAAATGGATATAAGTTGTAATGCTGAAAAAATATTTGAAATATTTATTGATACAGCTTTATTAATATTTCACTGGAGAACTGTTTTGGTACATAAAAAACCACAGCTCGGACATTATATGGAGTCTAAAAAATGTATTGAAACATATTATTTATAAGTTTATCCAAGATTTATTTTTTAAATAGTAATAAGACAATTATATTTCATGAATTATTTTATATAATATTATATCAAAAGGAGTAAAATGTTATATCCTTTCTGAAGGTAACATTTAAAAAAAAATATTTTCAAGAATTAAAGAAAGAACCCAGGAGAATATGTTATAGAAGCGTTTTTTTTATATTAAAATATCCGTTCTTAGAATTATTTAAAAATGTATTTAGAAAAGATTTGTTTAAAAGTACTTGAAGTTTTTTTTATTTTAAAAGAGATTTATAAAAAATACCAAACGAAAGTTTAAATGTATCAAGAAGGAAAAATATATAAAAAAGTGAACACATAGTTGAATAAAAGATGGATCCATGGAAATACAAATAATGCTTAAAAGTTTATCGAATATTTTAAGGTTAAATTAGATGGATTGATGCATCGGATATGCAGAGAATATTGGTACAGAAGATTAAAAAGCTTCACGGGATTAATTAATATTATGATTTAATAATTATCATCCTAAATACTAAAACCAAGGATTATTTTCTATAAATTTACTAAATGGATTAATAATTATTTTTATTTAAAACTTTAACGCGCTTGGAGGAGAACATTTTTAAAAAACTCTAGAGAAAATAATAAACATTTTGGACTTATCAGGAACTATCATCAAGAAAATATGTAATTATAGTTTTGATTTTTTTATTTTGTTAACCTAGTTTAAATCTAAATTTTTATATAAGATTAGGAAAAACATAAAAACATTAATTTATTAATATTAAAATTTTATAATATAACAATCTAATAATTTAGCTAAAAATATTTTAATATAAAGTGTATGGGTGTGAATTTTTTTTATATCTGCAATGCTCAAGTGGATAAAAGAAGCCTACTGAACACGATGACTATATAAAGGTTATTGGTAATAATAATAACTATTGATAATTTATAATGTATATATATTTTTTGTTTTCTTTAGATCATCCATAAATTGGAAGAATGAAGTGTAAAAGTTTTTTTACTTATATGTACCACATTTCATACAACATTTTAAAAAAACATTATGAGATAGGATTGATTTGAAAATATGCATACAACGATTATTTTTTTTTATTAGTGATATAATCCAACATAACAAATAATTATGTGATTCTTTTAAAATTTTCATGTTATGGGATATTCAAATATTGTCTAAGTAGATTGTATATGATTAGACATATAGAATAATGAAGTAAGCAGACTTTTCTTATGGAATTGTAAGATTGTTTAACTATTAATGAATTTTATTTATTGTTTTGTAAATGCAGATAGTTATTTATCGATGTAAGATGTGGAAAATCTTGAGAAATAATGTTGAGATAGTGGCTTGGAAGTACTTAGTGAACAGGAAACCAAGATGATGTTTTAAGAAATAGGATGTTATAAGGAATGGAAATAATATTTAGTTTTTATGTGAATATCAGCATAGTTAACAAAGCCCTATGACTGATACACATTTTATTTGGACAGTGTTTATATTTCTTTAAATATTTGATGTTCTAATAAAGCTGAAGAAATAGCTTTAACATCGTCCCTGTACTAGAGGATATTAGGCAGGTAAATGTCATACCTCTTCACACTGTGCCATGATTTTGAGATATGTTAAGAGTAATACTCTAGCTTTCTTCCTTAATCCTACACATCTGTTTTCGCTATCTTTATTTTATGTAACTGCATCATTCAGTAAGATATGTTTAAGAGAAATGATAAATAATTTAGAACTCAGATTATGCTATCGTTTTGTATAAGATTGGTTTATTTGCTTAGAAGAAATAGGACATTATAACTTAAAATTGAAGATCCAAAGTATCCTAAGGAAAGAAAAGAATCATAGAATATATTTTGAATTTTATTTCGGAAATGAAATATAATTTTTTTTAAATAAGGTATCTAAATAAAGATATTTTCTTTAAAGTGATAATAATTTTAAATGCTTTAGTATTATTTTTTTAAAAAGAAAATAAGTATTGCATATTTTTAAAATACAATAGTACAAAGTAAATTATGTAAACAATATGCATAGTATATTTTTTGTTTATTGATTAACAGAAATATATTGATGATTACACTTATATCATACTAAAGTAAGGCTTAAAGAAGAATATATTATGATTAGTAAACATTGTGTGATAAATACTAAAATCTAGTACTGAATTTTGGATAATGTTTTGTGTAACATCCTTGACTTTGCAAGATGAAATTTTTTTTTAATATTTTGAGAAGTCCATACTCATTATAAGATTTTGTTTTCTATAGAATGTTTTTCTAGGTATGAAGTTTTTAAAATAAGATAGTTTAATAATATTAAGGATAAAATGCTGTTGCTAATAAAGTAGATAAATATATTTGTAATAAGTAAACCATAATGAGAAACCAAATAGTAACATTTTTTTAAATTTTGTCGTAAATCTAAATAAAGATATAATTGAAATATAAATTTTTTTTTTTATAACCCGGTAGATCAAACTGTAAAGTAAAAAAGTTAAGGATATCCACTGTAAATAGTGTAAATTAATTGTTTATTTATTTGTTGTTAGTAATAAACTTTGTTAAATTTTGTTATTTCAAAAATTTTGTGTCAGAGTTATTTATTTCTCCACATCGCTGCATGAAATCACGATATATGCATAATAATTAAAACAAAATATATAATTTTGCAAAAAAGATAAATAGAGAATTATTTTAAGAATTTTAAATATTTTATTGGTATTCATTATAATTAAATAATCATAATCTTACATTATTTTATTGGTCATAAATCAGTTATCACAATATTATATTAAATTATATGCTATCAGTTGCCACACATATTTTGTTTGTCAGATTATTAAAATGCTACCACGTATTTATTATATCATTACATGAAGATATAAGATCATATTATATTATTTTATTATGGTAATAAAAATATAACAAAAAGAAAAGATATCCAGTAGTAGTTAAACAATGAAGAATATTATTATTATTATTTATTATTATTAGTTTCAGTGTAGTAGATTATGACATAAAATCCCTTCTCATATTTTACTACCGTATTTTTAAATTAACTTAGAATAAACTTTATGAACCTGAGATTATTTTATTTGAGCTAGATTATTATTAAATAGAAGATTAAGATTTAATTATTAGTTTAATCTTAGTGAGTAGAAGTTATTAAAGTCGTAAGAATACTATGAGTTTGTTATTTAAAATAGTAATAAAGGGGGATAGTGTTCTTATGCCATTGAGGTAGTATCCTGTAGGATATTATCTCAATGTAATCTATCTTGTCACCTGTATTTTCACTTCAAGTCTCATGTAAATATTAAATATTTATTTAATTTATTTTTATAAACTGAACCTTATTCATATTTTAAATTCGAGCTAGTGAAATATTTAATTTTAATGATGAATATTTTAGTTATTAGTTATTAACTGAGATAGAACCCATTTTATTTTATATCATATATTATTTGGAAGTGAGGATACACGAGATTACAGGTTAGAATATATATATATAATTAATGGAGTAAACCAACCAGTTTCTTAATATTATGAATAAATAACATATTGTTGACAAAGAATCAAAAATAGAATCTTAAATAATATTTAAATATTGAATAAATAAAATATTGTGAAATTTACCAAGTCTATTTTTAAATAATGCTCAATAACATTTTATATTAAAAAAATGGATCAAAGTGGACCACTTCTTATTGTATTTTAGATCTTTTTTATTTATTTAAAAATCAATTTCCATTAAAATATATAGGCTAGTTTAAGTTTATTCTCTGGCTTTATTGTTTTAGGTAACTGTAAATAAAAAGGTCTAAAATATGATAAGAAGTGGTCCACCTTGGTTCATTCTCTTACTGTAAAAATTTATTGCACATGGCAGCTAGAGGGTATTATTTAAAATAGACATCATAAATTTCACATATCAAGATATAGGTGTGTGACATATTGGAAATCATATGTTTTTTTTGTAGCTCAGTGTTTTGATTTACCCATTAACTCTTTATTTGATCAATTTGTTTATTGGCCAAGTGAGGTAAAACTCTGAACTTCTGATTGGCAATTCTGAGCTTTTAATTAGTCAATTCACAAACTCAGTGATAAAATATATTCATCTTTTAATATTATATTCATTTTAGTTTTGTTTGCAAAAAGTATATTAATAATTTGTCAGGTTATGAAAGTAAACAAAAGTTTTTTCAAAAATATATTTTTATTTATAATTATAAAAATATTCAAAGGCAAAAAAATAAAAATAAAAATCATAGCAAATTACAAGTCATGTAAACATCATTAGTGTCCCTCCTCAATTTACGTTATTATAAAAGTTAAGAATTTTTTAGTAAAATCTTAGCACTTTTATAAAAATAATTATATTTTCAGCATATTTTAAACAAAATACATTATAATATGTAAATAAATGCCAGAAAAATATTCTAAAACATTAATCTTTGTTTGAAAATTAAATAAACAGTTTGGGGCAATCTAAACTCTTGACAGGCATATCAAAATTATTGCTATCAATGATTTCTTTTTCAATTTATGATCATGTAATGTATACAATTTTTTAATAAAACCTTACTACTTTTGTAAAATAACTACATTTTCAGCAGATTTTATAAAAATAATATGTATGAAAAATAATAAAAAAAAACACTCTGAAACATATATTTTCATTTTCAGTGGTGAAAAATATTTATCGCCGGTCTCTGTTTGACCAAATAATCATCAGCCAATCAGCATTGCGACAGGATGGCCTCAGTGAATCAGCATTGAGAATGGACAGCCCCCTTCTTTTGTTAGGCTTAAAACATCCATATTATTGATTTTTTACTTGTAAAATAATTCAAGAGAGGGCCGCATCTTACGGGACTTTTTCTAAGCTTTCAAACAAGCATAAAATCATCACTGTAACTCAAAAAATGACCGATTTCAAGTGACCAAAAGCCACTGATGTGAATAAGCATCAAAACCAAACTAAGAGTTAATTGTTGCTGTATACATGCATCACACGCACACACACACATATATAATGAGCTCTTGCAAATAAGTTCCTAACAAGCTTTGCAAAATATCCTCAACCCCAAGACCAATTTTTGCTACTGGCTATCTCAGTGAGGTGAATATCCTAGCACCTGACTGAGAAATCCAATAGCAGAAACCAGTCTGGTGTTGGGGATATTCTGTAAAGCTTGTTAGGAGCTTATTTGCAAGCTCATTATATAACATTTGTAATGTAAGTTTGGTAAAATTTAGGTCAAGTGACATCTGACTTGAGTTCTTTGTGTTATATATATATATATGTTAAAATGAAGATTTGCACGGGTTAAATATATAAAATACATATTTTGCGGGTTCATCCATGTTAAAAACTTTTAATATTAATATACTGACCTGCAAAATATATATATATAAACAAAAAAAGACGTATAAATCCAATAAATAATATTATATTTCAACCAGAGGACTGGTTGAAATATAATATTATTTATTGAATTTATAAGTCTTTTTTTGTTTTTATATGTATATATATATATATATATATATTATAACGTACACTCCCAACACAGCTCATACACATTACATGAGCAAAATGCCTAGGCGCCAGTTCTATTAATGAATAGAACAATATAATAAGATATATAATACAAAATTATTACTGAGACTCTATATTTAAGTTTATGTTCAGCTCAGCTCAGTAGGAGGCTATAGGCAGTTCATAAGATATATGATGATAAATGAATAAAAGAAGAAATATTACAAAACATTAAATATAATGTAAATTCCTTTGTTAATTAATTGTATGATAAAGAATCATAATGTTTATTGGTACAGTCTATTAAAATATACTTTAAACTTAATTTCTTCCCTCATCCAAATATAACATATATCAGCTTGCTATAATTATAATACTAAACAATTCTATGGCTTGGCATATCACAATCTAAACATCTACTTTAATGCCAATCAAGAAATAAACAATAAGATCTCAGGGAATTTAAAAAACACAGTTGAATTAAATAAACTACATTGGCCCATAAGTTATAATTCTAAAATATGAAAAAACGTAATGAAACAAATTGACTAAAATATTCTACTGTGTTTCAATAATAAGATAATGACAGAAATAGGGTATTTTAATCTCATATCATCATCTAATAAATATACTAACTTGGCAACCTTTCTAATACGTTTATCCAGTGGCAAATGTTCCTTATAATGTTTGGATTAAGAAAAACAATATTGTCAGACACCAGAAGATTTAATATTATTGTTATAAAACAATATATCTATTTTATAATGGATGTGTGAAATGTGGAGATGTGGAAATGGAAAACACGAATGTATACAATAATAACTCAAGACACAGTTTTAAGATTTTAAATAAATAAAACAAATCATTTATTACACTAAAATAAATTTGGTTTAACATGATATTTACAATTGGACTACTTGTCTTACAGATTTTTAAATTATCAAATAAACTTTGAGCATCAGTCTGGGATTATCCCTATTATCAAAGCAAATTAACAACAAACTTAAATATTCTGACTTCGAACACATGCTTTGCCTACAGGTTTCATCTACATGACACTAAATAAACAACATGTTATATTATTAGCACAAAAAATACTTTTGAGAAGATATTACTATTGATTAATAAAATAAATCAAATTAATTATATTTGGTTCTCAACAAGGCAACTTTCTCCAATTGACTAAATAATCACTTTCAATTACATATACCTTTCATGCACAGCAACAAAATCATGTTCATTCTGATGGTTTGATGGCTTATAACCTTTATTTAAATAAATTCACTGTATTTTAAAATATTTATTTTTCGTTTTAATCTCAATGACTTTATACTTCTATTTAAATGAATGTAATGTATTTAAAAACATTTATTTCTCATTTTAATTTTAATAACTCTATACTTTATATACATGATATTATTTATATTACATGTGTGTGTGCATGTGTCAAGCAACAATAGATAGAAAATAATTTTTTCTACAAACTCTTCATTCATTAAGAAAATATCATACAATTATTTTATTTCGGACAATGTCATAATTCATCAATAAAATAAGACACTAATATTACATCAAGAATTAATTTAACAATTTATCTGGCCACATATTAATTAACACAGAGCTATATTTTCATGATTATACAGACTATATGTTATAAGGGAAATCTACATGAGGAGCAGATAAACTCTTACTGAAAACTTCTACAATAATTCATCTGATTCTAAATACACTGTTGGTGGGGAACCTTTTCCTCATCACCAAGAATATAAGAAAAACATCACATAACTTCCTAAACATCATTTAATCATCCTTTCACAATAACTCATCTACTTCTAAATACAATATTGGTGGGGACTTCTTCCTCATCACCAGGGCTCTAAGAAAACATCACTTAACTTCAAAAAATATCATTTAATCATATGCATATAATATAAACTAGGCTCTATTCATGTACTAAATAAGCAAAATCCTTTATCCCTATAAACATTAGAATGCAATCAGATTTCTTTCCATTCTCAAAGCATTTCTAAATATCAAACATTATAAATACATGCTGGCAGATAAATACATACAGATAACATACTAATCCATTCAACTCAGCAGAATATGACAGCATCCAAAATTTATACATAAAATATTCACAAACTGCAGTTTATCAAACAAATGTCATAATTGTGCGAAACAGACACACACCCGCAAATAAAAGTATATATAAAATTAACTCTAAATTACACAATATGCAGGCAACATGGTAATTAAATATTGCATTAAGGTATAACTTTTAATTCAGAATAAACTTTAGGTTATTTTTAAAATTTAATGGTTATAATTATTACGAATGAACTTTCTTTCATATCTAGCAAACTATTTCTATCATACATTCATTGATTTAAAAAAAAAAAATCTCACTTTGAGATAATAAAGTATACAAAATAAATATAAACCTCTCTAATAATATATTTAAAAAAATATTTCTTTCTTTTAGCTTCGTAAAAGAACAATAAGACCTATTTGTACACAATCAATTTTTTACCACCGTATTCCTCATTTGGATACGCTTCGGAGATGATCTTGAAGGTCAAAATAACCCAAATTATAAATAAAACATAATAATAAGTAAGCCTATCTATCAATAATATACATTAATAATGACAAGCAATAAAAAAAAATAAAGAAACAAAAGTTATTTGTTTTGTAATTTAAAATAGAAGTTCACTTGCAAAGCTCTGCTCCAGGTTTATGAAACAATATGGGACACATTCCAAACTGAATTTAATTAAAATAAATTTCTGCAGGACAACTAAAAAAATATAATCATAACTTAAATCTGACCCAACACCTCCAGTGTTCATAGCATATCTATTTGAGGTACCAAATCACACACAAGCAATTAATTTTTCCTTTATTATACTGAAAATATAAGACATTCTCCGTTGTAGTTCTAAATTAAATACGCAATTATTCTTAGTAATTTTCTTGAATAGCATTTGACACTTTATAGTCTATTATACACATGGTTTATTCTTAAATATTGTTAATTAAGATACCATGGTTCCTTAGTAATTCAACAATTAATAATATTTTGTTTTATATTCCATCTTTATCGAAGAGATCAAAAATTACTTGCATTTCTATCCTTCCATTCGATCTAAGCAAATGCTTAATTTGAAGTAACTCACATTTTATTTCCTTCATTTAAAATACGTATTATTTCCAGAAATACCAGATAAATAAATACTGCTATCTCTTTATGATGAATTTAAACATGGCATGATTTATCAAAATATGCATATCCTTAATTTTATGTTTAATCCTTACAAAAGCATAACACGGAAAATAGTGAAGAATTAAAATATATTCTGTAAAATAGTTCTGCATGCATTTTCCAGATATATTAAAAGACACACGTTGGTTAGTGATACAATAATAATATTCATGCAATTTATTCTTATTTAAAATGACAATTAAATGAAGTAATGTAGACTGGACATTATCAACATACATTTTTAAAAGAGCAATAGTTATGAAGGGGTTAATTCAAAATGCTTAAATCAAGGAGAGCAAAGTAAACTATGTACCTTTTTAAAATTTAGAATTGCATTCTATTAACTTTTCCCATAATAAGTTTGTTAAGATCATTTCAAGTTTTACTCCAAAGTCTTCTTTAAAATCAATTTGACTTCAGCAACTAGCTTTAATTTTCACAATAATGAACCACTGTTTACTGGCTACAATTACAATACATAATAAGCAAATTTTTTACTGGAGATCTTTGTTAAATAGCTCTCTTTAGCAAAGGTCATTTCCCTTCTCAAGATTACTCCCACGCTTCTTTTCTATCTAAGCTAATTACATATTCAAAAAAAAATCTTTTCTAAAAAAGAAAAAATATCACTCTGATTAAATCAAGACAAAAATAATAAAATAAATAGCTTTTACAAACTTGAAAGAAAAATGAATATTAATTAACTATTAAACAAAAATGATTAATAATTTATTTAATTTGTAAAATAATTCATTGATTCAACTATCTATTAATTAATGGAAAGAAATATATATTTTTTAAATTATTTAAGATAATTACTGTAATTTAAATGTTTTTATTGTACATGTACTATTGTTTGCTGTTATTAAAAGATGAAAATGAAATGAAACATAATGATGCAGTCATACGTGCATGCACTTGTATTGCAACCTAAATATTAAACTCTCTTAACTAAATATAATTGAAATGGCTATTAATTGTTGACAAAAGGATAAGTATTAAAGAATAAGGATTTTGAAACCATTCAACCAATACTACACTAATATAAAATAACTGCATCTTTCTGACAAAATGTATCAATTTCATTAATAATCAACTCCTCTTCCCAATCCATATCTAAGCTTCAAACAATTTCCAGCAAAAAATTTTAAAATTCTAAAACTATTTCATTTTTTAAAAATATAATTTAACTATTCGATGCAGATACAAAGCATCTCAATTCCTTGTGCCCATTCAGATGGTCACAATATATATAATTTATCCTTTGCAGAAGCTAAATATCAAGTCAAATTATGTGCCAAGATATCTAAAAAATTACAATTTAATTTTGTTATAAATAAACTGTTGCTAGTACTTTATACTACTATAAATGTTTGCATATAAAAATTATTATATCAGTATTTTAGAAAATGTTCCAGCTGGAAAATAATTTTACACTGCTGAAATTATAAGTTTTAAGCCTAAATAAGTTTTTAAGATGCTAAAATCTTTAAATTTTTAAATAGCTAGTAATATAAATGATAAATAGTGCATTTTAAGTTCATAATGTCAGTGTAGTCATGATTTAATCATTTAAAATGTTTCAAAAAGATTGTATTAATCTTAAGATTAAGAAACTAAATTCAAACCGTATATTTTGGTTGGATGGTATTTAAATTAAAGCTATAATATCTTAATTTAATTTTAACACATAATATTCTAGTTAAATATTTTAAACTTTTTACTTAGAAAAGTGTTTAATAAAGCTAGTAATTAAAAATAGGATTTTTAAAAGCAATAGATGAATAAATGAATGAATGAATAAATATTACATTTATTTTAACTTTATTTATTTTAACATATTTTAAAAGATGATTTTAAATTTCTATTATAAGACTTGTCTGGATTTAAACAATATAAATAAATATATTAAGTATTATTAATAATATTTATTTTATTAAAGATCTAATAAATATAAATATGTTAATTACATATTAACCAGTGAAGCTTCCTTTAAATTAAATGTCCTTTATAGCTAAGCACTTACAGGGAAATATTTAAATCCCAAAACCATAGCTGTTTAATTGATATGTGGTAAATAACACTTTTTAATTGTGCATAAATTTTATTTTATCCTGGTGTTTGTCATTTTTAATTAATTATTTTTATTTACAATCAGGAAGTGTTTTTAATTAATTTGTATAGTCTAGTCAAAAATTGATTTAATTAAAATTTGAATGATAATTAGGCAATTTTTTACTTAACAACTTTCCCTGGTTACAATAGATCAGTATTCAAACTAATAAGAAAAAGGTCATAAGTTAAAAGGTTAATCAAAAGTCTTGAAAATGTTCGCATGATTAATATTGTAAATATGTGAAATTGTTATCTGCTCAAAGTTCTCAATCAGTTTTAATTTGATTTTATTCGTAGCAGTTGAATTTTGAATCTCCAGTTAAATTTTTAAAAGTGTAATTTTATTTCAATTTTATTATTATTTTAGCTTAGTACGATAGAGCAATTTAAAAATTAACTTGACACAGTTATCTGAATTGAAACATCAAGAGAATTGAAATCTTCATATCTGCTAGCTTTAATGGTAACATTATTAATTATTATAATGTTTAGAATATTGTTTTTTTAATTTTATGTGTTGAAGAACTTCAAAAGTTATTATTATTACCATTATAATGACTCAAGAATTACTGTCAATTGCAAAGACTATTAAACATGTGTTATAATTAAAGTTGCCACAGAATATTTAATTTTTTTATTGGCAAGAATGTCACAGAAAGTACTGTAAATTTATTGACATTTTCTTTAAAATATTTTGTTTATGTCAAATATTGTCCATAATTTATTCAACTAAAATAAAAAAAACTTTAATTCACTGGATAAGAACTAAATTTTTGATATGACAAATATATGCTTATCAGACATTTACAAGTGGTTTAAGTCTGCAAAGAAATATTTAATCAATAATATTTTTTTTTCAATAAAAGAATTTATGTTATTATTCTAATAAAGACATTATATTGTTAATTTCTGATAGCACAAATGAAATAATTCACTTATGAAGACTATTTTGTTCACTTCCATAAAAGACATAATTTTTCTCCAAGTGAGGGTAATAAAAATCAACTTGCATTTAATAAATATTATATAAAATTTAAAAGTTTTTACTCAAGAAAAATGAAATATAAAACCTACTTGCAAAATAAAATGACATTTTATTTAATGCACCTAAATAACTTCTGCATTTAATTATTTTATAATGCCTGAAATGTTTTAAATCCTGTGAGCATTATTTATTCTTTCTAAGCATTGCTATGGAGACTGCTATGCTCATAAATATGATATTTGAAATAAGTATGTTTCTCTTGCAAATACTTGATGAAATTGGATAAATATTATTATTTATCAGAAGCATTTTATTATAAAATATTCACATTACTGTTATAAATTTAGAATAATTTATAAAAAGGATTAAATTGGAAACATGAATTCAAATACTTGTAAACTATTTATTTCAATTTAATAAACATTTAATTTACATTCATGGATACTTGCTTGAATGAGCATAAATTAATCCTATACTAGCTAGTATGATTTGAAACTTTACTAAGGGTGTCTTAAAGAAACATATTTTATATTTTATAATTATTATAGATTTTATATGATGGATATGTTTGCTGTCCACAAGATGTTGTCAACATTCTTCTTCATGTTCCACTTTAATGGAGAATAATTCAAGAAGAAAGCAAAATGATTGTTCTTTAATTTACTTATTTGATGGTAAAAGGTTGAATTTTATTTGCTTATGATTTTTGTCTACCATGTTTTATTTATGTGCATATTATTTTTATATTGTATATGCTATATTTTGAAATATAAGTTAAAGTTCTCAAAATAGTAATTTATTATATCTTCATATTTAAATTAGTATGTGTCTTTTTTTACCTATGAATAATTTATTTATGAATGTATATTGTTATGCCATAAAATGATTAAGTACATGTATATTTCTATTATTTATTTTATGATTCTTTATTGCCTAATGTTAATAGAGCCATATTTAGCATTAATTATTATTTATCATATTTCATATTTCTTAGCTATAGTATTTTTGTTAGAGATAGTAGATTTATTCTCTTTCTATTTTAAAAGTGCTTATATATGCCATAGTCTCTATCATTATTTTTCTAGCTTATTTTTAAAACAAGATGGTAGCATTTATCTCTTATTCTTTATTGACTTGCTGGCATTTGTATGCTCATAGTATATATTTTGGAGAAAGTTGTTTTGACTCTCTCTCTCTATCTTTAAGGCAATTCATATTTAATGTTTTATTCCTATGTACATTATTTTCCTGACTAGTGACAATACCCTAGATAGCCCTCAAAGTAGGTGCATTTTTATAGGTTATGCCATTATACTGTACCAGATCACAAGTAAATCTTATTGTATAGAATTTGAAGACTCGTTTATTTATTTATTCATAATTACTTTATAACTATTTTTCATGTACTATATTACTAGGTTTAAAGCACTTTTAAACGTGATCTTATTGGCTTTAACTTATGTTTTAAAAAGTTTTACTTTATTTTAAACCTTTGCTTTGTTACACAATACATAACTTCTTGGTAATTATTATTTGTATCTTTAATAGTATGGGAATAGACCAGTACTTCATGCAGAGAGAAGAATACCATTGATAGCATAATAATTAAGGATACCCATGATCAGATCAAACTATACAAAGCATAAAATGACCACATTTCCTGACCATGGCTCACTTCAATTGTTGGAACAAACACCCTGCCATCCAAAGCATTTTATTTGTTTTGAGATTGAAACTCATGTGCCATCCAACTATATAGGTTATATATAGATGTTCATGCTCAAATGGCAGGCACACCAATCCAGTGCTTGAAATATCCCAAGCTAGCTCATACTCTGTCTCAGAGGTCCAGCACATTTTCATAATATAATTAGATATTTATACACTTCTTTATTGGTGATGCAGTGACAAGAGAGAGTGAGAATAGGCCAAATAACAATTAAGCACATTATTATTTATTTATGCACAGACATATACTTAATATAATATAGTAAATTTTTATATAAGAAAATATAAATGATGACTTTAGGCTATGGTTATAATAGTCCTTTGTTAAAGTTCATTTCATTTAAAATAAAATATCTATAGTCAGTTATTATGGAAAATATATTATCTAGGTTCTCATGATATTAGATGATACATTTCATTTGGTTTTGTTTTGTGTCAGTGTTAGTTTCCAACCAGTTGGCTTTTTGGTCTCCATTGATGTTTTCAGGGGTTGTCTTCTATTCTTCAGCTTGACAGTGTGAGAAAGTTTGTAGCAGCATCTATTTCACCATTTTGATATCTGTTCTGAGCATTGGTTTCAGGTGGAGATAGTGAATTTTGCAGAATACTTTAAAAATGGAGCCTAGTCAAACATTTCTAAGACAGAGTAGCAATGCATATTGCTAGTTCTGTAGCTTCTTTTAATAATATTTTATGCAGCAATAATGACTGACTCTATAATGTCTTTAGATTTTAAGATCAGAATGAACAGGAATGCAGACCAGACTGAATAATAATAGCAGCTGCAACTTTTTGTACTCTTCCTCTCTCATTGTTTTAATTCATTATCACTATTTTTAATTTTGATCATAACTTGAATATGTTTTTTTTAATTTTGTTTTATCTAGTTGATTTTTACATTCAATTTAAACTAATCATTTTCTTAGATTAATCTACTATCACTTTTATGATATAGTTTATATAGTTTTTAATTATTATGATTGTTAGTTTTACCTTTTCTTTATCAGGCAGTAATCTTTTAAACTAATTACACTTTTGAAAGTTTTTTTTTTACAAACTAATTTTTATTCTGATTTTTAATTATTTTTGTACATTTTACTCTTAATTTCTTTTAAAAAGAGAGAGTGAGGTTTAATTCTTTTTTATTTTAGATTATTCCCCATCTGCTCTCAATACTAAAACTTTATTATATTTTAAATGAAAAACAATATAACAATCTTTTTATTTTACAAATTTGCATTTTAAAATCTACTTCTAAAATAATTATTTCTTTCAAACAAATTTAATCATATATATTTTTTAAAATTATGAAATATGTAATGCAGATATATGTAGAATTTATAACATATATCTCTCACTAGTGTCACAGTACATTTCACTTTGCTTTACTTAATTATTTTTATTTCAAGATGGATTTTATTTGTAGTTTGGAGTATGTTGAGTAAAACATGTGTAATATTTTACCATGGCTTTACTTCGCATTTTAGTGGCATTATAAAGATATTGAGTAATTCTATTTTACTGCTATAGCATTCTTGATTGGCTTAAATGTGAATAAATTCATTGTAAATGTGTAAGTCCTATGTTTGAACTTTGCTAATAATGAAGACATAATACAATAAATAATTTTAAATTTTAAAGTTTAATTTAGGCATAAATAGATAATATACATTTGTCTTATTACTCCTTTATCTCTGGATTGGTAAGTTAATATTATTATTATTATGTTAAATATTCATACAAGGAACACTACTTTTATGAAGGTTATTATCATTGTATGAATTCACTGATAAATGACAACTTTTTGATAAATAAACAATAGAAAGTTTATTTTAATTTGTTGGATTATTTTTGCTTAATCCAATTGATTTTTGTTTTATAAAACATGATGTAAATTTTTGAAGTTTCTGTCATAATTCTGAACAAGTAAAGTTGTAAAAGTTTTTGGCTATGAGGACTCAGATATGGAATATTTGTATTTTCGTATTTCTTTCTAGTAGAATAAATATTTGTTGTTGTTATTAAAAAAATTTCTAATAGTCATTTGTTCACTTCATTCCACTTATTAACCAGAAATCATTCCACATATTGCAAATTATTTTAAATGTATTTGCTAAATGAGTACATAAATATTGAAGTTAATAAGAGTCACTTTACTGAATTATTTAAGGATTAGTACAACATCTAAGAAAGATGTATTTTTCTTAATAAAGAATTACAATTGTATATGTCATTTGGATCACTTTAAATAATTTAATTTGCTTATTTGAAGTCTGTGCATATTTATTTTAAAATTATTTCATATTTGAAGATCATATTATTTTATGA
The DNA here is from genome assembly GCA_028023455.1 of Epiperipatus broadwayi. Taxonomy (NCBI): domain Eukaryota; kingdom Metazoa; phylum Onychophora; class Udeonychophora; order Euonychophora; family Peripatidae; genus Epiperipatus; species Epiperipatus broadwayi. The sequence continues at coordinate 3,249,900 of JAQFVV010000077.1, forward strand.
TAAAATGTAATTTACAAGAACCTAGTTCATATTTCCAAGATGTTTAAATAAATTTATTCCAGGATATTTAGAATGGCTATTAAAGCCTGCACACATTTTTAATATTTGAGTGTAATCCTAGATTATTTATTATCTTGTTCTAAAACCAAGATGTTTTATGTTATTTAAGTTAGCAATGATATTGTTATTATCATAATTGTGATAAGACATTAGCTTAAAGAAGTGTATGTCTTACTTATTTTATTAATTGAGATTCATACAACATTGAATAAGTCTGAAAAGTCTAAAAGAATTTATTTTATAATTAAAATGAGATTATATAATACCCTGATATATTCTAATTTGTTTCGTGAATCATATTATTTAAATTTATTTTGAGAATGAAGAAATTACATTCAAACAATTGATCTTAAGTGGCATAGATTCTAAAAGAACACTTCTAAATTTCAATAAGAATTAAATAATGTTTTTATCTGATCAAAGCAATGAGATGCTTAGAAGATATTGAAGAGATGGATTAAGTGGTAGTTATAGTAGATATTTGTGGAAGAAAGAATTTAAATATAATCTCAATGGAATATGTTCACAATATTAAGTGTTTTATGTGTGCTAGAGTGAGTTGAGATTTCTCTTCCTCTTGAGTTATTAGTGGTAATACTTTGTATTTTAATTATATTTTATTATAATGCTTCCTCTATATATATCTTCTTATTGTAGCATATGGCATTTGTTTTATTAACCCACTGAACTTAGCTATATTATCACATAAGATATTTTGGCTTGTACACCTACATGTTTTTAGTTTACAATTTGGCTTGCCCAATGTGTTAGATCAATCATTGAGAGTGTGAGAGTTGTTTTGGCCTTTGGTAGCTTGTTTTTATATTACTGTCTGCCTCTTTTGTAGGTTACAATATATATACATCATCAGATTTTCAATTGGATGGATGGTTGAAGAGTTAAAGTGTGGGGTGGATTGAAGCCTATCCATAAAAGTATGAAGATTGGCTTCTTAATATATATCTGAATACTTATTGCATTTATATGTAGAGATGATAATCTGGACCAACTGTTGATTGCTGGTTTAGCACGAAATGCATATATTGGTGATTATTTATCTTTTCAACATATATGTGTATCAAGTGTATCAGTGATATGAGATAGTGTGGTGAGTGGAGGGTCATGTGAAAGTCTACATATAATAAAGAGCAAATATTTCTAAACAAGCTTTTTTAAAATAAAGCTACATAGCTCATGTGATTTATCACTTGGTTTTATTACTTGAGGATGGCTATTTTGAAATACAAACTCTAATATATATATATGATAAACAAAAATGCAAGTTAAAAAACTTGGTAACGCTTGTATTTATGTCCACAGATGGCGTCCTACCAAAAACACCGATCAAGCGTATGTTTTGTTTACATAAACGTCAGAGTAGCATTCACTATCTCTAACTATAATTCCACTTTCAGATCATGATTTCAAGCTATTTGCTATCATCAGTGAAAGACAGGAATAAAGAAACTAGATCTAAATACAAACTCTGAGCGTTTATGAAACAATTTCTATTCAGCTTGCAAGCGTGAATTTTTTAGACACGTAATGTCTTCAAACTCAGCATAGCAAACCAGATAGCTATATGGGTCTGATCTCAGTTCAGCATCACCACATAGTAGAAGCCTCTGCAATCTATATCATTGCAAGAAAGACCTCGAAGGTACATTTATGATAAACAAAAATGCAAGTTAAAAAACTTGCTAACGCTTGTATTTATGTCCACAGATGGCGTCCTACCAAAAACACCGATCAAGCGTATGTTTTGTTTACATAAACGTCAGAGTAGCATTCACTATCTCTAACTATAATTCCACTTTCAGATCATGATTTCAAGCTATTTGCTATCATCAGTGAAAGACAGGAATAAAGAAACTAGATCTAAATACAAACTCTGAGCGTTTATGAAACAATTTCTATTCAGCTTGCAAGCGTGAATTTTTTAGACACCTAATGTCTTCAAACTCAGCATAGCAAACCAGATAGCTATATGGGTCTGATCTCAGTTCAGCATCACCACATAGTAGAAGCCTCTGCAATCTATATCATTGCAAGAAAGACCTCAAAGGTACATTTATGATAAACAAAAATGCAAGTTAAAAAACTTGGTAACGCTTGTATTTATGTCCACAGATGGCGTCCTACCAAAAACACCGATCAAGCGCATGTTTTGTTTACATAAACGTCAGAGTAGCATTCACTATCTCTAACTATAATTCCACTTTCAGATCATGATTTCAAGCTATTTGCTATCATCAGTGAAAGACAGGAATAAAGAAACTAGATCTAAATACAAACTCTGAGCGTTTATGAAACAATTTCTATTCAGCTTGCAAGCGTGAATTTTTTAGACACGTAATGTCTTCAAACTCAGCATAGCAAACCAGATAGCTATATGGGTCTGATCTCAGTTCAGATAGTGAATGCTACTCTGACGTTTATGTAAACAAAACATACGCTTGATCGGTGTTTTTGGTAGGACGCCATCTGTGGATATATATATATGAGGGTAGTTCTGGATTTTTTAACCATGAGGTATCATATATTATTTACATATATACATATATATTTACAGGTGACTTGAACTCAGACTTTCAAACTTCCCAGAACTATCCAATCCATCTTATACAGCTGATATACATGATGACCTACATGTGAAAGATAAATGATCTCCAATATACATATTTCATGTTGAACCAGGACTCATCCATTGGTCCAGATCATAATCTACCACACATACATACCATCACTGCACAGTTTATATTAAGATACCAAATCTTTAAACTTTAATGGATAAGCTTCAATATTCTCCACTCTCCAACTCTTCATCCATCCCTATCAGTGAAAATCCAAAGATAAAATGTTCAAGCCCTTGATGATGCCAGTATTATTGCCATACCCATGTTAATCATCTGACCCCTCACACATAGAAACTTAATATGTCTATTTAATTATACACAATAAAAATATACAATGTATTCAGCCTATATTCTGCCCACCCCTCTTCTGTATATTAAATTGACATATTAGAATCTTAGGTGTGAGGGGTCAAATTGACTTAAGGTCAGCATGGGTATGACAATAATATTGGAATCATCAAGGGATTTGAGCATTTTGTCTTCAAATTTTTAATGATATGAATGGCTGAACAGTTGGAGAGTGAAGAACATTGAAGCTTGTCCATTAAAGTTTAAAGTTTTCTATTTTAAAACAAACTGAGCAGTGATGGTATGTACATGTGAGAGATGATAATTTGGACCAACTGATGAGTGATGGTTCAGCATTAAATAAATATATTGGAGATCATTTTTCTTTTTTACACTATGTGATCACGTGTATCAGTTGTATAAGATGTATTGGATACCTGTGGGGAGTTTGAAAGTCTGAGTTCAATTCCCTTATAATTACATTAAATTTAGTATAGAAAATATAAATGTATTTAAATATTATATATATATTGAAACGAAGATTTTCACGGGTTGCATATATAAATATATATATATAAACATTAAAAGTCTAAATTAAATAACTTCATGCTTTGAAGTTATTCTACATTTTCTTCTATTTTGATTGTTTCATTTGATTTTTGTTCAGGCAAGATTTTGTTTACACCAAAATTAGTAATAATTTTCAAGGCTTCTAAAAACTAGTAAATTTAATTTACTGATTTTTAAAAGTCTTGATAATGTTCACTTAAATTTGAAGAAAACGTTAGCTGAATAAAAATAACCAAGTATCCAACTACAATAAAAAAGTTTTAAAAAATGAATACAAAGTGCCTTGTAATATATTTTAATAAAGATTGTAATTACTAATACTTTATTTAAAAAAAGAGAGAAATTAAAAGTAGATAAAACAGGTACACATAAATATGTGTGTACATTGCTTTCAGTAAAAAAAAAAAAAAAAGAATGTTTAAAGAATTGTTTGCTATAAAAGAATAAAAAAATAATTAATGCTTTATAATTTAAATATAGTATTAAATTTTCGTCTTTTCAAAACATTATATAGCTCTTCATATACCTTTTTGAAATAAAGTTAATTTGACCTTACAAGATTTTCATCCACCCATTAACATAAATATAATTAAAAAGAAAGAATGAAAAAGATAAAGCAAAAGTACCCAGGTCGAAATTATACATGTATATGTATTTGAAAATCTCAAGCTATTTATTCATTTTATTCTAATTTATAAACAGTAAGAGATATAAATTTTTTATTATAAGAAAAAAAATGTAATTGTTTTGTTTAAATTAATTTGTAATAAAAATTTGTAGGAATTATTTACATGTAATCTGGAATAGCTTTTGCATAATAAAAGTTATGAGAGATGCCAGTTTTTTTAATTTTAGTTTTGGTTTACAAAGAAAGCTTTGGGAGAAACTTTCTAGTTGTAAGAAAGCTGTATTATCAATGTCAAAAACCTTTAAATGTGTGTAACAGCATTCCAGAAATTAAGCTGACTAAAACAACAGGGCTAACTCATGAATTATTAACACAGCTAATATGGAATGTTATGCAATAATTGAAAATCACATTATATCAGGTTGAAAAAAATCTAATTAGTGCACTAGCCAACTAAATCTGGAAATATATCATTTTCTTCCACTCCAACATGCAACAACTGTTGAAGATCATGACTTCGGTCAGTTTATTCAGTGTAAAGGTGTAATCCAGTTATACCATCAATCTACCCAGAGAATAACTCAAAAAAGTACATCAAATGAAATCTTAACCCCTTAAAAACAATCTTACAGATCAATATTTAAAAAGAATTTGAACCTATATTTCCAGTAAAGTATAAAATCAAAATTCTGATATTATGACAAAATAATTTATTTAAAATAAAAAGTCTTTATATAATAAAAAAATGGTAATAATATCTATAGCAAATATTAAATTTAATATTGATATTTTTAAAAATATTTTTAAAATGTTTATTTTCCATTTAAATATGTATTTATTTATTTTTTTTTAACTTAATTTTTTTCTAATAATGGTAAAACAAATATAACTTAAAATTAATTTCTCATTCAATTATTAATAGTGAATATATCTTATAACTTGTATATATCTGTTAATAATCAATTTATATTTTGCGAATCTTTATATTATTATAGTTAAATACTAATAATAATATGAGTATTTTATATTGGATGTAAGCATACTGAAAGTTAATTTCAATCTAATTAAATAAATTTTCTCTGACATAAACACATACTACTTAAACTATATACATATATTTATTTTTTGAGGGTTGATTTCACTCCTAAGTATAATATAAAGTGTATGTAAATATTACAAATCAAATTTGGTTTTATTATATTCATATTTTTTTAAGTTTAGATATCCATTCCTCTCTCTCTCCTTCTAAACCTAGTTAAATATAGTCATGCACACATCCTGTGATGCATTATTATGTTTTTATTTTGAGCTAGTGGTCGGTAAATGGGGGATAATATCTAAGAGAATGGGGAGATTTGACCCAACCAATAATTGGTTCTCATTTTAGAAATGACACCCTAATTTGCAGTATGACATAAATTTTAAATAGATAAATAACATGTATAGTAGCAAGGGATAGACGCTCTCTCTCTCTATATATATATATATATTATACCGGATACTCAAATCTATTCTGAAACAGAGGGCGCCACCAGACCACTACGTGTCTGGAAAATTTGTTTACTGTGATCAGAATAGATGATGATGATGGTTTGCGCCGTCTAGACTCAGGGAGAAACAAGAGATCTTAAATTGTTTAGACAATTGAGACAAAAGCACAAAGACAAACGTCAGCCAAATTAAGTTTAAACATATTTCATAAATTTTATTATGAGAAAATAAATTATTAAATATAAGTTTATGACACCATAGATGGGGGTTAACTCAGGCGTGTACCAGACATACTAAAGGCAAAGCTATGACAGACTGACTGATCTTCTAATAAACAAATTTAAAAGGGAGGAAGCAAATTTCATTCAGCAGAGGATTCACTTAAGCACTGGTTTCCACTTTCAGATATTTAAACCATATGCCCCTGAAATAGATCAAAGAACCCAGTGCCGATGAGCTTTCCGAGATCTAAGCATGGTCAGATCTCGAATGTCCTTATATCGGTATGAACTGCACCAATTACTACATTTAAAATAATGGTGATTGATCCACCTCAAGAACAATCGAAAAATATCATTGAAACAAAGAAACATTTAAACCTGGTGAATCCCAGCCAAGACGATTGGCGAAAATTACTTTAAAATTAATAATTAATGGTCTTAATATGAGACAAGTAAATGATTAGAAAAACAGTTACGTCTGCCCCAGCAAATAAAGAAAATAAAATGAACTTACAAACAAATTCTGAGTACACGCTCTGATAAATTTAAAGCACACATAATAACTACAAAAAGAAATCTATCGGAGAGTGCACATGAGTACGAAATATCAAAAGTTTAAATACTCTAGCAGAACGAAAGTATTGCTCACCTGTAATTTAAGAAAGGATAAATTTTATCTTCCTGCTGATGACTTATAAAATTACAAAGAAAAACACAATTCTAATTTCCGCCTTTAGAGATATTAGAAACGAAATCTCCACCTGCGAAAATCAGACAATAAAGTCATCAGCCAAAAGATTTTTGGAGGTTTAGCAAGAGGGCAAACATAGAGTATAAAATTAATTATTGAATACTAAATAATTACAGGTAAGCATAAAAAATATATACAAGACTGCTAAAGCATTTACAAAAGCGAGGCATAAAATATAAAACTCATTCGTCACTCTCCAATAAACAAAACTGAAAGCAAATTGGAATCTTAAAACTAAGATTCCAAGACACACTACAAAATATTGGAAATTAGAGCAAATATTAAATATGAGGCTATATTGATTTAAGAATACATATTTATGATTAGATTGAGTGGAGATTTAATGAGAATTAATTTACCCTGGGAAGAATAAAAACGAAAATAGTTACCTTTCGGTAAAACAAAGTTCACGTAGAGTGCGCACTTTTACTTAAGTTCATTTTCAGGTTCTTTAGGCAGCAAGGTAGATGTAGAGAGGTTCCGGCTTCTTTTAGGTGTTCAAGGCATTACTGGAGCAAACTTGGAAGTCAGGGATCCATCTTTTGTGGAGTTAGCAAGCCATTCGGGTGGTGGTAACAAGTATAGAATTTTTCATTTTGTTGTAGGCAAAAGTATTTAATCACAGCTGATGTCCTTTAAGAAATTAAATGTCCGTGCTGATATAAATTCTCACTTGATAAACAGCTTGTCTATCAATGAACAATGAATTAACTGACACTCCAAATTTTCAGGGCTATTTATACGTTGCTCCATTTCCCGCAAAACACTTTCCTTGTTGTTCAATTTCTTCGCCTTAGGCAGGGCAAATATTAATCTCCCGCTCAATCTATCTAGGAATTCTACCCAGGGATTATTGAAATGAAAACAACTACATAAAAATCAAATCTCCACTCTTTAAAATAAAAGCCACAGGAATGCAATTAGCTAGCCAGCTTGTTTTTAAATCAAATGGATTTAAAAACAGGTGGTATATGAAAACTATTTTAAAATAAATCGATAAACATTTTTAAAAAATCCGTTTTACATATAAACGCGTGTATACTTGGATACACGCATTCTTTTTAAATAATATAGCAAATTTAAACTCTACGTTTAATTAAAATTAAAAGCTTAATAAATTTCTTTTTTTTTTTTTTTGTTTAATAACAACACCATTGAACCGGATTTCAATCAGGTTCAACTGCCTCAAAACGTGATCAAAAAAAAAAACATTCCTGTAACTTTTTTTTTTTTTTTAAAACTATAAACACTTTAAAAATATTCTTAAAAATTCGGCCGAACATTTGCCTCGCACTCATGAAAAACAAAACAATATTTCATTTTAATCAAAACCTTTCTCCATTCTCGTAATTTATTAACAAAATCTTTTTTTACTAAAACCAAAAGAAAACGACAGACTAATTTAAATCTAAACTCGGTCAAGTGGTTCCCTCTTATGGGACGTTTGATCGCCTTGATGGTCTACCCTAATAAACCTGCCCATGGGTTCTGTTACTATGTTGCCGTAATCTATTTGAGTTATAAACTCGGCCATTTCCTCAATTGACTGACTACCATTACTCATCATCATTTGCTGTACAGTAGGTGGCATATTATGATGAATGGTCCATATTATCTGATCATCCGATTGAGGAAACGCGGTCAGAGATTTCAATTTTGCCACCTGCCTAAAGAAAAACTGTGCATGCATTTCACCACGGTTAACAGGATACCTCTCTTGTGATATCTTATAAAGTATCCCATCTTGTCTGGCTTCACTCCAGAAGGTCCTCAAAATGGAACGTCTGTAACCCTCAAATGTATGGGGTTTAGTAAACAACGTGCGCCACCAATCCAAGGCTGTTCCCTGCAGATGGCTACCGGCGAGTGTAACTTTATCATCTTCAGACCAGTCGTGAATGCGAAACAAGCTATCCAGACTTTCCAGATGAGTCAAGGGGCTTTCTCCCACCTCTGCTTTAAATACTTCAATAAAAAATTGTTTTTCCCAGAATCTGCTGGTGGTTTCCTCCTGCCTTTTTCTTCCTGAGTTTCTATACTCGTTTTCAATCTCAACTAACCTATATTCCAAGCCTTTTGTCATATCTAGACACATTTGTTCAACCTCAGCTTTCAAATTATCTTGGCTTTCTATTCTATTATGAAATACTCTCTCTATCTTTTCTTCTACAAGTACTATTTTCGTTTCTAAGTTAGCAGACCTAATGCTATCCTGGTCTAGCTGCTCTTTCATTTCTTTTATCTCTTCCTTTACACTTTGCATTTCCTGTCTATCATTTCTCAATTCATTTTCCATAATTTTTATAGCTTCTTGATTCTTCTCTACTTCTCCCATTATTTCTCATCTCATTTCTTTCATTTCCATAATCATTTCTTCCTTTATAGCCTGCTGGCCCTGTTTAACTTCACTAACTTCTTTCTTCATTGCCTGTTGGACCTGCTTAATTTCCTCCTTTATTTCCGCTTTAAACTCTGCCATCATTGCTTGCTGACTTTTCTTGAATTCACTCATATCCTCCTTCATTTCTATTACCAACTTCATCAACATCTTCATCATCATCTGTGACTCACTTTCTTCTTTTTCTACAATTTGAGGGTTTTTAAATGAGACAGGACTTTCTTCTACAAATGCCGCCCTGTCGCTTTCTTCGTTGACTTCCATTTTCGACACAAATTAAATTCGCAATACTAACTTCTTAAAAGAAAATCTAAAATCTAATAGCAAATAAAATGCTATTTACTGTTTTCTATAAATTATTTCAAAACAAAGACGAACTATATTTAACTCTTCATAAAATTAACTTAGACAGACTTTTTAGAAAATACTCTTTTACAGTTGATAAATTATTTCATATAAAAGCAAGACAAACTATATTTAACTCTTGAAATAAAATTACTCCGTAAGTTAAAATATTAAAAGAAAGAAACTATATTTAACTCCTGAACTAAAATTACTCTGATAGACTTTTCGAAAATATGCTTTTACAGTTGATAAATTATTTCATTAAAAAGAAAGATGAACCCCATTCTACCAAACTGCTCCAAAATACATGCAATAATTAACAAAACCGAACCTCCACCTACTAAATCTTGCCTCTTACACCTGAAATCTTTCTCAATTGTCCAAACAAAATCTCACATGAGTTTGAAAACTCAAGCCTCATGTTGGTAGCGCTAAAAATTATTATCCTATATACCAGATACTCAATCTATTCTGAAACAGAGGGCGCCACCAGACCACTACGTGTCTGGAAAATTTGTTTACTGTGATCAGAATAGATGATGATGATGGTTTGCGCCGACTAGACTCAGGGAGAAACAAGAGATCTTAAATTGTTTAGACAATTGAGACAAAAGCACAAAGACAAACGTCAGCCAAATTAAGTTTAAACATATTTCATAAATTTTATTATGAGAAAATAAATTATTAAATATAAGTTTATGACACAATAGATGGGGGTTAACTCAGGCGTGTACCAGACATACTAAAGGCAAAGCTATGACAGACTGACTGATCTTCTAATAAACAAATTTAAAAGGGAGGAAGCAAATTTCATTCAGCAGAGGATTCACCTAAACATTGGTTTCCACTTTCAGATATTTAAACCATATGCCCCTGAAATAGATCAAAGAACCCAGTGCCGATGAGCTTTCCGAGATCTAAGCATGGTCAGATCTTGAATGTCCTTATATCGGTATGAACTGCACCAATTACTACATTTAAAATAACGGTGATTGATCCACCTCAAGAACAATCGAAAAATATCATTGAAATGAAGAAACAATTAAACCTGGTGAATCCCAGCCAAACGATTGGCGAAAATTACTTTAAAATTAATAATTAATGGTCCCAATAAGAGACAAGTAAATGATTAGAAAAACAGTTACGTCTGCCCCAGCAAATAAAGAAAAGAAAATAAACTTACAAACAAATTCTGAGTACATGCTCTGATAAATTTAAAGCACACATAATAACTACAAAAAGAAATCTATCGGAGAGTGCACATGAGTACGAAATATCAAAAGTTTAAATACTCTAGCAGAACGAAAGTATTGCTCACCTGTAATTTAAGAAAGGATAAATTTTATCTTCCTGCTGATGACTTATAAAATTACAAAGAAAAACACAATTCTAATTTCCGCCTTTAGAGATATTAGAAACGAAATCTCCACCTGCGAAAATCAGACAATAAAGTCATCAGCCAAAAGATTTTTGGAGGTTTAGCAAGAGGGCAAACATAGAGTATAAAATTAATTATTGAATACTAAATAATTACAGGTAAGCATAAAAAAATATATATAAGACTGCCAAAGCATTTTCAAAAAGCAAGGCATAAAATATAAAACTCATTCGTCACTCTCCAATAAACAAAACTGAAAGCAAATTGGAATCTTAAAACTAAGATTCCAAGACACACTACAAAATATTGGAAATTAGAGCAAATATTAAATATGAGGCTATATTGATTTAAGAATACATATTTATGATTAGATTGAGCGGAGATTTAATGAGAATTAATTTACCCTGGGAAGAATAAAAACGAAAATAGTTACCTTTCGGTAAAACAAAGTTCACGTAGAGTGCGCACTTTTACTTAAGTTCATTTTCAGGTTCTTTAGGCAGCAAGGTAGATGTAGAGAGGTTCCGGCTTCTTTTAGGTGTTCAAGGCATTACTGGAGCAAACTTGGAAGTCAGGGATCCGTCTTTTGTGGAGTTAGCAAGCCATTCGGGTGGTGGTAACAAGTATAGAATTTTTCATTTTGTTGTAGGCAAAAGTATTTAATCACAGCTGATGTCCTTTAAGAAATTAAATGTCCATGCTGATATAAATTCTCACTTGATAAACAGCTTGTCTATCAATGAACAATGAATTAACTGACACTCCAAATTTTCGGGGCTATTTATACGTTGCTCCATTTCCCGCGAAACACTTTCCTTGTTGTTCAATTTCTTCACCTTAGGCAGGGCAAATATTAATCTCCCGCTCAATCTATCTAGGAATTCTACCCAGGGATTATTGAAATGAAAACAACTACATAAAAATCAAATCTCCACTCTTTAAAATAAAAGCCACAGGAATGCAATTAGCTAGCCAGCTTGTTTTTAAATCAAATGGATTTAAAAACAGGCGGTATATGAAAACTATTTTAAAATAAATCGATAAACATTTTTAAAAAATCCATTTTACATATAAACGCGTGTATACTTGGATACACGCATTCTTTTTAAATAATATAGCAAATTTAAACTCTACGTTTAATTAAAATTAAAAGCTTAATAAATTTCTTTTTTTTTTTTTTGTTTAATAACAACACCATTGAACCGGATTTCAATCAGGTTCAATATATATAGCACATATATATATATATATATATATATATATATATATATATATATATATATATATATATATATATATATATATATATATATATATATATATATATATAAACAATAAGCATTGCCTATTGCTCAACAAGCTTTGTGATAAATGCTTAGCCAGAGAAAGCATTTAAAATATCTCCATCAGAAACTTGCTCCCCAAACCTCTGACCATGTTTTCATGCTTTGGTACTTCTCAGAGAGGTGCTAGGATTGCTTCAGACACTAGATCTAAAAATACCAACCCAAGGCCAGCATTTATCTAAAAGTTATCTATTGAGTGGAAAATCTAAAATTTTCAGACACCTACATGTCTTCAAACCCAGATATCCAACTCAAATAGCTATATGGGGCTCATAGATCTTCAGCCATACAATATATTAGTAGCCTTAGCAATATAAAATTGTATATGATTTAAAGCAGAGACTATAAATAGTCAAAATAAAAGTCATAGATCACATGATCCAATTCTCTTAAGCTTGTAAGCTTTAAACAATGAGCATTGCCAGTTAACAGCTTTGGGTTGGTATTTTTAGATCTCATGTCTGAAGCTACCCTAGCATCTTTCTGAGTAGTGCCAAAGCATGAAACCATGGTCAGAGGTTTGGAGGGGGGGTTCCTGATTGAGATATTTTAAATGCTTCCTCTGGTTTAAGCATTTATTATGAAGCTTGTTGAGCAATTGGCAATGTTCATTGTTTATATCTTGCAAGCTTAAGAGAATTGGGTCATCTAATCTATGACTCTTATTTTGACTATTTATAGTCTCTGCTTTAAGTCTTATGCAATGTTATATTGCTAAGACTACTAATATATGATATGGTTGAAGGTCTCTCAGCCCCATATAGCTATTTGAGTTGGATAGCTGGGTTTGAAGACATGTAGGTGTCTGAAAATTTCAGATTTTCCACTCAACAGATAACTTTTAGATAAATACTGGCTTTGGGTTGATATTTTTGGATTTAGTGTTTGAAGCTATCCTAGCACCTCTCTGAGTAGTACCAAAGCACAAAAACATTGTCAGAGGTCTGGGGGGGGGTTCCTGTTGGATATATTTTAAATGCTTTCTCTGGCTTAGCATTTATCACAAAGCTTGTTGAGCAATTGGCAGTGCTCAATGTTTATATCTTACAAGCTTAAAAGATTTGGATCATGTGATCTATGACTCTTAATTTGATCATGTGATCTATGACTCTTAATTTGACTATTTATTTGTGATTTTTATGCATTTGGTGCTTACCATATATATATATATATTCACTTAATCCAAACTGTGTGTGTTCACTACACATGTAATAGAATAATAATAATTAGGAATTAGTTAATGAAATAAGATTAGTACTAGTAAATGAAATTTAAAAAATATTATTAAATGTTAAGAAAGTAGAAGATAGGGATAGAATAGATGGGCAAAAAGCTAGATTATTGACAGATTAATTAAGTAGTGGTAAATTGGAGGTAATGAATGCTACATAACAAAAGTGAAGACTAGTCTATTAATTTTATGTGATAAGCTTAAATATAATATAGGTTTGTATTTTAATTTTATGCAATTAACAGAAAAAAAACCCCAATAAACAATATTACATACTTATTTTAAGTGATCAATAAAAGTTTTTAAATAATAAATAAGTATAGTCCTTTATAATTTAATGATTACAAGATACAAAATTAAAGGAAATGAAAACAAATTTAAATATTCAGCAACTGGCTGTAAGAGGTTGAACAACCAATAGGGTAAGAACCTGAAAATAGAGATCAATTTATAGGACCTACATCACTGTTAATAGATTTGCAAATGCTGTGTAATTTGATATTGGAAAGACAACAAAAAATGGATTTGAAATTACAACATATGCAGGAAAACCAACAGAAAATGTGACAAGAAAGTTGGGAAGTCAAACAAAAATATATGGTAGAATTAGAGAAAGGGAGAATGCAATGGAAGCAGAAAACCAACATATGATAATAAGGAGGTTAAATAAAATGAGAGGGGAAATAGATAATCAAAATATGATATTTGTATGCAAAGATTGAAGAGAGTATTTGAATGGATTGAAAAAAACAAGATTAACAGGAGGGAAGGATGGAAAACATAGATTTTCAAGTAGGAGTAATAGATAAAATGTCAAAAATATAGCAGAAATCAAAGAAAGTATAAATGAACTAATCTTAACGGTGAGGATTTAAAAATATGGAAGATAAAAAATGTAATGAAAAAATAGTAAAATATTACTGTACAGAAAACAGTTTAAAATAGCTGTAATCCAGTGATTGGGACAAATTAAAGCATACCAAAAGCCTTACAAGAAAATGCCAATAATGTGGATTTTACTGAAAAAAAGTCAGAAAGACTAGAGATAGTAAAATCAATGGGGAATGAATCTTCAATACCCAATAATGAGGTTTATAGTGAAGTTGACCAGATTATGAATATTTTTTCAAAAATATTCATGGGTTAGATTAGTGAGCCATCTGCAGAGCAATTAAACACCTTAGAATGATATTGTAACGAGTCCTACCTTTTACCTATTTTTTCTTAACGTACTCGTCTTTACGCGAATATGAACGTGTATATCTATATAAGCGTATAAACAAAATATAAGTCCTATACATACATAATTTTTCTTTGATATCATACACAGTATATTTATGGATGTCTAACTAAAGACTCCAAGTGCCAATCTCACGCGTAGGTAAGAATTATACTGGACAATATGGAAGTATGTAATAGGATGATAAAAAGACCCGGCCTGTGGCTAGCATTTTCTCAGGGTGGTAAAATTAATGGCAGTAGATCTAACCCTCTCTTTTTTTTCTCTTTTTAAAAAAAACTCATAACACACATAAAAAAACATTCATCAAGGGCAACAAGTCTAATTTCGATCTCAACATTATAGCTACCTATTAATAAGGGAGGTCTCAACTTAATTAACCTAAAAGAATATATTATGTTTATCAAAGCTAAGACATATATAAATGTCATTAAAGATAAATGCTCTGACCCTCCACTGATTGAAGTTAATATTTACCATGAAATCGGGAAAGAAAGGAGATCCTTTTTTGCCGATCTGTGGATAGCATACAAGGATTTACAGGACAATCTAGACTTGATTAGTTTGGAAGGGATTAAATATATAGAGATAAAAAACCAGGAAAGTAATGCATGAAGTATAGAAGGATTGTTACCTGGATTAAATATAAATAATATATTGAAGAAATTACAACAGATATATGCACCACAATCGTACATTAGGTTTACATTTAGGTTCCTAAACGGGCTCCTTCCTACTAAGGCCCTGCTGAATAGTAGGCTTCATATGAACTTGGAACCAATATGTGTATTATGTAAAATAAAGAAAGATAACTTGTTGCACTTATTTGAGGAGTGTAAAGCCCTCTGGCATATTAGAAATAAAGTATTTTATAAACCAGTAATAAACTTAAATAAAATAGTAAAAATAAATTTTGTGAACTTTAATCCGCATAACACATTGGCAATAATATATACATTGAAAGCAATATGGTCCATAAGATGTAATGTGATCTTTGATAATAAAAAGTGTAACTGGTTAAAAAAACTAGATAAAGATTGGAGCAAATACTTTAATCAATGCCTAAGATACCTACCGAAGAAAATTATGGTCAAAATATGGTGTGGATGTATGCCGACACTATGTGAAGTGTGGGATTGACAATCTAAATCAAAATATTTATAGAAGACCTGGATATATAGTGATGTTCTCTGCATTTCTATAGGGTAGTGTTTTTAAAGTAGAGTAAAATAATTATTATGTATATTGATAGTTAAACCATGTGGTTTATTTGTAAAAAGTGTATATAAAAAAAAAATTAATAAAAAAAAAAAATATTTACTTTAAGTTAAATCAATGTTTTTTTTTATTAATCAAAGATTCCTATCAGTTTCCCTTTTGTCGGTTTGCTCTTTTCTCTCTTTACCAACCCCCCCCCCCACACACACACACAAATACGGTATAATATGTATGTTGCAACAAAGATTTAATTATGGACTAATTTATACGCTAATAAATCCAGTAGGAAATAATTTAATCTCTGTGCAAAAGAAAAAAAAGAAATTCAAGTTGGTCAAATAACAGTTTTCTGAGTTATGTGGAGTAAGCTTACTAAGAGGCCACATATATATCAAATAGAAAATGTACCTGTGTTTTCCCCAGGGAATTGATCGAATTCACCTTGTGAAAAAGAAGTCTCCGGTCCTTTGTCGGTGAACGAACTTTTTGAAGTTCGGATTCCATGGCTGAATTCTACTTATTGATTTATTTTTCACATCTCATGATGATCCAACATTGTTTTTTCTTGAGGCGATTTTCCAGGCTTGACATCCCTTCTCTGATATTGGCAGCTGCTACGCATTCAGGGAAAGGATTCGAACACCTCGCACGTTGAAGTTTCTACTCCAGACTGAACATATTTTTATCAATGTATAACCTTGATTTCTGGATTCTTGTTTCCGTATGTAATTCTTCCGTCTGCTTTCTTCCACTCTCAAACTTATAATAATCAATTCATTTTTTTTTATTATAAAATTTATCTTTCTTTTCATTCATTTTCAATTAACATTCATTGTGCCTTCATTGGAATGCACGTAAAAGCTTTTAACACCTTTTTTTTAAGTATTTAATTAGAACTTGACATTCCAAGGTTTTTTTTATCAGTCAATTTTATTGTTCTGCAAATCACTGTCTTCCATCTTGACATTTATAGTTCTTTTGTTGACTTAATATGTATATATTTAAAAAGTTTATCAAACAAAATGTTTTTATTTTGTGAATTTTCATGTTTAATGATTCAAAAACGCATTGGTGGTCGAGAGGTCAGCGCGATTGCCTTGCATTTGCAGACAGTTGCCCGGGTTGTGGGTTCGCGTCCCGGTCGATGCTATGACACTTAAAAAAAACGCACTCATACATATACATAGCGATGTGTATAGCTGGGCTTGGCAAAAGAAAAAAAATCAGAGCAAGTGTATACCCCCATACCTCTTTTATGAGCTTTTTTTATTTAAATTACGTAAATCTATAATTCAATACGACCACACAAATGAGTAAATATTAGTTTTGTTAGTAAAGTAATATATGTTTTGTTTTTTTCTATAATACGTTAGTAATAATATATATATATATTTTTAATAATACGTTAAGTATACGAATACGTATTTGTCTAATTATCACAACAGGGTTTGATTATACCTGCCTGTTGCAATATTGAAATCTTAACTTAATGCTGGAGAAAAGTAAATTGACTATAATTTACAGCAACATACAAGATGATACTCACATTTAGCAGCATTTATTATTTGATATAACTAATATATTTCAAAATTATAAGGAAACTTTAGTAAGCAGCTTCTTTTCAGAACACTAAGAGATAGAAAAATTTTTAAGCCATTCCTAATAAGAATACTTAGACCAGTAAAGAAATATCTGGAGAGAATGAAGACTTGATACTTATGAGGATGATAAGTAAAGCTATCTCTTAGTGATGACCAAGAATTTGTTTAAAGAATTAGAAATTTTAGAAGAAATATCTTTATTTAAATTTTTATTAAATTTTAATTATTATTTAAATTATGTGAAAATCATTTCTTGCTAAAAATATATAAACCTTAGGATGAGAAATAAAATTTACATTTCTTTGTTATTGTTAATTTTTGAGGGGAGAAGATATTTTTATACTTTGAGAGTTCATTTAGTTATTCCTTTTGCTAGTGATAGTATAGGGATTCTGGCATTGATTTGAGGGCTAGATGTTGTCTTGGTATTCCATGTTGTGTTTTATCTCTTCACTGCACCAACAATCCCTTTATATAATTTTATATTATTTTTAAATATTATTACTTTCTAGTAATAAGTGTAAGGAAAATCATAGATCCAAATAAATCACAAATATAGACTAGCTATGAAGTCTTAAAGAAGCATGGCTCAATTGTGCCATGAATCATTATAGTTCTTTATGTAATAAATTGTTTTTCTCTTCACCAGTAAAAATTGTAATTATAAATGTGCGACTTTTTTCGCATACGTTAGTGAAGCTATAATTATACTATAATGTGTAATATGTCTGCTTAGCGCTTTCGAGAGTGATGCCAAAAGAAAAGTCAAAGAAGCTTTTTACATAGCAAATGATCTCAGTGCCATTAATAGAAGAGAGGCATGCTTGGCTCTCTTTAAACAATGGACTATCTAATTAAAAAATTCAAACTCATTTGCATATGTGTACAATAAATCACAACAGTCTTCATTTGTAAAGCTATGAGTATGAGATTTGAACATTAAATCTC
The DNA here is from genome assembly GCA_028023455.1 of Epiperipatus broadwayi. Taxonomy (NCBI): domain Eukaryota; kingdom Metazoa; phylum Onychophora; class Udeonychophora; order Euonychophora; family Peripatidae; genus Epiperipatus; species Epiperipatus broadwayi. The sequence goes on from JAQFVV010000077.1 coordinate 3,268,250, forward strand.
GAAAGCGCTAAGCAGACATATTACACATTATAGTATAATTATAGCTTCACTAACGTATGCCAAAAAAGTCACATATTTATAATTATAGTTTTATATTGATATGAGTGTTTTTGTTATTTGGGTTATTGTTGTATAATGTGTTAAATTTGAAGTAATTCTAATGATGTCCATGCCTGAATTGTTTATCTTTAGGCAGGTAATGGGTTTTGATACATCTTAAAATTGCAGGTCAAGATTTATTCTCTTGATAGACCAATATCTGCCTGATTTAAAAAAAGGTTTAAGTACAGAAATGCATTTATTATTATTACATCTTCATCATCATCATCATTATTATTATACATCATCATCATCATCATTATTATTATTTTTATTTTTATTATATTTCATATCAAACTTTATTGTTCATAAGAGTTACATTGTTAAAAATGCATGCTTTGGAACAAACAGATAGATATTATTGGTATAGTTCAAATAAATTATTAGGCAGGTGTCTGATAAATATCAACATATAAACTGTATATTTGCCTATTGTTCTATTTTCATTGTCTGAGGGTTTAGTTCATCAGTTTGAAATACTTTTGATTGAATTAAATATATTTTTGGACTATTCGATACACAGATGTGGTGTTTAACAATTGTTGAAAATGAGATATGTGACAAAAAAATTTGTTCTTATTACAAAAAAAGTCATTTTGTTGTTTGAAGTTATGGTCTGGCTCAGTTTTTTAATAGTGACCGTGTAGCAGCAAAAATATCTAGATGTACAATTTTGCCATCTCTGTCCTTCAGTTATTCGAGCTTATTAGAGAATGTGGCTGGGTGCCTTCTAGTGTTGTTTCCAAGGCAGAAAGTATATATGGTGCACCACTAAATATATAAACAAAATGTTGCTGCACAGGCTGCTGGTATTGAGCCTTTACTGAGAATTTCTATTAGGTTATCAAGTGTGTTGTTATTTTGTCTACATGAGCTAATCATAATTTCTCAGGTATTTGTCAGAGCTGTGCAATTGCAGAATAAGTGCTGTTGTGTTTATTTTTCCATGTGGCACAAAAAACAAAAAAAAAACATCAATTTTGGTGTAAAACCTGCAGTATTTAAGGAAATAGGAGGTAGGCAGAGCATAAAGATTTAGCCTTAAGAGAAAGTCAAAAAAATTTGGGTTCCAATGACAATTTTGTGAATCACTGCAGTGGTAACTGATGATCAGTAGTTAAGTATGGGTATACCATATTATAAATGCTCCAATAGGTGTATCTACCAATACCCAAAAAGATACCTAATCATAAATGCTTTAGAGTTGGTTTACAAGCAAAGACAAATATCCATGTGAAGGTGGTGATTGGTCTGTGGACGTTATTTGAAGGATGCATTTGAGAGCTGGAAAACTTCTTATCAGTGCAGCCAGGAGATTAATACTTTTTTGTTTATGAAAAAATTGAATGCAGTGAAGACCCAATTCACTTCTGGTTGGCGGAAAACTAAGTCATTTTATAGAGATAGGGAATTATTTTTCTGCACCATAATAGCTTGCTAAAGAGTGAGTAAATGGACGAAGTGAAAGATTTAACTGAAGTTTATGATTGGTGAGTAATAGGTTATTTTTGTAATTGCAAGCTGATTGAAAAGACATACTTTTGCATATAATGAGAGGTAGGTTTTGGAGAGAGAATTGGTTACATGTTCAGCAACATCATTCAATTTTTTCTGGATTTTTTGTTTCACAGAGGGCTCTAGGGAGAAAGGAAATCCAAGGAAATTAGTTGGTTTACCATGATAAATTTGTAGATGTATCTTGCTAGTGTAAAAAAATCAAGCGGATGTTTTGTTAATGTGGATCTTGAGTTTATATTTGAAGGTGTATTCATTAAGTATTTTTTTCCAGAATAGGTAGTTGTTTTTTGGAGGTAAGAAAAATTGTAAGGTCATCCATGTATGCAATACATTATTATTATTATTATTATTATTATTATTATTATTATTATTATTATTATTATTATTATTATTATTATTATTATTATTATTATTATTATTATTATTATTATTATTATTATTATTATTATTATTATTATTATTATTATTATTATTATTATTATTATTATTATTATTATTATTATTATTATTATTATTATTATTATTATTATTATTATTATTATTATTATTATTATTATGATGATGATGATGATGATGATGATGATGATGATGTTGAGATATATATAAAATGAAATACCATTAATGGGGAAATATGCACACTCAGAAAAAGGTGTGAAATAAATATAAACTGATTTTGCAAGTCTATAAATTCAGGCCCTATTATAGCTATACTAAAAAGAATAAAAAAGAAAAATAATGTAAGCAAAAGTATCCAGGGTAGAATTTTTTTTAAAAAAAAACACAAGCTATTTCTTTCTTTCATTATTATTTATTTATAATTTATAAACAGTAATATATATATATAAATATATATATATAACAAAATAAATGTCCGCTAATATTAATAATACAATAATGAAACTTAAATATATTCCAAACAATGGTAAACAATTTATAATATAATATAAATAAAAACTCATAAAGAAATATTTTCGATTATATTCATAATCATCTTCAACTCAACTTTCAATATATATATATATGACAATAGATGGTTCTACCAAAAACACCGCCAAGCGTATTTTTTGTTTACATAATGTCAGAGCAAGCATTCACTATCTCTAACTTCAATTTCCACCTTCAGATCATGATTTCAAGCTATTTGCTATCATCAGTGAAGGACAGGAATAAGGTGTTTTTGGTAGAATGCCATCTATTGTCATAAATACCAAGCATTAGCAAGTTTTAATGTGTTTTTTTTGTTTTTCATAAATGTACCTTTGAGGTCTTTCTTGCAATGATATATATCGCAGAGGCTTCTAATATGTGGTGATGCTGAAATGAGATCAGACCCATGTAGCTATCTAGCTTGCTATGCTGAGTTTGAAGACATTACATGTCTAAAAGATTCATGCTTGCAAGCTGAATAGAAACTGTTTCATAAACGCTCAAAGTTTGTGTTTAGATCTATTTTTTTATTCCTGTCCTTCACTGATGATAGCAAATAGCTTGAAATCATGATCTGAAGGTGGAAATTAAAGTTAGAGATAGTGAATGCTTGCTCTGACATTTATGTAAACAAAAAACTATGCTTGATGGTGTTTTTGGTAGAATGCCATCTATTGTCATAAATACAAGCATTAGCAAGTTTTAACTTGTGTTTTTTTGTTTTTCATAAATGTACCTTTGAGGTCTTTCTTGCAATGATATATATTGCAGAGGCTTCTACTATGTGGTGATGCTGAACTGAGATCAGACCCATGTAGCTATCTAGCTTGCTATGCTGAGTTTGAAGACATTACGTGTCTAAAAGATTCACGCTTGCAAGCTGAATAGAAACTGTTTCATAAATGCTCAGAGTTTGTGTTTAGATCTATTTTCTTATTCCTGTCCTTCACTGACGATAGCAAATAGCTTGAAATCATGATCTGAAGGTGGAAATTAAAGTTAGAGATAGTGAATGCTTGCTCTGACGTTTATGTAAACAAAAAACTATGCTTGACGGTGTTTTTGGTAGAACGCCATCTATTGTCATAAATACAAGCGTTAGCAAGTTTTAACTTGTGTTTTTTTTGTTTTTCATAAATGTACCTTTGAGGTCTTTCTTGCAATGATATATATTGCAGAGGCTTCTACTATGTGGTGATGCTGAACTGAGATCAGACCCATGTAGCTATCTAGCTTGCTATGCTGAGTTTGAAGACATTACATGTCTAAAAGATTCACGCTTGCAAGCTGAATAGAAACTGTTTCATAAATGCTCAGAGTTTGTGTTTAGATCTATTTTCTTATTCCTGTCCTTCACTGACGATAGCAAATAGCTTGAAATCATGATCTGAAGGTGGAAATTAAAGTTAGAGATAGTGAATGCTTGCTCTGACGTTTATGTAAACAAAAAACTACGCTTGACGGTGTTTTTGATAGGACACCATCTATTGTCATAAATACAAGCGTTAGCAAGTTTTAACTTGAACACGTTTTTCATATACATATATGTGCTATAAAAAGAATATAATTTTTTTTATTTAAATTAATCTGTAATAATAAAGAAAAGTTCCCAGATTTATTATGTGTAATCTGGAATAGCATTTGTTTAAAAAAAGTTGTGAGAGATGCCTGTTTTTTTGTTTTAATTTTGGTTTAGAAAGAAAACTGTGGGAGAAAGCTTTTTTATTTTAAGAAAACTGTAATATCATATTTGTCAGGGATTTTTTGTTCACTTTAACTAGCAAATAAGTATGTGTAATAGCATTCCAAAAATTAAGCTGACTAAATCAATAGAGCTAATACGTGAATTATTAACACATTTAATATGAAAACCATACAACAGCTGAAAATCGTATTTTGACAGGGTGAAAAAATTTAATTAGTGCACTAGTCAACTAAATCTGGAAATATGTAGTTTCCTGCAGATGCAATTTAAAAAGTGTTTTTTCCAACATGAGACAACTGTTGAAGATCAAGAACATGCAGTAACTGCCATCTTTTAATGATTTCTGTTAACTTCAAGGGGAATGCATAATCCAGTTATACCATCATTTTATCTGGATAATAACTAAAAAAGTTGAATCCTACAGTAGAGTAACCAACACCAAAGACTTTATGAATCCTAATAAACTCAAGGGAAAACCATCCAATGACAGCAAACAGATACAAATAGCATATCAAAACCCAAATGGCTCCAAGCCCAGAGATAACTCACAGAAACCAGACAACTTACCAAAAGGCTCAAAACCAAAAGAACCAAATAATGCCTCTAGACACAAAAATCTAACAATCTCTTCTGACAATACAGATGATGCACCTCTCAGCATGGACCATAAAGACCATAACAATGCACTCGGAACCCCAAGACCTCTAAGATCAAAACCTGCGGTTTCTAACACTAAATCTATAATGGACGCATCGAAACTATCAATATCCTATACAAATTCTTCCCATATGAAAGCTCCCACACCTACAAAAAATAGATCTTCACCACCCATCTCTGACTATGTCTCAGACATGGATCTCAACCTACCCCCTAATGCTAATAATAAACAAAATCTTCCAAACTTTCAAAGGCCTACTCTGAAGAAGAGGACTCACACCTATCTCCTGCTTCCGAGCCAAACTACCTAAAGTTCTCCTTTCCCTACAGTGTAAATTCTATTCTGGGAAAAAACAAGAGGAAGGTACAAAGCACACCAAAAAACTCTCTCAGTCATGAATCACACAATGAAACTGAGCTTTTAGAGCTGATTTCCACAGGCTATCCTTGGCAGATCAGAAATTCAGTGATCACAAGGATTATTACAACCTTCAATCAAAGATTCCGCTGGCGGTAAAACCAAGCAGCAATAATCTTTATGGATAGGATCAAGTGCCAAATCATTGGTCTTAACATCAGGGGAATTAATTCTACTGACCGTTTATATGTGATTAGGCATTTTTTCCTTCTTACATCTCCTCATATTTTATTCTTAGGAGAGACCAAATATCACCTAAACTCCAACCCTCACATAATTATCGAACTTTCAAAACTGGGCTTCACTCTTCTGTCTAATACATCAGCTGCTGGAGGGGTAGGAATCATCATTAATAACAGGAAACCACCTTCTTCCTATAAAGTGCTTTACCATGATGCCAATCTCATTGCAATCAAGCTTATATACCAATCTAGTGAATTCATTGCAATATACGTATACTGCCAGAACAACCCATTGACTTATTCTAGAATAATACACACCATAAATCTCATCACTGCAAACAACACAGGCCCTACAATCCTCTTGGGGGACTTCAACCTGCAATATGATATGTTCACACAGAAATATCTCCATCTCTTAGCCAGGGGTTTCATAAATGGCAGAGGTTTCTTCCCTGCGGATGCATACTCATTCTATACGAAGAGCTCTAGAACACTGATTGACCTAATGTTTTACACCTCAGAGCTGCACTATGGTTTGGAAGCCAAGCTTCAACCCGTTCCCTTCTCAGACCATCTTGCCCTGATAGCGTCTCTAGATCTGGACTCCTACACTCCCATAGACTACAATAAAACAATCAGAATCATAACTAAAGCTACTGCCACGGAAGCTGTCTTCTCAGATGCCTACATACTCTTTGAAAAAATTGACATTCTTAACATAAATCCTGAGGAAGCCTGGTTCGCCTTCACAGGCATCCTCCAAACCATAATCATACAGCACACCAAAAAACATAAAGGGTCAACAACCCTGATGAATGAGCTTGATTTGCTTCACCATAGGATTAAAAATTTCTCAAGTGATGGTACTACAGACAACCTCCTATTACTTAAAACACAGTACAAGCAGAAACAAGCTGCGATTGCTGAAATAATAGCAACAAAGAATGCTAGGTTATACTTACCTGGCCAACACTGCTGGACACGTGGCTATCTCAGATGGGCTCTAGGGGCAAGGAAGAAACAAAAAACTCCTTTGTCCCTCCTCATCGGTGGTAGCCATACCTCTGGCAACCAAATGCTCATTCAAATAGAGTCATATTTCAAAAACCGCCTATCAAACTCTGTTACCTACCCCACAAATCAGTGGCATGAGACATCACAAAACAATGAACATGGAATAACAATATCAAACATCAAAAACCGCTTGGCCGCCCTACCGTCCAATGTCCATCCAGGACTACACGGCATTCCAAAGTTCATACTTACGCACCTTGAGAATTTCACAGCTCCCATAGTATTAAAACTAATTAACCATCTTGCAAACAGCAAAAAAATCATCCCCAAACTTTATCCCATAGCGATGGTCCCCTTTGTTAAGAAAAACCAGGATGCATCTGCTCTATCTAGCATAAGACCAATCTCCATGACCCCAATCCTGTTAAAGGTCATTGAAGGTGTGATCAAGGAGAAAATACAAGATGTTATTCTGGACAACATATCCCAGTTGCAATTTGCAAAGAAGGGCTCATCCACACTCTCTGCAATCGGGGAGGTAAAAATTCTCTGTGATCATATCAGATCCAAGAATCTATACAAACCCATTGCCGTTCAGCTAGACATCTCTGAAGCATTTGATTCAGTAGATGTCAACATCCTGCTCAATTGCCTCTCAGCACTAGACATTCCTACTCAAATCATTCAGATATTGGACAATCTACTAAACAACAGATTGGTCCACATTTCCCTGAATGGTTTCTTTACAGATGGTTTTATTCCTTCAAAATCCATACCCCAAGGATCTCCACTTAGCGGTCTCCTATTTATACTCTACTTAAACCCCCTTCTTAAACAGATTGAGGCAGAACTTCCAGGAATCTATATACCCCAGCTGAAGAAACACTGTAAAGCATTTGCCTACATGGATGATGTCCTTGTCACCTTACCTTCCCAAAAATATCTAAAACCTCTCATACAAATAATCAACAAATTTTCCGAATCCTCCAAACTTTCCTTCAACCTCAACAAGTCATCGGCCTGGAAAATCAACACCGGCAAGAAGATATCATCGCCTTTCTCAGCAGACCCCCAAAACTTTTTGGGGTTTCCCATATACAAGTCACCGCAAGCCATGTCGATACAAATACAGAATTCTATCATTGAAGCCGCCACCAACACAGTTAAAAACCTTGCCAAGGTTTATTTATCACTGCAAGGGAAAATCTCTCTCCTCAATATCAAGGTAATGGCAAAGATTAGCTACTATCTACCCATAATTAACATGACAAAGGCTTTCAATACAAAAATCAACCGAATCTGTGCACGGCTGTTGTGGAATGGTAAAACAGCGGCCATAGGAATTGAACGCATGCAGCGACATAGTAAAAATAATGGTATGTCGTTGCATGCTACGTTTTCTATATATTACCAAAAGTGCCACTCTCTGATCCACATCCTACAAAAGAAATTTCCCCAGATTGTAGCAGAACAACCAGTCATTCCATCTGACAGACCTCCACCTTCAAAGATAAGCTGGCTAAATCAGATACTTGACTACCTTTTCGCTCACAATGGCCACTCTTCCCTAGTATTCAGACAAAAAATCTCCATTTGGGATGCTCATGGCCTGCTATTTCCCACACAAAACTCTACCATTCCTTACCTCGGTGGTAACAATCACGTGGTCACCAGGTTTTTCAAGCATCTCAAGCTGGAGCCAAGGTTCCTGGACTTTCTCGTAAAAATCAACCTGAATTCACTCCAGACAAACTGGTTCCTGCACTACAGGAGATTCCTCAAGAATATAGATCCTATGTGTCACAACTGCCATAGAACCTGTGAAACCTTTGATCATATGATAAATGATTGCCCAGCATATGACAAAATCAGAACTTTCATTACTTACCACTGCCACATTTCCCTGAACAAAATCTTAAATATTAAATGCTGCTTCCTGTCCAGGGATTATGTCACCACAAGACTCTCAACCTTTCTGACTTATGCCATCTGGTTGGCCAGATGTCACAACAAGTTTACCTTTCCTCATCCCAAGCCTGAAGACACATTCATTTCCAAGCTAAAGGAATTTCGCCATAAGGACAGAATAATCTCTTCCAGATTTTTATTTGACAACACGTGGAGCCTGATTAAGCTGGATTAACAACACCAGTAACCACATCAGAACATTTGGTTGCCTGACTAACATGGATAACTATTATTTTTGATTTACAATTGTATCATTATTACATATGGTTTTTTCAATAAAATTATTTATAAATAACTAAAGATATGTACATCAAATGAAGTCTTGAAACCTTTAAAGACTGTCTTATAGATCAATTTTTAAAAAGGGCTCTTCCTATATATTTTTTAAAAATATAAATTCAGAATTCTGATGTTATGGTAAGAAAATTTTTTATTGGAAAAATAATAATATCTATAGAAAATATTAATTTTAATATTAGTATTCTTTAAATAATTTGTAACATTTTATTTTCCCTTTAAATATATATTTAATTTTTTTAATGTTATATGAATGGTAAAAATAGAATTTAATATTAATTTCTCATTCAATTATTAGCAGTTAATATTTATTATAGCTATTATTTATCTGTTATCAATTAATTTATATTTTGCCAATCTTTATATTATTATAGCTCATTTATATGATTGTTTTTTATTTGATGTAAGCATATTGGAACTCATAAGTTAAATTCAATCTAATTAAAAATGAATTTTCTCTGATATAAATAGATATTCACTTAAAATATATATGTATATTTATTTATTTTTTCATTGGATTCAGCTCTAAGTATCACATAAAGTGTGTGTAAATATTGTAAATAAATTTTGTTTTATTATATTTATATTGTTTAAGTCTATGTGCCAATTTCTCTCTTTCATTCCAAACCTAGTTAAATATAGCTACACACACATCTTCGAAGCATTGTCATGTTTTTCATTTGAGCTAGTAGTGAGTAAGCAAAGGGGCTAACATTTAAAAAGCTAAGTGAAAATTTGAACTTGACTTACAAATGTTTTTCAATTTAGAGATGACATCTTAATCTGTGGTATGTTTTAAATAGATAAATAGTATGTACAATAACAAGCTAGTCTCTTTGTGTACTTAGACATGTTGGGAAATATGGCTGGATACTCAGTCTGATCTGATCATCATTTTTTAGGATATTAAGTTTAAAGATAATCTTTTGTTTTTACTAATCCCAGGATTTAAAACCTCATACATTCTTATAAAGAACTGTATAATTCTAAAAAAATTTTAGGAAAATCATAGGCCTGTTTCATTTGGCAACTGATGTGTTAGGCAATATAAGGAATATTGATTTCCATTTGCATGTTCTTTTCTCATGTTTAATAGAACCATTTCAATATATAACATTCATATTGTAAGGCACCAAATAATATGTAACATTTTAAATAACAAAATATAAAGCAGTTGAAAAATGAATTTATTTCTGTCTATGTTTCACGATTTATATGAATAATAGATTTTAGACAATGATAACTAAAACAGTAACTATCTAATTTTTATAGATGTTTACTTTGCCTCTTCCAAACTGTTAAATTCACAAGCTAGAGCAATTTAATGCTCATTTCAATGACCTTCAAATTAGCAACCACATTTCCAATATATAACATTCAAATTGCACAGTGCTAAATATATATTATTTAGCACTTTAAATATTTTATATGTATGTATAAATATATGTATTTATCTGATTGTTTAAAATAATATAAATAATTCTTACTTACATGCATACACATAGAGAATTGTTAAGGAAAACAATATTTACAGTTGATATTCCTAATCTTTAGAAACATTCTAATAAATTTAAATTAGAACTTACAAATCGGTTTCAAGTATTAGTAAATTTTGAACATGATTCAGATTTGAATAAAATTAGTAAGAAAATAACTGATACACTTTTAAAAACTGAATAAAGATAGTTGGTAGAAAGAAGCAGCAATTGACCAATAAATTTTTTACTGAGACTAGAGAATGTATGAAGAAAAGAAGGAATATCGAAATATACAAAAAATGATGCATTAAAAAAGATTGAATACTTCAAATTTTATAAAATGGTACAGAAAAGAGTTGAAAATGATATAATAAAGTATAACTGAAAACTAGCAAGGAAAGCTGTCGAAAAGAATAAAAGTCTCAAAAGTGTAAAACATTTTAGTGTTGGTAGGAAATTTATACCTGAAATAAGAAAAATAGTTATTACTAAAAAGAGAGATGACATCATAAAATGGGTAGAAGACTTCTATCAAGAATTATATAGTAATAAAGAACAAGTATCTCCTATATCTATTATATCTTCCGAATTGCCCATAATTTTAAATGAAGAAATGAGACATGAAATTAAATTTATGAAAAAAGGAAAAGCTCTTGATAATGATGGAATTATAATTGATATATTAAAAGAAGCAGTTGAAGAAATATAATTTTTTTAGCAAAGTTATATACCAAATGTCTAAACGATAAAGATTTTACCAGATAATTGGAAGAATGCAGTATTAATATTTAAAAAAGGTGATAAAGAAGATATTAGAAATTACAGACCTATCAGCCTTTTATTAGTTTTATACAAAATTTTTATTATGATAATTACAACTCATCTACAGAGAACATTGTATTTCTACCAACCAAAATAACAAGCTGGATTTAAAAGTGCTTTTAGTACAATAGATCCTATCCAGGTATTGAGAGAAGTTATAGAAAGGACAAATAAATATGAGTTGATATTATGCTTTGGATTTGTAGATTATGAAAAGGCATTTGATTCTATAAACCTTTCTTCAGTGATTAAAGCATTGGTTTGTAATATTTCAAAGAATATTTATAAAAATGCAACAGCAACAATTATATCACATGATGATATTTGGAAAGTCAACATTGAGAAGGTTGTAAGACAGAGTGACTCCATATCTCCAAAACTTTTTACAGCAGTGCTGTAAGAAGTATTTTGTGGATTAAAATGGGAATCTAAAGGAGTGAAAGTAAATGGAAATTATTTAAGTCATTTAGATTTTGCAGATGATGTAGTTGTTTTTGCAAATAATGCTTTAGAGCTGCAGGAAATGTTGCAGGAGTTATCAGATGAAAGTAGGAATGTAGAACTAAAGATAAATATTAAAAAGACTAAAGTAATGTTTAATGGATTTTCTCAAAATATGAAAATAAAGATTGATTATGATGAGTTAAAAGAGTTAACAGCTACAAATACCTTGATCAGATTATTAATACAGATGAAAACGTAATGAATAAAATTAATTGTCGAATTAAACTTGGTTGGAGTGCTTTTGGTAGAAATAACTTGATATTAAAAGAAAATATGCCTATGTGTTTGAAAAGAATGTTTTTTAATAAATGTATGTTACCAGTTCTTACTTATGGATCTGAGACTTGGACACTTAATAGAAGAACAATACAGAGACTTCAGACCACTCAAAGAAGTATGGAGAGATGCATGTCAGGATTAACAAGAAGAGATCAAAAATGCAATATATGGGTAAGAAAACAAACAGGTGTTACTGACCTTATTAAAACAATTAAAAGAATGAAGTGGAGTTGGGCTGAACATATTGCTAGAAGAGATGATAATAGATGGACAATTGAAATCTTAAACTGGATTCCAAGAGATTGTAAAAGACCCAGAAAGAGACATGTGCAGGGGTGACGTGGAGAAGATAAGCTAAAAATTGTAGAAGATGGATTGAACTGAACTGGAGAGACCTTCATCCTGCAGAGGATTGATAATGGTTGTTGATGATGATGATAATAAAAAGCATGCTAATAGTAGCTCTAAACAAGTTTATTTTATTATTATTTTTATTATTTATGATAAATGTCACAAGAGAACACATTCAAAATTTTTATCTAGGATTGTCCCCATCTCCAGACCGGTTTTGAGTTATGGCTCGTCAGTGAGGAGCTAGGACATCATATTCAAAATACTAACTCAAACCCAGCATCTATATGATATTTAACTATTGAGTAGAATGAAATTTTCAGACATCTATATGACTTCAAATCTAACTTGCCAACTAAAATAGCCACATGGAATTGAAACTAAATTCATATATCCCATATATTAATAGTCTTAGCAAAATAATATAGCCAAAGTCTCATTAGCCAAATTATAATACTAATAAAATCAAGCCATCCATCCCATGGCTTATAAAAGTTGTATTTACAAATATGTAAAAAAAAAGAGCATGCTACTAGCTCTAAACAAGCTTGTTTTATTACTATTATTAATTTTTTATGATAAATGCCACAAGAGAATGCATTCACAATCTTTATCTAGGAGAGCCGGATTTAAAGACATATAGATGTCTGAAAATTTCAGATCTTCTACTTAATACTTAAGTATTAGAAAGATGCTGGGATTGAATTAGGTATTTTGAATCTAATGTCTTAGCTCCTCACTGACCAAAGCCACAGCTCAAAAACAGTCTGGGGTTTGGGGACACATATGCACTGTATGATTAGTTCTTGGGATACAATTTATTCTCATAAATGCCATAATTGTATTTTAATTAATTAATCACAACTAGAATGACAATATAAATCATTTTCTATATCTTGTTATTACTTCCAAAGTAATATCTTCATCTTTTTCATTATGTTCTAGTTTTGATCAAAGAATAAAAAAATGAACAAATAACACCGACGTTAGTAAAAAACTTAAGGTACTAAGATATGGTGGAATACACGTGACCAAAAATATGACAACAAATAGACACATGAAAATTTAAATTGAATCCTTAAGAGATTTGAAGAGATGTATATGAAGTAGATGAATGAGATCAAAAAGTTTATTGATGTGAGATGTAAAAAATAGATTTGGATAAAAAAACTGGATCAAACTTGATGAGATCTTTATCATGGAATGTATTGATAATGATTGACAATGAAGAAATTTGTATCTGTGTTTTAATTACATAACTTTTTGTGAATTCAGAAATTCTTTGATACTAATAATAATTTAACAAAAAAAATTTTTTTTTCAAATAAATTTAAAATATAAAAATATTGTTTACTGTAAAAAATAATGGCATTAGCATATACATGTATATTTGTTTTATAATCTTTTTTTTTTGCAAAACGTTTTTCTACATTTTTGAAATTATTTAAATCTATAGATATAAAAGTTTAAAGTTCAATTTAAAACATTTATTTCAAAGATGCCAAGATGGATTGCAATCAATAGACATTTCACTTTGTATCGTTGCAGAGAAAGCCAGAAAAAAGTAAGAATTTAAGATTATATGTTGCAGACTTTAAAAAAATAAACCTTAGAAAGCATTACTTGGAAAGTGATTAGGATATGATTAGTATGAATGCATAAATGAGAACAATTAATAAAAATAAGCAGATCATCACAGAGACAGTTGACAGTATATAAATGGGAAATGCCCAATATTGGTGTAATTCGTAGATCTTCTTTACAACGTTTTTATTAAGAGCATTATATGTCATATATAAAAAGATTGGGCTCAACTTAAAACAAATTGGATTTAAAAATAGTTGTAGCGCAATAAATCACGTAGAAATAATAAAAGAAATTATAGGAAAAAGACAATGTATAAGAGTTATTATTTTGCCTTGGCTTTGTAGGTTATGAAAAAACCTTTGATTCTTTAAATTTTTGAGAATAAAAGCTTTGCAACATTAATGCATTAATTAAAACAGAAATGCTATGCTCAAAACACCTCCAAAATGTTCAAATGATTTATGTTATAACAATCTCATATATAGGTTTTATCTTCTTTAAGATAACTCATAAATTTTGTTACATCTTAATGACATAAGAGCTTATTACATTTTAGGGTTAGATGTAAAATTAATATGCAAAAAGTAACAGAAGTCTATGAAATGATCACATGTCATTGCCTGATCATGCTACTACATTGTTAAGTCATTGTAACAATTTTTGGTTTCCTGAAAAATTTGCACTACTCTCTTTTCATACCATTTAAATATATTTTTGACATATCTTTCAATTAATTATCAATTTATTATTTTCTCCATTTCGTAATTCATTTAATTTTATTCTATGTAAAATTTTTATTTTCATTTTTTCAATTTTGAAAAATCAATATTTAAAATACATTCAAACTGTTCTTTTAAAGCTGAACTTCAAACAAAATATGGTATCTAATACACTTTTTTTTTTGTAAATCCAAATTTCATGGTTTAAAGTATGAGAATCAAATTGGCAGCGAATAGGCCACACATGGCCTGTAAAATATATTTTTGTGACCCACAAAAATGGAAAAAAAACATGAATACATTATAAGGACTTGTAAAGAAGTGTTTAGCAAAAAAAATGATGAAACATATATCTTGAAGATATGGTGCACTATATTTCTATATGATACCATCAGTTTTGAGATTGCAAAAATATGAATGACAGTTAAGAATTATGTTTACAGAAAGACAAACTGATATTCTTCATGATAGTTCTAACTCTTCAGTATTTTGAAATCATGGTCATGACCCAATTGATGACAAACATGTGACAGATCATGGGAACAGTTGTGTGTGAGAAAGAGCTCAAGGAAGCAGAGAATGATGAATATGGAATGAAGTGTACTTTTAAGCAGAATATTAAAATTGCTCTTTTTCTGTCAGTACTCTGTTGTTTTCATTTGTTCTTTACCAATATGTTGTTTTTGATCTGTTTTTGTTTTTGTAGCTCAACATAGAAAATATTTCAACAAAATTGTAATTAAATTTCATAGTCAATATTTTTTAATCCTGTCACTTTGAAAACCAACAATGAAAAGAAAGACCAATGAGTAGGGGAGAAAATTTCAAGAAAAATGAAAAACTAAAATTGTGTGATGTATAAGAGATGAAATGATTAGTTTGCCAAATAATATAATATTAAACAGCATTACGAAACAAGTCACATGGAATAATATTCTTGCTTTGAAAGTAAATTTAAAAATAAATAAATTGAAAACTGAAATTGACTTCAAAATCCGCAACAAGTTTTTTTTTAAAATGTCTGAAAAGCAATGAATTAATAATGCGAACAAGTTAGGAAATTAGATATTTACTTTTACGAATCTCCAAACCATTCTTAGAGGGCTCATTAGACAGTCAAAAAACATACGATAAAAGCTACTGAACTTGTCTGTCCTGAAATAGTACAATTGCTCCACAGTATATCTTTATCTAAAAATAACAGTGTCAAAGAGAGTAAGTGAGATGGCAAGCAATCTCAGTGATCATCTGCATGAAGTATCACAAATGTCATACATTTATCCATTGCAACTAATGAAAGTATCACTGTACAAGATGTTTCACAAATTGTTTTTTTTTTCATGATTGTGATGAAAACATGAATGGAGGAGTTTTTGTAAATGATCTCCATCTATGAAAATAATACTGGTAAAGGTATTTTGATGCAGTATGGGACACTTTGGAGAAGTTCAATCTTTCTTTGGATAGGGTCATTGCTGTGATAATTGATAGTGATAAAGCAATGATAGGTAGAGGTAAGGGATTTCTATTAATATTGGCAGAAACATTAAAGAAAAACTGTGCTATCATTCCACTGCATTATTCATTAATAAGTTCTATGATTGGACAAAGACTGTATTTCAAGGTTTTAAAAACAGGCAAGGTGTTTGAAGCTGTGACCAAATCTCTAAATTTCATTCAATCCAAGGACTTAATCATTGCTAATTGCAGCATTTCTTATGGATTTAGAGTTGTTCAAAATATTTCTTTATTATAAAGAAGTTTATTAGTTATCTTGTCATAAAGTCTTCGCGAGCTTTTATTTGTTTATAGAAGAAATAATATTATTTTTTGAACTTAAAAATCAAGATATATCAATTTTTAAGAATCCAGCATGGATGTAAGATTTAATATTTTTAGATGATATTATTAACTAATTGATCTCGACCTTAAGTTACAGAAAACATAAATTAATAATGGAAATGTATGATACAATGCCAAGTTTTGTATGAAAATTAACTCTGGTGGGAAATCACCTAAAAAATCGTATTCTAACTTACTTTCCATGTATAAACAGTCCAAAGCACAAAATTAAAATTATACTTTTTCACAATATTGTGATGACATTAAACAAATTAAAGACTGATTTGACAAGCACTTTTATGATTTCAAGGAGGAACAAAAAATGTTTTCTCTTTTTATGGGAATTTTATTTTCCCTCGAAATCAAAGAAGCTCCGGTTTCTGTATAAACGGAATTTATTGATTGCAGAATGATTCAAATTGAAAAAATATATTTAGGAAAGTTTGAATTTCGGAAATATATTCTTATTTAAGAGCTCAGACTTTCAAACTCCCTATAGTCATTCACTCTATAATATAGAACCGATACACATTCCCTTTAATTACATCTAGCTTAAGTATATGCACTATACTTGTATTTAAATGTTACACATTCTTATTTAAGACAAATCTATATTCAGATTAAAGAAGTTTGCTGCACAAATTCTGAACCATTTTGGAAGTATATACTTATGTAAATAAATTATTTGTATGCATAAAGCTTAATAAAATAACTCAAAAGTCAAGACTAATGATGGTAATCTTTTTGCCGAAATGAAAGTTGTATCTTCCCGGTCATTATCTCCAAATCTTGAGAAGTTAGCTGAAAGAAAAATCAGTACTTTTTAAAATATTCTAATCTTTTATTATGTATTAACATCAATCAGTAAATTATAATCATTTCAATAATGATACTATGTTTTTCGTTCCTTCTGTATATTTATTAGCTGCATATTTTTTAAACTTGATTATAATTTTTCAATAATGGTGGTCGAGAGGTCAGCGACAGCTGCTTTACAAGCAGTTGTCCCGGGTTAGCGGGTTCGCTTCCCGGCTGATGCTAGCCACACGAGAAATTGATTTTGTTTTAAGTTTGCTATTCATCTGCTATTTATTGAAATATTAACAAATTGTAAAATATAAAAAGCAGAATGAATAACATACAAATATACAACATGCTGCACGCGTAAATTTTCTCTATTAGAACAATGACTCGTTGACACCATGATTTAAAAAAATCTCTCCTATATATTAAAATATTGATTATTTATTGCAATTTTTATCATTATCAATTAATTTCATCATTATTACAATTTGTTATATTTTTATGAATTTTTCAATCTCTTACAAGAATGACTTCTAAATGTAAAATAAATATAAAATTATTTATAAATTAAAAATTTAAACTTATTTTGAAAACATTTAAATTATAATAATAAAAGACTTTTTTAAAGGATCAGAATTGCTTTGTATTTAACAAGAACAAAAAAATAAAAATAAAACTTAATTAAAAAACAGAATCATTTTAGATTTTAATTATCACTTTACTTTAATTAATATTGAATTTGATTTTAAAATAGTATTTTTCATAATTAAAACATTTTAAAAAGTTTTAATAAATATTCAATGGACTTTTAAAAAAATAATAAATTAAACTAATACAATAATGTAAATAAAGTGATTTATTACTGAAAATTATATATATATATAATCAATTCTATCATGCATTTTACATTTGATTATTTTTATATCTAAATATAACTTTTTTTAAATTTATCAGTAACAAAATAAACAAAAGTTACTTTAAAATATAATCTTTTTTTTTTATTTTTCAATTTTTTTATAACTTAATTATGATTATAAATTAACATAAAAGTTTTATAAAATTAATATTACTACATCAAACAGTTTTATCAGCATACACATATGCTTTGAAGATTAGTCCCCTCCATTCTAGTCTAGAATTACTAAATGATAAATACTGTGTGAAAAATGGAATTTAATATTTCAAACAAGTGTCATTTTCCAGATCCAGCAATAAAGCCAGCTGGATTTAATCTACCTAGTCACAACTGGAGTTTTATCAACAGATTCAGAGATATCCATACTTATTGTGCTTATTTATCAGCAGAATATCTATATAAATATAGATAAAAACAACCTATAAAACGTATGCTTAAAAACTATAAAATCTATGACTTCAGCTGCAGAAATAAAATCTTAACAGATTTTCTGGTGAATATATTTTCTGGATAGAATCTTTGCCGGTTCCTTCAGATATTTTGTTAACAATTGAGCTGTCAAAACTACCACATTGTATAGGAATATAACATCCATAACCCAAGACTGATGTCTGGCTTTTGCCTTTATCACTAAGAACTTCAAAATTCAAGCATAGAAGTAATGCAAAAGAAAAAATCCAAAATTTGTAGTCGAAAGTTCATATCAAAATAAAGAAGCAAAATATACCAATGTTGATATTTATTAATCTTACAAAAAACACATTATAGAATGTCAATAAAACTTTACACAATGTGATAGTCTGCTACAGTCATCATCTAGCCTTTAATAATTATATGATCAATAGCTTGGAAATCATGTGACATTTGAACAGCCACTTATCAGATTGCAGTACAACTGTTAAATTTAAATGGTCATTTTCTTCTATTCTCATCTATTGGGAATTAAAGAAGAAATTATTTATTTCTACATTAAAATGTATCCAAATAAGTTTCTCTCAGTAATCAGTTTGAGAACAATCTGGATATATGTTCAATAAATAATAAATAAGTATTTAAATACTTTTTATTGTTGATAAACTAAAAAGCCGACAAAGTTATAAAAGGCACAACCAATCAGCATTGAACCCGACTGAAATAAATATCGATTTTTTTTTTGTATAAAAATATTTTGAAGAATTCCAGAGAAGTCTTTACTCTTCAATCTCTATTTAAGAAATTTAGTTTACTTTCATTTATTTTTTAGAGGTAATAGATGCTAGACATTAAGTATGAGAAAAATTGATTTTTTTTTAATTAGCATAGATTTTCAAATAGACTTATGATATTTGGTTTGATCATCAATCAATCCAATGCAAATGTAGTATCTAATCAATTCATCATCACTGTTATTTTTGATACACTGCAGGATGAAAGTCTCTTGAAGTTTAATCCAGTCTTTAATGTCCACACCCTTCTTTTTCACATCATACCAACACATTTTCTTGTTTTATTGATACATCTTATATGTGCTCTCCTTCTATATTTTTTATAACTTTTTGAAATTCAGTTTAAGACTTTAGTTGTCCATTTATTATTATCTCTGCTAACAATTAGCTCCATTTCAGTCTCATTTCTTTTAGTGATATCAATGATATCAGTTTCTTTTCTCATCTAAGCATTTTGCTTTTGATCTCTTTTTATTACTTTCACCAAAAATCTCTCCATTCTTTAGCGAATAGTTTAAAATCTTTGCATTGCTCTTCTGTTAAATGTTTAAGTCTCAATAAAATGCAACTACTAAAAACATTTTTTCAAGCATATAAGCATTTTTTTTTTAATATTATTTTTACCAAAATCACTCAATCCAAATTTAATTCTATAAGAAAGTTTACTAATTATTTTTCTATCTATATTAATAATATAATCAGTGATTGGTAATAAATAATTTTCTAATTATTATTATTTAGAAAATAAATAAAGTTTAAATAATGTAAAACCTTGATTACTTGGTAGTGCCATTGAATATCTTTTCTATTTCTCTGAGAAATAATTTGTAGGGTTTTACTTTTTAATGGGTTACTTAAGGCCAATTCATTTGACAGATATCTGATATATATATTTTAAAGTTGATTGACATAAATAACATTTCTCTTACATATCTCTTTACTTATATTAAACTAAATAATTCATTCATATTCCACTCATATTCATAAATACAACTTAATGCATCATGAAAGATATACAATGACTGGACACATAAAATACTCAAGTACTAGTTATATTAAAACACTGCTATTTATTGATAGAATCCATTTACATTTTACATTCCACAATTTTTTTGTAATTATAGCTGCTTTGATAAATGATCTTAATTCGGGATGAATTTCTAATCACTTATAAATGGTTAACAAAACCTTATTCAATAGTGATAACAATTTAACTTTATAAAATGGAATTAACTTCTACTCATTTTAATATCATTAAATAATATATTGAATATGTAAATATTAATCATTACAGTGCTAAAAATATGTAATCACTGGATTAATAAAATGTACTACCATCTGATAACAGAATTAGCTTATGAAAATATAAAATAAATCATTTTGCATTTGAAACAATTCTGATAATAGAGGGCAGTGCATTGATGTAAATAGCGCATGGATAATTTATTAAACCAGAGATTACATACATATATATATATATTTCTAAAAAAAATTTAACAAAAATATAAATAGATTAGATGAAAAAAGAACAGAAGTCAAAAACGTCTTTTAGAGTGAAGAAAAAAGCTGTATATTAAAGATATTAGAATAAACATGAAAAATCTTCATTGATAATATTATTGCTACTATATAAAAATATTTTATATTATATCATTGATTTATTGAAAAGAATAATATACACAAATATATATCAAAAATCTATATTCCACATTATTATTTATCAGAGTGTTGTACAAATATATTTTTATATAATAATAAATGCAAATCTAATTAGCAAACTTTTGTCATAAATTACAAAGCTAATTTATAAATTCCTACCTTTCATAAGTCATATAAACTAATTTAATTTTTAAACAAAGGATAAACCATGTCAGAAATTATAAAAGATGCATCATAAGAGATCAGAAATCACAAGTCATTAATTTTAATCAATGAATAAATATCAAATCGTAATTCACTTTAATAAGAAAATTGTTTTAATTATGATTTATACAATAACTTTTATATTATAAATTATAACCAATTAAGTAACTGAAGTAATCAAGAAATTATCACATTTAAGTTATTTTATTAATCATATACAGTATTAATAAAAAAGATTAAAAAAGTGATGGAAAAAATAACATTTGTAACTAAACATTATTATATTAGACAGAGTTTATACGATTTTTTTTAAATATAATTTTTCTGCTCTGCAACTTAAATTATATCTTTTATTTCCGTAAAAAATCTTATAAAAAATTAGAATCTTAATAGATCTATTTAATAAAAAATACTTATATATCAACACTAAATTAATGCACCCATATATTTATATATAGTTTTATTAATAATGTTTTAACAAACATTAGATAAAAATAAATTAGTAATAAAACCTCATTTTCTATATTTTAGTATTTTAATTGCCTTAATAGAAATCAGCATAATGCTATATAAATATGATTGCTATTTTTTCCAAACAAATATTATAGTTACAATTTTCAATTTTAACATCACTTATGCATTACATTTATTGGATTTCATCAATAATTTTTATCACAAAAAAAAAATAAAATAAAAACAATATAAAATCTTTAAGTTAAATACACACACATCTCTCTATATATATTGAACCGATCCACCCATAATACTTTATTTTTACTTTAACAGCTTGATATTAATATTTATTCTTGATACATTATTTTTTATTTTTATATATTTGGAACATTATTTATTTAATAATATCTTTTAATATTTATTATTTTATTATTTATTATCATTTACTTTATGCAATTATTCAATTACATCTTTAATACATACAAGAGTGAATCAGCACTTCAAGCAGAGGGGTAGAATACCATTGATAGATGAACCATCAATGATACCTATGGCCAGATTGAGATTTTACAAATGGACAACTCGACCATGCTTCCTGGCACAGCTCTCCTCAATTGCTAGAACAAAAACCTGTCATTCAAAGCATTTTATTTGTTTTAAGAATAAAACTCAGGTGCCAGCTGACCATATGTTATATATAGCCAGCATACTCAGATGACAGGCACACCAATCTAACACTTAAAATATACCAAACTAGCTCCTATGCTTAATCAGAGGACCCAGAACTTCACATAAACAGATATTTATCCTTCAGATTACTGGTGACACAGTTAATTCTTACTCAGCTCTATCCACTAATCCATATCAATGGCTTTAGATCACTCAAAATCGACCACTTTTTAAGCTATGGTAATGTATTTATGCTTGTTTTAAAGTTTACAAAAAGTTAAGATGCTGCCCTCTTTCAAATTATTTTACAAGTAAAAAACCAATAAAAGTGATGTTGAAATTGTAACAAAAGAAAGGGGCAGTCCATTCTAAACACTGATTGGCTGATGATTATTTGGTCAAAATAGATTGCCGATAAATAATTTTCAGTGCTGAAAATGAAAATATATGTTTTAGAGTGTTTTTTTTATTATTTTTCATACATATAAATTATTTTCATAAAATATGCTGAAAATATAGTTATTTTACAAAAATAGTTAGATTTTATTAAAAAATTGTATACTTTATATGAATGTAAATTGAAAAAGAAACTAGGGAATAGCAACAATTTTGACATTCTGTCAAAAATTTAAATTGCCTAAAGCTGTTTATTTGATTTTCAAAGAAAAATTAATGTTTTAGAATATTTTTCTGGCATTTATTTACATATTATAATGTATTTTGGTAAAATATGCTGAAAATATAATTATTTTTAGAAAAATTGTAAAATTTTACTAAAAAATTCTTAACTTTTATAATAATGTAAATTGAGGAGGGAAATCAATGATGTTTGCATCACTTGTAATTTGCTACAAACTTTTATTTTTATTTTTTCCACTATCGAATATTTTTATAATTATAAATAAAAATTTATTTTTGAAAAAACTTTCATTTACTTTCATAACCTGACAAATTATTAATATACTTTTTACAAATGAAACTAAAATGAATATAATATTAAAAGATGAATATATTTTTAAGGCTGAGTTTGTTAATTGACTAATCAAACATTAGAATTTTTAATTCATTCAGCCAATAGTAAATTGTACAATTTAAGAGCAGTTAAACGGTTAAAAGAGAGAGAGAATATAGACCAAGCAACATTTTAAAACAAATATTTATTATTTATTCATGCGCACACATGCTTAAAATAATATAATACTGTAAAATTTTACATAAAAAACATAATCAAGTACATTAAAAACTAAATTTATGATTGTCCTTCTCAAAGTTCATTTGATTTAAAGTGTCTAGACATTTATTATTGAAAATAAATTTACCTAGGCTTTTCATGATATTAAGAAGACACAATTTCATTGGCTTAGTTTTTATTAGTGTTACTTTCCAACTGGTTGGCCTCTTTAGTCTCCATCAATGTCTTCATGCTTTTTTTCCATTAGAAAGAGAACATGGATAGCATCTAGTTCACAGCTTAGGCATTTGTTCCAGGCATTGGTTTCAGATGAAGACCATTGATGTAACTGAAGACTCAGCATGAAGCCTAGTCAAACACTCCTATGGCTTTTTAGCAATGCATGTTGCTAATGTTTCACCTTCTTTATTAATATTGTCCACATAAATAATAACTGGATTTATATTGCACTTAAATTTCTGAACTGAATGTCCAAATATCTGAATGAATCTGAATCTGAATATCAATTAATCATGAATATAACAATAGCTAATACACACTTTTATATATACCTCTCCCATTGTTTATTTTCTTATCATAGTCTTAATTTTTATCTTAATTTAAATTATTTTTTATTTAATTTTTACATTTCATTTTATATCATCTCTTTTTTAGATTAATCTACTACCTTATCATTCAAGAATCTTTCCAAATTAATTGCATTCCTGCCAATGACATATTTTCACAAAAAATTTTTATAATTAATTTTATTTTAATATTTTACATATATTAAATTTTTTTAAACGTTTATTTCATTTTCTTTTTAATTGATAAAAAGAAGAACGAGTAGGTTTCTATATTTCTTTTTATTTTAGATTCTTCACTAAGATTTTTATTTCCCCACCCTTTTCCTAACACAATCTGTCTTTATAAAAAAAAATGCAATAATTTTATTCTTACAGAATTAAGTTTTAATATATATGTATATATTACTATTCTCATTTTTCTTTTCTTTTGATAATTTACTTAGTTATTTTAACACATGTAACACAGATATATGTGTTTTAGAATATATATATATATATATATAAACAAAAAAAAGACTTATAAATCCAATAAATAATATTATATTTCAACCAGATGACTAGCATCACACCACACACCCCTCCATTTGAGAGGTAAAATGCATCAATGTGACCCATTTTAGTTCTGACACTTGATTTAGGCTTTATGTTTGATTTTCCATTTTTATTTATTTACTATTTTTTTATACAATAAATTTTGAATTGCTAGAGATTGATAAGCTACAGAGAGAGACATTGTTATGCTGCTTTTTCTCATAGGCCATAATCTATGTTGACTGCAATGATTATGTCATATGTGATGACCACCTGAAATAACATGCACCTTTATGATGTGTATGAGCATTTGAATGTGGTGAAGGGCAGTATGCATCTACTGACCCTTTGACTTATGAAACAAAAAAATATACAATTTAATTTTATTGGCATATTTAGAATTCTTTTAATAGTAGGTTGATAGAGCCCAGGACTTTCTTCACTGGGTCTTTATTGTAGACAAGACAGGGTCACTGCAAATGGCAGTACTTCTCTATTAACAATTTGGCTTATGTTAAAATAAAGTTTATTATATTATGTTAAAAATTTTCTTTTGAACAAACCTGATTTGTGGCTTATTCTGGAATTCTGTTTTAAGTGTGCAAATTTTTTTAGATAATGGACTGAAACTACATTTCCCAACATGTTGGATGGGCCTAAAATCTTTAGTACTAGATCCTCATCCTAGAAATATAGCACTACCCTCTAGTTGGATGCCCATTGTGAATCTTACATTCACACAGTGACAGCCAATACTTAAAACACATTCCTCAACTTTTATCTACATCTTCCTTCCCTCCATGACTCTACAACATAATTGACACCTAACATGAAAGATTATATTCCAAAATTTTTATTTATTCTTAGTATAGATTTCATTTAATTTATTATATGCTTTACTCAATTTATTTACTTTTATTTTCATCATTATATATTGATTCTAAAATATTATTTTACTTTATTTCATGTATTTATTTTTTATTTCATTTCCATTATCATATATTAACTCTAAATAAAAAAAAATTATTTTACTTTTATTTATCTACTCTTTTATTTCTGTTATCAGGTGTTGATTCTCTAAAATATTCTTATTTTATTCTATTTCATGTATCTATCTTTTATTTCACTTCCATTATCATATATCAACTTTAAATAAAAAATTCTTATTCTCTTTTATTTGCATTATTGTGTACTGATTCTCTAAAAAAAGTTTATTTTATTTTATTTCTTTAACTCTATTTTCATTATTCTAATAATTCATGTACAAATAACAATTTTTTCTTTTCGTTGCTAAAATCCGTCCGATTACTATAACCCTACTTACTTTTTATCAGGTAGTTCTTTTAGGTTTCTTACATATGTGCTTGAACCAGGAAATCATGACCTACTTCTAAGCCTGACTTGGTGTTCTGGGTGTTTGGTTTCTTGATTGCAGCTGACAAATTCATCATTCCCAGTTTTCTGGTACTATTCAATTCTCTATATCTGGTCCTTTCACTCCAATCTTTTTTATCTGAGCCACAATTCATAACATTTATATTTTTTTCTCTTTCAAGGGGTTTGAATCCCCTATTTGACTTCATATATTGGCCTTGTGCTGTCAAATGCACTAAGTAGCTGGGTCATTTTCTTGACTGTTTCCTTTCAGTATCTATTTTTATTTTTATAAATTTATTTATGTTAGCAGGGCTATTATTTATATGCATGTACATACTTACACTTTTCTATTCCCCACTGTCAGTTTTTACATTTTTAATGTCTACATTACGCTCATCTTCCTCACCTTTTAATTGTAGTATTTCTACTCTTTCTGCTGACTTACTTATCTCTATTCTTTCTATTACCTTTTCATTCTCTCTCCATATTATTTCCATTTTCTTATCCATTTTATGTATTAACTTATCTATTATTTTTCTATTTTCTAATTGTGCCATCATTGTTTCCTGTATCAACCATTCTATTTTTTTTGAACATTTCTATCTGTCTCTAATTTTTCCTCAAACAAGACTTAATAATTTCATTTTCTTTTATGTTATTTTTTTTAAGCCTCCATTTTTGTTTTGGCTCTAGTGTGCATTAAATGTTTTTAAATTTTATAACTTTATAATATTTCTTTATTACTATTTGTTTTAATAAATTTTATTTTACTTGTATTTTTATTTTTAAATATTTTTAATTGAATGAAGTGTTCAACTAACCTCAAACTCCCCCTCAATCCTCTTTAATTTCCATGTAACTATAAAGAGCCCTCAATAATAAGTTTATTTATCTTTCTGTTTGCTTTTTATTATCTTTCCTTTTTATTTATATTACATATCTTATTCTTTTTATTTTATACTTTAATTAAAATTTATTTGTCTTGGTCTATTTTTCTTTTTTCACACTGCTCACAACTTTTGCTTTTTATCACTATGCAACTTAGCATTTATTTTAATTTTTAGTTTTGGACTTTTTTAATTTTTTAAATTTTAATTATGCTGGGCCATTTATGGTACTTTAGCACCCATGTTAGATGGCATTTGAATGAGATTCACCTGCAATACTTTATTTTTACTTTAACAGCTTAATATTAATATTTATTCTTGATACATTATTTTCTATTTTTATATACTTGGAACATTATTTATTTAATAATATCTTTTAATATTTATTATTTTATTATTTATTATCATTTACTTTTTGCAATTATTTAATTATATCTTTAATACTTATGGGAACAAATCAGCACTTCAAGCTGAGGAGTAGAATACCATTGATAAATGAATCATCACTGATATATATGGCCAGAACAAGACTATACAAATGCACAGCTTGACCTTATTTCCTGGACATATTGACTGCTGAAACAAAAATTTGCCATCCAAAGCATTTTTTTTGTTTTGAGAATAAAACTCAGGTGCTAGCTGACCATATGTTATATATAGCTGGCATGCTCAGAAGAGAAGCATATCAATCCAGCACTTGAAATATCCCAAACTAGCTTCAACTCTTAATCAGGGGGTTCACTGCATTTTACTTCACATATACAGATATTATCCTTCAAATTACTGGTGACACAGTTAAAAGAGACTGAGAAAGTATAGACAAGCAACATTTTAAAACAAACATTTATTATTTATTCATGCACACACATATTTAATATCATATAATAGTATAAAATTTTACATAAAGAACATATAATCAAGTACATTAAAAGCTAAATTTATGATTGTCCTTCTCAAAGTTCATTTCCCTTAAAAATAAAGTGTCTAGACAGTTATTATTGAAAATATATGTACCTAGTTTTTTCATAATATTAAGATGACACAATTCCATTGGATTGGTTTTCATTAGCATTACTTTCCAACTGGTTGGCCTTTTGGTCTCCATCAATGGCTCCACGTTTTTATTTTCATTCTTTGAATCAACAATGGGATAGAGAGTATGCAGCAGCACTATTTCACAGTTACAGCATTAGTTCCAAACATTGGTTTCAGGTGAGAACCATTGATCTAACTGAAGAATTTTGAATGAAGCCTAGTTGAACACTCCTATGGCTTTCTAGCAATGCATTTTGCTTATTCTGTGGCATCTGAATTAATATTATTGTCATAAATCATGGCTGACTCTGTACTGCACTTAAATTACTGAATTTCTGAATAACTGAATGTCCTAATATCTAAATAAATTCAAATCTGAATATCAATCAGGAATGAATATAACAATAGCTAAGTCACACTTTTATATCTACCTCTCCCATTGTTTATTGCCTTATCACATTCTTACTTTTTATCATAATTTAAACCTATTTTTAATTAATTTTTATATCTCACTTTATCTAATCACTTTTCTAGATTAATCTACTATCTTATCATTCAGAAATCTTTCGAAATTAATTGAATTCCTGCCAATGACATATTCACAAAAGTTTCTTTTTATAACTAATTTTATTTTAATAATTTACATTTATTAGGTTTTTTTAAACATTTATTTCTTTTTCCTTTTAATTGATAAAAAAAAGAAAGAGCAGATTATTCAATCTCTTTTTAT
Source organism: Epiperipatus broadwayi (assembly GCA_028023455.1). NCBI lineage: Eukaryota > Metazoa > Onychophora > Udeonychophora > Euonychophora > Peripatidae > Epiperipatus > Epiperipatus broadwayi. The sequence goes on from JAQFVV010000077.1 coordinate 3,296,845, forward strand.
TTTTATTTTAGATTCTTCACTAAGATTTTTATTTCCCCACCCTTTTCTTGACACAATCTGTTTTTATAAAAAATGATGCAATACATTTATTCTTATATAATTATATTTTAAAATCTACTTTTTAAATATATTATTTTTTTTACTATTTTCATTTTTATTTTCTTTTGATAATATATTTAGCTATTTTAACACATGTAACACAGATATATATTTGTTTTAAAATAAAATAAAAAAAGTATACCAAATTCAGAATTAAAAAACTAACCAAAATTTCATATGAAAATTTCACAGTCATTATTTTCACTGCTAATGGAATCTTTTTAATGGTAAAATAACATAAGCACAATATAAATGTATTCTAAACAAATTTATCATAATTCTAAATTATATTTCAATTACTTTGAATATCAAAAGAAATTTTAATCTTCAGTAATATAAACTTTTAATAATAGAAATTATTTAATTTTTTTCTTTATTTTCTTTTTTTTGAAGAAGACAATCTGAACCTGTTTAAACAGAAATTTTATGCCTATATATTGTTTATGGTCCATACCAAGGAACAACTAAAAAATGCCTAAAAAAACAAAAATATAAATACAAATATTTTAAAATAATCCAATACATATAACAAATACAAATAACTCTGACCTTAAAACTCTTTTAACAAACAACCTTAAATTTCCATTACATTCATTTCTTAAATACTTTTCTTAAAATAATTTCCTATAATTATTTAATTAAATTAACATATTAATTTCTTTTCTCAATTAAGTAGATCATATTATGAAAGAATTATAAAAGAAGAAATTTATATTAATGAAATGAAACTTTTAATGAATAGTTTGTTTATTGAAAAAAAAAAAGACTAAAATAGGTTGATTTAATTAAATAATTATAGGGGATTATTTTATGAAAGGTATTTAAGAAATGAATGTAATGGAAATTTAAGATTGCTTGTTAGAAGAATTTTAAAGTAAGAGTTGTTTGTATTTGTTTTATGTATTGGATTATTGTGGAATATTTGTATTTATATTTATTGCTTTTTATTTATTTTTTAGTTGTTCCTTGATAAAGATTATAAAAGAATATAGTCAAAACATAGGAGTATTTTTTGTATTTTGTAATAGTTCATATATAATGAGATATTATTTTATATAGCGCTATGTTTTTATACTATAATAGTGATATTAGCGATTAAGCCAATGCAAGTTTGCATATAGTTTGTTTTGTATATATATTGAAATTAATGAGCTATTTTTAAAATAGAAGACTGTGTTTTTTTTGTTATTGATTTAATTCATTTATATTTTTTATGGATGTATAGTACACAACTAAGACATTTTAATTTTACTTTTATGAAATTTTATTTTTTCAAATTAAACTGAAATTCCTTTGACACACATATATATATACATATATATATATATATATATATATATATATATATATAATTTCTTAAAAAATAAGAAATAATATAAATTATTCCAGGTATAATGAGAGAGTAGTATGCTAATGTGTATAAGTAAAAACATTTTTATTGCATATATTTAAAATGAACATAGTATTCTATTTTTTATAATTACTTTTGTTGATGTCTTATGCCATAGTTTTAAATTAAATTGTATATGTTTACTAATAAATGTTTTTAAATGTTAAAATATTAAACTGTATATAAATATTAAATGATAAATTATCCATATCAAAATGGTTTCTAAGTACAAATCACATAATAACAGTCAAAGCTTAAATGAACCATAAAATCTACAATCTGTTGTCAAGACAATTTTTATAACTAAAAATAAAAAACTATTTTTTACCTTTACACTGGATTTTAGATTCTATTGTTTATTTACATTTTCACTATTATCATGTAATTTATGTATACATAAATACATGCATATATACTTACATATATATGTGTGTGTGTTTGTATGTAAATGTGTGTTAATATATAAATAAGTTTTGATACTTTCATGAACTTTGGTTTTCACAAATAGTTAGGAACTAAATGATGTTGATGTAAAAGGATTACTGTATATAATAGTGCACTATTTTTATACCCGTCACCTGGATTTGAATATAAATAAACCTTGTAAATATTTTTAAATTCTGAACAAGAAAAAAATTTCTATTTTTCAGATATCTAGCCCATGGAAAAATCTTTCAATGTTTAATATTTGATCATTCTAGTGAGTTCACTATTTATATGGCATGATTAAGAAACCATCACATAAAAATAACCTATTTAAAAACTATTTCATTTCTTATTTCTTCAATGAAAGCAGCCCTATTAAAGGCTTCTATTTTTATTTATTAAACAGTTGCAAGACATACAGCTATCAAATTTTGCAAGGCTTAAATTAACAAATTAGTTCACTTATCACTTTATTTGCATTTTTAGAACTGAAAATATATTGTACTTATCTTTTTTCTATTATGTCTGACATCTAAGGATGGGAAAACTGATTAATGTTGTCTTTATAACATCCAAATAAAAAACTGGTAAAATTGTCAACAAATGAAATGTTAGAATAATCATCACTCATTGGCATAGAATTCAATGGATAAGAGGTTTCCAAAGTTCTAAAAAGCAGAATTAAAAAACTGATTAAAGCCATAAAAAAAAATTCCACAAAAAAAAAAAAAAGACAGTAAAGAAATTTTTATTAACATAAGTAATTTGACTTTAATTTTTACTATGATATAAAGTTACAACATAATGTATAAACAAAAATAATTTTCCAGTTAAAAACACAGAATTAAAATAAGTTTATTAGGATATGTTTGTTTATCCTTTTAAAAAATCAACACTATTATCAATATAAATCAGAAACAAGGATTATAATATAGCATCAAAAAAAATTTCAGGAAAGAAAGTACAAATAAAATGATTTTAATTAGCATACATTTATGGTAATAAAAGTTAGTTTGTTCTCTCTATTATGCCACAATATAATTAGATTGCAGCAGTAGAAAAAATTGTCCACATGAGAAAGTAAAAGATTTCAATGGCTAAATCCCTGAAATGTGAATTTTTATTAAGATGAATTTGTTAATGTTTTGCATGTATAATTAAAATATAAATGTAGTAAATATTGGTCATATATAAAAAAATTAAATTTTTTTAAGTAAAATTAATACATGTACATTAAAAATCATCTTTTAAATAAGTTAAGTCTTGTAAATATATAATGTTAATAATGCTACCAGGCTTTAATTGATTCTGTATTTGTCAGAGATACTAAGCAATATCTGATCTCTAATTTTTGTTTTATAAAATTTTCTTAAAGTGATTAAAGTAAAAAAAAAAGGATTTTAAATTCTCATATTTGCAGAATAATTCCCCTGTGTATGTTATCATCTTAGTTTTTGATATATCGGATGGAAAAATACCTGAATATAAAATGTTTCATTATTTATTCCTACCATCAACATTTATGCCAATAATATTAGTAATTGAATTTCTTTATATTACAATGATTACTGAAACTGAAAATGGATTAAATTATTTTACTAGATTTAAAGTGGTTGTCCAATATTTGAAATTTTTGGGAAACAGCACTAGAACGGGAGTCATATACTCTATGAATTTATTATTAATTGGAGAATAAGTGTTAAACAGGAATGAGTTTATACATCAAGATAAAAAATATCATAATTCTGCACAATTTCATTGATTGTTTTTTTAAATAGAAGATGGGGAAACAATACAATAAAAGACCATTATTGTAGGAATGTTTTTGCATTTTTATTGCTATTTTATGACTTAACTAAGTTTGTTACATAAAGCAGTGATTTTTTTTAATACATGAATTTCTCTATTTTAAATACATTAAAGTTGATTGTTTCAAAGAGAGAATTTTTACATGAAGAGAGAAGTAGGCTTTTGAAAGAAATTTATATTATCCCCCGAGTCTAAAAAATGGTCTTATATTGTTTATATTATATAACAAATGGATAGGATAATTCAATAATTTATGAGGAGGAGAATTGTAAACAGATGGTATATCTTCCATTATCGATGCTCCATTTGAATTATTTATTTTTGTTGAAAAGGAGTAAATGGCGTGGAATCATTTTCTAATACGAGGCAAAGAGAGAGATGTTTTTGAAATAAAGAAAAGTAAGTAAGCCACCCATGTAAGAAATAAAGTTAAATGAGCTGTTTCAATATATATCAGATAGTTTGTTTTATATTTCCCCGAGAAAGTTAGTTTATGCAGATAATGAAAAATAAGTAAGTTGAAGGAAACCTTCAATGATTGAGCTATGAGATGAGAATGTTGAGGAAAACTGACCATTTAAAATAAAATAATTTTATATTGGGAAGTAAATTATTTAGTATATACAGCAAAAGTAGAAGAATATTGTGGTCTGTGTGCTCTTCTAGGAAATTGGTTATAAGAACAGAGACAAAGGCAGGTTAACATCCAGTTAAACTTCTATATGACTTGATATTGTTATTGTATCACCACATCTGTAATTCTCTTAAAAGGCATGATTGCTGAAGACATGAAAAAAATGACTGGTTGTGTTTAACTTTTAACAGAGAGCTCAATAACTTAACTGCAGTCATATAAATAGATTATTTTAAAACGTTGAATGAAGAGTGTTTTCTCTAAAAAATAGTAAAATGATCCTAAAAAAATATCGGTTTGTTTGGTTGTATAATTTAAAAATTAAGTGTGATAAGTATTGTAAAGTAGTTAGGATAAAGCAGTATAAATTTTAAAAAGTGAACTGAATGTGTACTATCTAGAATGGATTTGATCTATGTCATATCTTGTAATTCTTTTATTTCCATTATTTGTATCAAAAATACAGGCTATAGATTTGGATATACAATGGGTTTTATTTTGCTTTGAAATTGAAGAAAAATTCTTCTTCAGAAATTAGTTTTGAATTGTTAAAATTTATTGCTAGGCTGAAAATGAAATAATAACTTGTACTCTAAAAAAATGGTGGCAAATCTTTTTACATGTGCGTGCCATACAGTTATTAAATCAAAATATAAACAACTTAATTATTGCAGTTTTTTAAAAGTTTGTAAAATGAAAATAATAATAACAACAATAATAATTAAACAAAATTTCTAAATAAGCTAAATACAAGCGAACGATATTTATTTAGAAGAGCACAAGTTGAATAAAATGTAATAGTAAAAAATTAATGATAATTAAAATAAAAATTTTGGAAATAAACATATAAAATCAACATAAATATTATTTAATGAGATTTATGCTGTTGTATATTTGATGCCAAATATTTTATATCTGGTTCATATTTTGTCATTTTTAATAATGTACATGCTGAACTAGATTCACCTGTCATTCTATTTCTTGAACTGTTTTTAATTAAATTCGTTTCTGAAAATAATGATTCACATGCATATTAAGCAGAGGAGAAAATTGATAATAAGCGGTCACAATTTTTTTAAACAATTAAATGTTTCAGGAATAGCAATCTAGGCAATCAATAGTTCTTCTTCACCATTCTTTTTACATATATCCAATAATCGATCATTTTTTATTGATTCTAATGCATTTCATAAGTCAATAAATTTGTTTCCATATAGAACTGGATTGAAAATCGACTGATTGCATTTCCATATCTTTCAAATGAAGTCACTCAAAAATTTCTAACTTGAGACTATCCATTGATATTATGTATGGGTATAAAGTTTTGATATTTATGAAATTTGTCTGAACTGTGTATATTTTAAAGAAAATACGCCAATTATTGGTTGAATAGCAGCACAAAAGTCTTGAAATAAATTTTACTTGATCTGGTTTTTCATGAGATTCTAAATCAGTCAAGAACTTTCTTAGATTTAGAAAATATTTGAAGATGTAAGAAATAATACGACAGTTGAAAATTTGTAATTTAACTTCAAATGCTTTGATCAAATCAAACATCACAGCAATTGTCTTATTATAACCTTACAGTTTCACATTTTATTCATTTAGATGTGAACACATATCAGTAAAAAACATTAATTTTGAAAGCCATTTAACATCCATTGATTTATTATAGTTTTCAATGATTTTCTCATTACATAAAATAGTATAATTTCTTTTAAACACTCAATGAATCTTTGAAGACCTTTTCCTCAATGTAACCATTGGACATTATTGTACAAAGGTAAACCATAGTATACTGAGTTTACTTCACTCAATGTGTAGATATAATATTGATTAACTTAGTCACAATGTTGATGCTTAAAGCTGACCTTCATGCATAAAACCTGCTGATGTAGAATGCAATGAAAACCCAATTGAATGTTCAATACAGTTGGTAAATAAACTGAGAAAACTATTTTCTTTTCCTCTCATAAGCACCATATGTAGTTACTGTTACAATTTTGGCAGCATCTATGTTGCAAATATCTATTCCTTTTTGTTGTTGTTACTAATGAGACTAAAATGATCAATTCTTCTGTGATATTATTCTCAACCCAATAGCGAATAAAAATAGCCAAATGAGCTGATTCATTTATGACTGTAATTTCATCAAAGCAGAGAGAAATTAAACTAGAAGATTTTATATCACATTTTCAAGATTCTTTCTTTAACTCTATTTCTAGCCAATGATAAATATTTTATGCTCTGAATAATTTTTGCTTTGTTTTTAAAATCTTAAAAAAAAAAAAAAAACTGGCACATTTTATCCCAGCCTTTTTCATATATTCTCCATAATTAAAATGTTTCCCACATTTGGCAATTACATTTGAAATAAAAAAACCTAGCAGCAGTTATATTTGAATGACTTTTGATAAATTTCATAATAGATGTTGATTGAATATGTATATTTTTAAATGCTTGGACAATATGTTCTTTTTGTTCATCTTTACTTTTTTCACAAAGTGATTAATGATTGGTCTCATAATGCCATTTTACTGATGATATTCTCATTATACCTCTTCCAGAATATAAAACACATTCTATCCTAGTACCTTTGTTAATCATTCCATATTCATCAATTCACCAGTTTTGAAATTCTCTACTGCTTGATAATTTGTTTTTTTATTTTCACTAGTCATATTAATATAACAGTAACACATTTGTTTAAAAGTAAATTTAAATGAGCTTTAATAATTTTATAAATCAAAAATTTATCTATTTCACGTTCACAGCAAAACTTCAAGGAAAACAAAAGTCATTTGATAGTGTTAATTATGCATTTTGTTCCTTTATTCATGATTTTGATCAAATTAAAAAAATAAATGGTATCAACATGTTTAGATGAAAAAAGGTAAGGACAGAAAACCATTTGTTTATTTTTACTTTAGATTTTTAAAAAAATACTTCAAAGTGTTATAAATGATTTTACTGAGTTTACTTTCTAGTTTTAGTGAAATCATTTGACAGATTTATAAAATATGATGACTTAAAATATAATTTATTGCTTCTAATCAGAGTTCAATTGTAAATTGAATTCTAATATAATATATTTATTTATTTTACCATTAGTTTGCAGTAAATTTTTATTAGCACAGATAAAAAATTCGAATGTGCCATCGGTTCACCATTATTGCTCTAATACAATGTTTAATAAATAATCTTTTCAATTATTCTACATAATATTATAAAATGAGTGCAATTATGTAGTGCAACACAAGTTAATTCAATTATATGTATTATATGTTTGTATAATATTGACAGTAGTATTCAAAAATATGTATAATAAAACTGTTTTTATTAGAAGACACATTTGTTTAAAATCTAATACCTTACAATTATCCTCCACTTATAAAATTATTACATCATCACTCTTCCTAAATATGTATTTTGAGGGAACTTTCTTTCATCAAATGATCTTGAGAATTCATACATGTGAATTTTACCTGAAAAGTTATATATATAAGTATTAAAATTATCATGATTTTTTTTGTATGTAAAAATCTTCAGAAAATTTTAGGTATGATTTAACCTGCAATGACTACAATTTGATTTACAAATATAAATGCTACAAGGCTACAAGTGGTCTCTAATACCACTTGTAAAAAATTGTTTCACATAAATACTATTTAAATTTTGATTATTTTAAATATAAGCATTATTTACAATAGATATTAAAATATTAGCATAAAACAATACTTGTCTAAAAATTATTTGTTATGAAAATGAAGAAATAAAATTATTTTTGTTTACTTGTTTGATTTTTTACAATCAGTTATTATAATAAAATAAATTTGCTTTTTATTATTGTAACCATTAGTTACAATAAGTTTCATATTATTTGTTGCAAAAAGTAGGCAAAAGTGATCATTTAAAAATATAAAATAATTATAGCTGTTTAGATTACAATCAGGATGAGTTACCACTAAATGAGAACAAGTGGGCATAAAATTTATACTATGCAAGATAAACTCAAACTCTTTGATTATAGTAAAATAGAGACCTAATGAAAAAGATACTGAGATAGATATGTGTTCAGTTTAAAAATTAATTTAAAATTATAGCATTTGAAAATAGCAGTATTAAATGATGCTTATAATAGTTGAGGATTAATCTGGCTGCAATCCATTAAAACTGACAATAAAAGCAGAAACCATGTAATTTAGTATCAGAAATAGTACTTGGTTAATACACATTATGGCAAAAGAGAACTTCTTGTAGAATAATAGTTTAATTGATATAAGAGTCATAAATCAGATATGGTTACTTTGCATGGATGAAAATTTCAAGTGTAAGAACTCTGAATTTTCACAAATTCCTGCAAAGAGTTATGTATATACATAAATTTAATTAATTTTCACAACAAATGCAGACATTGGCTTCACATAAGTGAACCAAATCTATTCATATTTATTAGACCATGTGTTATTAACTTGCATTGACATGATTGTTGCCTGGTGACACCATAGCTAAAATTTTATCTAGATTATTACACACATAAATTTTCATTATATTTTAATGTTTTTATCTATAAAGTTATGACAATTTTTAAATTAGCATATATATATACACCTGGGTCTCTTTTTATGCGGACTTATTTAACACAATTTTGAAGTTACACGATTCATGTTTCACCGGAAGTAGAACTCCGATAATGCGCTATTACTTTAAATAATAAATTTCGCGCACTTACGTTATATTGAAAGTAATAGCACATTATTGGAATTCGACTTTCATCTTAGTAATTTCAATATTTTCAGTGCTTTATAATAGTAAGATTTTATGCAATAAGGAAATTAAAATCATGATTTCCACATTTTATGTATACACACATTAAATTTTACAAGATTATAATGTAAATTTGTTCAAACATTGTGCGTGTTAATTTTGCATTTTAAATCACATTCTGTTTTTGCTTTTTTAAAAAGAACGTAATCAATTATTAATCATTTAGTGTCCACAAGTTTATTTTTAAAAGGTGAGTAATAGCAGTAGGCACAATTAAATTTGACAATTAAAAATTAAAATCTGATTTTTAATCATAATTAACAATTTAAAAATTACCCACAGTGACTTGAAATTAATGTGATGTGAAATTTGATTTTTAAACGGAATTGAAAATTAAAAAATTAAAGACAAAAATAAGAATTTAATTTTTAGTTGTTTGTTTCATAAACAATTAATAAAATCATCATCTTAAAGATTAATTACATTGTCACCAGAAAACCATTAATACAACATGAGAGTGATGTTGGTGCTTGTTGTATTTTCTCTTGTGAAGAATCTGATTGTTTATCAGTTTGCAAACGAACCTGTTTATCGGCAAATGGCTATAATAATTAAAATGTGTATAAAAATGTAAATTACTGTAAATTATGCATAAAAATATATTGTTTTGAATAAAATTAAATATTATAGTTAAAAAAAGTTTGTCTTGTATCAATTTTTTTCAAATTTGAAAATTTTTATTAGTCATATTTTATTTCCTTATTTTTTTTTGCACGAATTCTAAAGTAATTTTACATTGGTACTTTGCTTTTATGCAATTTTTGAAAAATCACAGTCCATATCCCCCTTTTTAAGGTAAGTTACGTCTATTTTTGCGCAATTTCATTTGTGCGTGTTTTCTGAGGAACCTATCTAACGCGTAAAATGAGACCCAGGTGTATTTTACATGGTTTCTTTTAATATTTTATGGATTTGTTGTACAAGCCATAATGCACATTGAGTAGATATTATGAAGGAGATGACAAGAGCCTTTCTTAATTAATATCCACAAAAATAAATGAAATAATAGTAATTAAAAAAATCATTTTTCTAATTTGGGAAATACAATGCTGAGTACTTTGAAGCAGCAATGTTTGGATGTAGATATGAACATTAACCTTCACTGAGAAATATCCATGGAAGGATGAGTCATGGCTTGAAGTCACTCTAAAATGGCCAATTTTTGAGCTATGGTAATGTTTTTATGCTTATTTTAAAGCTTAAAATGTACCGTAAGACGTTGCCCTCTCTTGAAATATTTTATAAGTAAAAAATCAATAATATAGGCATTCAAAGCTACAACAAAGAGAGAAGACAGACTTTTCTAGATGCTGATTGGTTGGTTTGGATTTCTGAAAATGGAAAAGTGTCTGTCAATAATTTTCACCACTCCAACTTCTGTTTTGACTTTGAAAACGAAAATTAATGTCTTACAATGGTTTTTTTATTATTTTTCTTACATATTATGAATTATTTTCATAAAATATACTGAAAATATAGTTATTTTAGAAAAATAGTAAGATTCTAGTAAAAAATTGTATATTTTTACACAAATGTAAATTGAAAAAGAAACCAGCACTAACAACAATTTTGACACCTGTAAACAGTTTACATTGCCCCAAGCTTTTTATTTGATTTTCAAACATAAATTAATAATTTAGAGTATTTTTCTGGCATTTATTTACATATTTTAATGCATTTTGGTAAAATATGCTGAAAATATCGTTATTTAAAAAAATAGTAAGATTTCAGCAAAAAATTATTTACTTTTTCATGAACATAACTTGAGAAAGAAAATCAATGATGTATGCAACATTTTTTAATAGGTTAGAATGATCTTTTTATGTTCTCCACTATGGAATATTTTTATAATTATAAATAGAAATTTATTTTTGAAAAAACTTTCGTTCACTTTCATAATCTGACAAATTATTAATATACTTTTTACAAACAAAACTAAAATGAATATAATATTAAAAGATGAATATATTTTTACTGCTGATAGTGTAATTCACCAATCAAAAGTTGTAAAACTTTAATTCACTTGGCCAATGAAAATTAAAAAAATTGTTTTTTCAAAAAAAAAAGGTTAATATTAGTAAAAAGAAAATAGTTGGATACCATCTAGGAGGACTGAATATGAAGACATGGATTGCATCATGGGAGTATTACAGAAACTGAAACAGTAATTAAAGAAAATAAAAAATGATGGGCATAGTAGGAGATGCTAGTATAAATGACTGAATTATAAAAAAATATCATTAAATAAACATTTACTTTTAATATCAAAACAAAATAATAATACATTAATAGATATCAATTTAAAATTCTTTCTTTTTAAAAGCGAAAACAATAATATAGTTTATGTTATTCAATACAAATTTAATAAATGGATCAAGTAATTAAGATTTAAATTGATTAGTATTAACACTTTTAGAAAATAATTAAAAAAAAACACATTTAAAATTTAAATTTTATTTTGAATATATGTAATTAATTGTATGGAAAGCTTTACTTGATTTAAACAATGTTTTTAAAAAAAATTTATTGCATAAAAAATAGTATCTACTAACCCATTGTGAAACATATATTAAAATATTGTTTAAAGTGTAGATTGTAATTTAGGAATTACAATATATCCAGAATAGACCATAATTCAATGTATTTTTAAATTTATAATTGTTAAATTTAATTATTGCAAAATTAATCAATATATCATTTGATTTATCTATTTATAAATTATATTACTTATAAGATATTGATTCACATACTCCAAATACTTATTCATTAGATCATAGAACATTTATTTGTTGAATTACTTATTTACTAAATAAAATATTTTTTAACTTATAGGCTCATTGGTGTCTTATAAATACATGAGTCTATAATGATTTGAATTATTATTATTACAAATTCATTGTTGGGAAAAATTAAAGTTATGCATTACATATTGAATTTACATTTTAAATAATGATGTAACATAGATGATAAATTTAGATAAAATTACATATAATTAATTACTTTTGAACTTCTTATTTTGAATTATTATACATTATATTTTGTCCACCAATATATAAGTTAATTTTAATAATGGTATATGATGATAAATTTTAATATTATAACTGAACCATAAAATCATGGGACCAGTGAAGTCATGCTATACTGATATATAGATTTTAATTTTTGTTGCCCAATTAAAAAAAAACCATTATCAGTTATATTTCAGCATACTCTCTGTATTATCTATTATTATTTGTCAGTTCCTTTTTGACCACCCAATTACAGAATTGTCATTTACATTTTGTCATCCAATTGTGAGGCTTGCTGAGTTTTATACTGTCTGTTACATTTGCTTGCCCAAATCATAGGGCATAATAAAGCTAAATGTTTTACTGTTACAATATATATATATATATATATATATATATATATATATATATATATATATATATATATATATATATATATATATATATATATATATATATATATAACCATTAGAAACTAGTCAACACTTTGACAATCCCAATAAAGATAAATAATCTCTAACTTATCAAGGTAACCTCCTTTTAACTATACATACTATATATATATATATATATATATATATATATATATATATATATATATATATAGTTAAAAGGAGGTTACCTTGATAACAGTTAGAGATTGTTTATCTTTATTGGGATTGTCAAAGTGTTGACTAGTTTCTAATGGTTATATATATATATATATATATATATATATATATATATATATATATATATATATATATATATATATATATGGCTGCAGAAAGGAGTTTGCTATTAACTGAAAGGAGACCCTTTGATTCCTCTTGGAGGCCTTAAAGGAACCGAGCAGGGCAAATTCCTAATGTCCACTCCATATGTTCTTGTCGTTGCAGCTGTTATTACTATGTGATTATTCATATAGTATACGAACATGGATGGGCTGCTCACCAACACGCATTAGACAGCGTGGTGAGTTTATTGGCTTTTTACCTCTGAGTTTAAGATCAAGAAACACCATGGTCTTTCTTCTCAGTGCCTGATAAGGCAGAATGAATGTTTGTGTAAATGATAAATATTTTTCCAATACATATATACAATTATGACGACAAAAATAAAGCATGGCCCTTATTTTCAGGAGGCTGTAAAGTCACCAACCAAGGTGGCAGTTGGTGGCCAAAGGCGGAGGGTGCTAAGAATCCCCTGATTGTGGACCCAGGCTGCCATTTGATGATGACTTTTTATTTAGGTACTTACAACTGCAGATCACTTTCAAGTGAAGGAAGATTGCAAGAATTAGAAGAAAAATTGTCTTATATTAAATGGGACATTATTGGACTTTGTGAAGTTAGAAGAAAAGGTGAAGAAACAATTGATTTAAAAAGTGGACATATACTCTATTATAAAGGCACAAATATTGGAAATACAAGTGGAGTAGGATTCATTATAAATAAAAAGTGGAAGAACAATATTGTGGAGATTGATGGTGTATCGGACAGAGTTGCAAGATTAGTTATACAACTTAATAGCAGATACCAAATGCAGATAATTCAGGTTTATGCCCCAACAAGTTCTCATAGTGATGAAGTAGTAGAAGATTTTTATATGGATGTACAAAAGGCTTTTGATCAGAGTAAACAACATTTTAAAATTGTTATGGGAGACTTTAATGCTAGAATTGGTAGACAAATGAAAGATGAAATTGCTGTAGGTAATTTTGGTTATGGTAATAGAAATGAGAGAGGACATAGACTTGTGGAGTTTGCAGAAAAAGAAAAACTTTATATTATGAATTCATTTTTTGTGAAAAATGTTAAAAGGAAATGGACATGGAAGCATCCAAATGAAGGTACAGCAGAATTGGATTATATTTTGACTAACAGGAAATACATATTTCAAGATTGTAATGTTCTTAATAAATTTAACACAGGAAGTGATCATCGATTAGTAAGGTGTAAGTTACGTGTTAATGTAAAACTAGAGAGACAAAAATTATTAAGAAAAACAATATTTACAGTTGATATTTCTAATCTTCAGAAACATTCTAATGAATTTAAATTAGAACTTACAAATAGGTTTCAAGTGTTAGGAGATTTTGAACATGATTCAGATTTGAATGAAATTAATATGAAAATAACTGATACACTTTTAAAAACTGCAACAAAGATAGCTGGTAGAAAAAAGCAGCAATTGACTAATAAAATTTCTACTGAGACTAGAGAATTTATGAAGAAAAGAAGGAATATGAAGATATACAAAAATGATGTATTAAAAAAAATTGAATATCTCGAATTTTGTAAAATGGTACGGAAAAGAGTTGAAAATGATATAAGAAAGTATAACTGTGAAATAGCAAGGAAAGCTGTAGAAGAAAATAAAAGTCTCAAGAATGTTAAACAATATTTTGGTATTGGTAGGAAATTTATATCTGCAATAAGAAAAAAAGATGGAATTATTACTAAAAAGAGAGATGACATCATGAAATTGGTAGAAGATTTTTATCAAGAATTATATAGTAATAAAGAACAAGTACCTCCTATATCTATTACATCTTCCGAATTGCCCAGAATTTTAAATGAAGAAGTGAGACATGCAATTAAATGTATGAAGAAAGGAAAGGCTCCAGGAAATGATGGAATTATAATTGATATATTAAAAGAAGCAGGTGAAGAAATAGAAACAATTTTAGCAAAGTTATATACCAAATGTCTAAATGATAAAGATGTACTGGAAGATTGGAAGAATGCTGTAATAATATTAATATTTAAAAAAGGTGATAAAGAAGATATTAGAAATTACAGACCTATCAGCCTTTTATCAGTTTTATATAAAATTTTTACCAAGATAATTACAACTCGTCTACAGAGAACTTTGGAATTCCACCAACCAAGAGAACAAGCTGGATTTAAAAGTGGTTTTAGTACAATAGATCATATCCAGGTATTGAGAGAAGTCATAGAAAGGACAAATGAATATGAGTTGTCATTATGTTTTGGATTTGTAGATTATGAAAAGGCATTCGATTCTATACACATTTCTTCAGTGATTAAAGCATTGGATCATCAAGGTATAGATCCAGGATATTGTCATATTTTAAAGAATATTTATAAAAATGCAACAGCAACAATTAGATTACATAATGATACTGGAAAAATCAACATTGAGAAAGGTGTAAGACAAGGTGACTCCATATCTCCAAAACTTTTTACAGCAGTGCTGCAAGAAGTATTTTGTGGATTAAAATGGGAAACTAAAGGAATGAAAGTAAATGGAGAGTATTTAAGTCATTTGGATTTTGCAGATGATGTAGTTGTTTTTGCAAATAATGCTTCAGAGCTGCAGGAAATGTTGCAGGAGTTAGCAGATGAAAGTAGAAAAGTAGGACTAAAGATAAATGTTAAAAAGACTAAAGTAATGTTTAATCGATTTGCTCAAAATATGAAAATAAAGATTGATTATGAAGAATTAGAAGAAGTTAACAGTTACAAATACCTTGGTCAGATTATTAATACAGATGGAAACATAATGGAGGAAATTAATCATAGAATTAAACTTGGTTGGAGTGCTTTTGGTAGAAATAACTTGATATTAAAAGGAAATATGCCTATGTGTTTGAAAAGAATGGTTTTTAACAAATGTGTTTTACCAGTTCTTACTTATGGATCTGAGACTTGGACACTTAATAGAAGAGCAATACAGAGACTTCAGACCATTCAAAGGAGTATGGAGAGATGTATGTTGGGAGTAACAAGAAGAGATCGAAAACACAATGTATGGGTAAGACAACAAACAGGTGTTACTGACCTTATTGAAAAAATTAAAAGATTGAAATGGAGTTGGGCTGGACATATTGCTAGAAGAAATGATAATAGATGGACGATTGAAATTTTAAACTGGATTCCAAGAGATTGTAAAAGACCCAGAAAGAGACCACATGTGAGATGGATGGATGAAATAAGAAAATATGCAGGGGTGTTGTGGAAAAGAGAAGCTAAAGATCGGAGAAGATGGATTAAACTTGGAGAGACCTTCATCCTGCAGTGGATTGATAATGGTTGATGATGATATATATATATATATATATATATATATATATATATATCTGTGATCAAGTTGCAATCTTTAGTGTTATATAAATATATTAAACCATAAATAAAGGTGGGATCCCACTTTTATTGTTAAAGGAGGTTGCCTTGACAACAATTTGAGATTATTGATTGTTATTGATATTGGTATTGCCTAAGCCTTGATTGGTTTTAATGATTATTTATAAATCTACTTTAACCTTGAACATTAGTACACTTTTTATTTAAATAATACTTAAGATGCAATTTGAAAATTATAATTGCAGTTTTATTTATTAGTCTGCACTTAGAATAAGTTATATTGATTTGTTTAAGGAGGTTTATTTAAATTTCTTTGTATCAATAATTTCAATCTCTGTGGTCAAGTTGCAATCTTGAGTGTTTATATAAATATATTGAACCATAAATAAAGTTGGGATTCCACTTTCACAACAGTTTGACATTGTTGATTATTATTAATATTGGGATTGTCTGGATGGTTTTAATGATTCATATATATATATATATATATTTATATATATGGAAATGTCAACATTATAAGCAGACAAATAACCAAGACAGTATTATTATTAGAAGTATTTTATGCTTTCTGGTTATGATTTATATAGTTTTTAAGTAAAAAAAAAATCAGTAAATCTTAATTTTAATTCTGCAGTTAATATAACCCTCTCTTCACTAATATGCAAAAAGTAAATCATGTTTTAATAAGAATTTTCTTTATGTTCTGCACATATGACAATCTTTTTGTCTAGAGAATATTATTTATTTTTTAGTTCTTAAGAGAAGAAACAAGATACCGATTACCAATATTTGATGACTGATTAATTCTTTCATGAAATAATTAAAAATATGTAATTTATGCAATGCTTTTGGCACCCTTTCACATAATGATTAGATATGATAATTACTCTATGTGTCACATGACATTGGTTTTGGGTTAACTCTCTTAATTATGCAGGAGTTTTTTTAAATTATTATTTGTAATAACATTATTTACAATTACAAGTTATCTTTTTAAAATCAAGTTAAACTTATGTTCCAATTTACCATCATTTTTAATTTTGTGTTAAAATCAAAGTGATATTTACATTTAAAAAAAAAAGAATTTTTATCAAGTGAATTTACACTAGACAAAAATTGTAACCATAGAAACAATATTATCCGCGAAATGCATCGTAATAAACAAATAAAAAAAAACTTAATTTAAATTCTACTTTATATTCACGTTTGAATTTTGCATCATACTTAAAATTTAATATTTTAAAATGGAATTTATATATGCGATAGCATAATGAGATTTTTTTTTTAATAAAGTCGGATGACTAAATAAATAAATAAATAAAAAAAAACGATTTTATTTATTATCTCTTTCAAATGATTTATCGTTTGTTATATTCTGCTTCTGCTGCTTAAACTCACGATAACTAATAAATATTGAAGTTTAGGAAATAAGTAGGTTTCCCCTATTTTTTTTCTTTCAATCATTCTGATTTCTTTTCACAAAGTGTTTTTGAAAACAACTTTTTATTTCAAGAATAAACTATAGCTATATAATACAAAAAAGTTTGAATAAAGTTCCATTGTTAATATTTATTTTGAGTTTATTTGTTCTAAATGATAATTACTAATAAAGAATACCTCAAATTGATTTTATACAATATATTTAATTTATTGAAATTGTAGACCAATTTGCGAAATCTCATTACTTTGAATTTAAAAAAAAAACCAATTCTTTAAATTTGTTATAAAACACTGCAATCAACAAAAATCAGCAAAATTCTTAGAAATCAAGCGAAAGTAATGGAACACTGTCTTGCGTTGTTAGCCGAGAGGTATCGCAACTGCCATGCAAGCAAGTAGTTGGTTGCAGACGGGTGTGGGTTCGCGTCCCGGCAGATGCTATGACATATGAAAAAAAAAAAAAAAAGTAATGGAACACTAGCATATATATATAATATTCGAGATTAAGACTCATACCACTGTACAATAAATATTTTTAAATACTCTCTAACACAGCTTAAGATGATAATTAACAAGAAACGAACAGGATTTCTTCTTGTGCATTATTTATTATTATAGAGATTTAACTCAAATACTTAGGTTAGAAAAAATGAGTATTTAAATTAATAATTCAATATATCTAAATATGTTCCAAATTTATTTCTTTCAACAGTTATTATTGTCTTATGTTAGGTTAGAATGTATTTCAAAATATTTATTGTACAGTGGTATGAGTCTTAATTTCGAATATTAAATATATTAATGTATTGGAAATATTTTGCACACACGCAATATATATATATACATCCTAAATAAACCAACGTTGAGTTGTTAATTTAATTTGTATATGTCGGTAATATTAACTGCTATAAATGTTTGTATATATATATTCATAGTATAGTTTTTTATGATTTGAGAAAAAAGAAACTCTGAGAAAAGTACTTATTACTGTACTGAAACGTCAGTTATTTAGCTATTATATATTTTTATTACATGGAAGCTCCCAGAAATAATACTATGAATTTATTTATCCAGAAGAATATTATATATATATATATATTGAAGCAGATGATCTGATGCTCAGATCCTGCTTCACAGCCCACATCCAATCTCCTACCATCTAACTATGTTCAAACCTGTCTTTACGCACGTATATATATTTATTAATATGCATATTTCTTGTTGCCTTAGTATTGCAACATCAATCACGTAGATATTTAGATATCTTAATATAAAACCATTTTAATAAATATATATTTAATCTTATTTTCATGTGTATACGTGCGTAAATGATAACTATATATATTTCAGTGTAGGAGATTGCTAACTAATCATTAAAAACTATGTTAAATATAAAGTGTACCTAAAATCATATATGAAACTTATTATTTTTCATATTTAATTTAGCAGTCAGAAATGATGCAATTCTTTTAAAAAGTCTCTCGAAAACAATTACCCGGAAATGCCCCTTAGTAAAAGTAAAAAGATTACAATTTTGTAATAATAAAATAAACCCATTAGTGGAAATTTTGTCCATGCCAGCTTGATTTAAAATCATAAGACTTATTTTAAAACAATTGTTCGAGAAACTGATAACAGAATTGCATTGTTTCAAAAGTCTTACCAGATAAGAAAGTATCCGGTCACCTGATTTCAGCTGTACGTTAAGTGCTTAAACCGCCTCAGGTCCAGCAGTAGTTGCTATGTTACATCAACAAAATAGAAGTATAAATACTGCTGGATTTGAATCCAAAGGGAAGAGAGACAACAAAATTATGATGATGCCAAGCCAAATCCATGTCAATTTTAATTTTCATTCAATGTGCCATGAGTAGGGGAAATTTCACCTTCTCCTCCATTCCAATATGCTTTTCCCATAGCGAAGCTCTGGATCCCGTACTGATGAACTGTAAATGTCTGCCGATAAAGTAAATGCTACCTATCACGTCATATATTTAAAACCCTAGATCTAGTGAACTAATGGCGATGAACATTATGCTTATCAAGGACTGCTATTCCAGATATCAAGATAAAAGAACTTTAGCTGCTCTTGATTCTCAAATTCAGCCTTCTTCATAATCCTGATGCTCTGTTCTGATCCTATAGTTAAATGTTTTCATATTATGTAACTTTCTATAACTCTATATAACTGATCCTCATTAAGCCTCTTTTAATATATTTTCTTTCTTTATTTCCATGTGGCAAATAATATCTAATTTAATATATTTATGTATTTATGTTTTCTTTAAAATGCCAATAATAATTTCCAAAATTGCTAACACATTTTATTTCTATTTTTCCTACCTTTACTTACGGGGTAATTAAGCATGTAAACTAATTAAAGACAAGTCTTACTCAACTTGTACAGGTGTTCGCAATTTTGGAAAATAAAGTAATTGAATTATAAGATTTGCTATAGAAAACAGATCAACATCTGTTTTCCTAAAATGTTTATTTTTTTCTTTCTAAATAATAATGCGCTATTTTAACTTTAATGTATCTCATATATATATATATATATATAATCTGTATTTTATTCCAGCTATTACCGCCATCCCAGTTATTTATGTATCAATTTTATTTACTTTCAAAAAAGCATTTATTAACCGAGATTGATATTTATGAAGTGTGTGGGAAGTTATGAATAACTTAAAGTAAAAGGGAGGGGAATCTTTATATCTTAAAATTATATATATTTAGTTAAATCTATCATCCATGCCTGTTTAGTAATTTATTCATACTATTACGCAGGGTATTCTATAATTTCTGGGTATTAAATAAGTAAGATAGTCTATAAAGCTATTTATGCTTCATTATTCTCAAGTGCTGCATGCATATAGGCCATTTCATTTTATATATATTCATGCTTCTCTCTTATATGGAGGTATTCGCTAAGTTGAGCCCCATCGTCATTCTCCATGTCCTTGAACCAGGCTGTAAAATCACCCTGGGGACATATTTGTTTGTATGTGTGTGCTTTATATGGGAATTGCTCTGGAAAAACCAGCCTGATAAATGCATCACCGACCACTCTTCATTTCTAAACCGATCCTGCCAATGTTTGCAGAGTAAATCGGTAATCCTCGTTCAATAAACTTCGTGAAGCACACTCCAGGATCCATAATTGGACCACCCAAGCCTGCCGCCATGCATGTACCACCTTTCATTATATTTCTAGTAAACCCATGAATATCCATAAATCGTAGTGGTGTGACTTTGCTATAACAGACATCTATGCCCATTATTTAATATTCGTGTCATTGCGACAAACTTATAATTAATATAAATATTCCATTAGCTGTCCCACACATCTGCCACTTTATAAACCGATTTGATAATTATATTCTATAAAATATAAGATTCCTTTGTTAAACTATTCTTTTTCAAATTGGTTAAATGCTCTTTTTGTTTCTCTGGGGGTGGAATAGTATCTTAGTAATATGTTTCTCATAGCGCTAAATCTGTAAGGTATGTATCATTGGCATAGCCGCAAGTATAAGTAATGTTATTATAAGACCTGAATTCTTATGTGTAAATTAAAAGGAATCTTATTAATGAAATCTGTTATTATATAATATTCATGAGGCTAGTGTCTGACAAATAATCAGACACATTTATTCATTATTAATGTAATAAATCTTAAAATATATATATATCAACTCTCAAATCATTGTTTTCTTTTATTTAAGTTATTATTAATTTATAAGTTATGCTCATAATGACTATATGATCTCCACTAAAATACATAATTAATATGCAAGGTCATGAGCCTTTATTGCTCTTAAAGTATAGTTCGTTTTTAAGTTAGTCTATCATTAAAGTTAGCTTAGAGTCTTTTTGTGTCTCCAATGAGCAATGCCGGCATGAGAAGTAAAATTAGATCAATATCATCGGGATTGTTGCTCATAATGTTATAGATCTGGGAAATAGGCAAATAGGGCAGAATTCATGAGTGTTCCTGACTTATGTATCTTGCGCACGATTGGATTCGAGGTACTTTTGCCTCTAGATCTTGTTACGTGAACATACAAATCCGATTGGTACAATATATATATATATATTACAAAGTTCAAATTATTCAGCTTTAACAATGTGTAATAAACTTCCAATTTCTAACTATATTAGTGCAACCTGCAGATAAAAATAAATACATTTTCATCTGCTATTTGATGATCATATATGGATAGTATTAGATGACATTGATGCTAATATTAAATCTATGGAGATGTCTACACAGTTTAATTATGATTGGCTATAATTTATATTCAAGGTATTGTGAACATAAATTATATTTGTAAGCATAAAACTGCATAAACATCTCCATGGATTTGATATTTTTATTATAGATATTATCGCCTAATACACTATTCATATAAAATTATGGACCATAAATGAAAGTAGATTCATTTCTCATTTATGATGTAGACAGATTTTATAATAGGGGGCATTGCATTACTGTAACTAGCATTTGGAAACAATTTTCTCCATATAATACTGTCCCCAAATGCCAGAAGGATGGCATGCAATGTTTTAATAACATTTTGAAACTATATATACAATTAAGATATTATTAGATCTTGGGTTCTAGTAAGAAGTGATAAGAATTAATGATGAGTCTAGGAATAGTATTTTATTGAGTTTTGAATGATTAAATTTAAATGGTCTGATAGTTAATAACTCAGATCAAGTGACATTCTATCGCTAGAAATGATACATTGAGTTTCAGTTTAAAATCTCTATTCGATAAATATCATTTACTACTCTTATTACACATCTACTAGATAGGTATAAATATATTTAAAAAATATTCTGAAAATTCATTCAGAAAACTTTTAAAATAGTGATATCTCAAATAACAGAACATTCAGATAAAATATTTGTTAAAATATCAAAATGTTGGGCTTTATTTTTTTATAGTTGTAATGTATCTTTTGCACACACACTTCATAGTGCACATAATATATAAATCATTATTGCCTATGATAAGTCATCAAATTCTTTTACTCACCAGATTTACAATATTAATGAATCATAAGAAAAATATTATGCAATATTCCAACCCTAGATCTCTTGATGACATAGTGTATAAACACATAGCATAACTACTTATAAAATGCACTGTAACTACATTTAAAAATTAAATGAAAATCCAGAGGTTGATGATGCTGTGGCTGTTTTTGTAAACAATTCTCCAGAGCATCTGAAAGTATTACAAAATATATCAGAATAAAGATAAAAGGATTAAAAATAATCTAAGGCTATTAATTCTTCCACAATGCAACACTTTTTCATATTTTACTTAATAGCAATTTGAGTTAAAGGTTGAATATTTTATTTTAGTATTAAAACTTTTATTTAATATTATGTATCAATAAATCATATTTGATTTATTTGAAATAAAAATTTACAAATGAAAAACATTCTAAAAATCATATTTAAAAATTCCAAATATAAAAAAAAATGAAATGGAATATTTTAAGAAAATATTTTTTTATTATTGGTTGATTATCATAATACTATTAAAAAGTAGATTAACAATTAGCACCCTACCATTAAGATGATTGAACATTTCATTACTCTCTCTCTCTCTCTCTCTCTCTCTCTATTTATCTATATCTATCTATCTATCTATCTATCTATCTATCTATCTATCTATCTATCTATCTATCTATCTATCTATCTATCTATCTATCTATCTATCTATCTATCTATCTATCTATCTATCTATCTATCTATCTATCTATCTATCTATCTATCTATCTATCTATCTATCTATCTATCTATCTATCTATCTATCTATCTATCTATCTATCTATCTATCTATCTATCTATCTATCTATCTATCTATCTATCTATCTATCTATCTATCTATCTATCTATCTATCTATCTATCTATCTATCTATCTATCTATCTATCTATCTATCTATCTATCTATCTATCTATCTATCTATCTATCTATCTATCTATCTATCTATCTATCTATCTATCTATCTATCTATCTATCTATCTATCTATCTATCTATCTATCTATCTATCTATCTATCTATCTATCTATCTATCTATCTATCTATCTATCTATCTATCTATCTATCTATCTATCTATCTATCTATCTATCTATCTATCTATCTATCTATCTATCTATCTATCTATCTATCTATCTATCTATCTATCTATCTATCTATCTATCTATCTATCTATCTATCTATATTGTGCCCTTTTCTATAGGTCAGTAATAGTTCATAACAGTCAATTACTAAAAATTTTAAATTTTAGAATATGTTATTTTAATATGTTAATTATATTTTGTCAATTATGTTATAAAGTATAATTTGAAGCTAAGAAAATACGTAGTATATAAAATTGTAGCGAATCATTTAAAAGTAGTTAAGTAAAGCTTAAAATATTGTTGCATATGGTTGCAAAAGCTGGCCATAATAAATAACTCAGCTACAAATATTTAAAAGCATGTTTAATAAGCTCAATTTTAATAGTCTCAAACGTATAGATAAATAAATGTTATACAGTATTTAAATTTATAAACTATGTTTAATAATCAAAATTAATATAGTATATTTTAAAAATAAACTTTGTTATGGTGAAAATTGTATTTGATTCTATATTTTTTAAATTATTTTTCCAAAATTTTTATAATTATATTATTAAATATAATAAGTGTATCAATTTTATAAATCTGGGCAGAGAAATAGATTAAAAATCGTCTGTCAAAGTTATTGATCATGTGACTTGTATATTACATATTTTCACACACACTGCTTGTTTGAATTAATAACAAAGTTTAAAATATTTTAAAATTTATATTATAGAATTGGATAGAATTATTGCCTATCATAAAAGCAAATAATAATAAATATTAAGTTAACTATTGTATGTAATGTTTTAAATAATGTAATAAAGATGAATACAGTTAATAAAAAAAAATTAAATATTTTGTTTAAATAAAACAAGATAAATTGAATATTAGGAATGGAATAGGTTATTAAAATTATTTTAAAAGTTATTTTAAATGTTTAAATAATTTTGATAAAGTAATAATTGAATTAAAAGTAGTATTTTAAATAATATTTTAAGTAATTACGTCATAATTTGTATTTTTGAAATTCAATTCTGTAAAAAATTGAAAATATGTAAATTTGTTCTCAAGCTAAAAGTAAGAATCAACCAATCAAATGAGGTATTCTTACAGACTATAAATATGAATTGCACAGGAGGTATCAGGGGAGATTAATAATGTATTAAAACCAGAGAAAGGTATATTAGCAGCTATCAAAGAGATAGTATTTTTAAAATTTTTATTTTAGTCAATTTTTAATATTTTCTTATAGTTTTATTTGCAAAAAACTAATTGATATTTTTAAAAAGTATTTTGCAAAAGAGAATTTAAAAAAATAATCTATTTGGGAACTTCTGAAAATGATTTGCTAGTTTTTTTAAAGTACTTACCAGGATTATTTTATTTGAAATTTGACCTAAACTTCGCAATGAAAAGATGGATATACTGTAGAATAAAATGCATATAAATTCTAATAATATAAAAATGTTTTTGGAATATTTTGATACAGCTTTATTAATGCTTTACTGGAGAACTGTTCTGGTACAAAAAATAATTCGGACATTATTCTGGAAGATTAAATGGAAAACTATTTGCCGTCTAAAAAAAAAGGATTTGTGACGCATTATTTATAAGCTTATCCTGGAGATTTTTTAAAAAAAAGAATAAGATACTTATTTCTTATGAAATATCAAAAATGCATCTTTAGAAGTATTTGTTTTTTGAAGTGCTGTATCACGGATGGAAACCTACATAGAAGAATGAATGCATAATAGTTGATTAAAAATGAATCCATGGAAATTATGTAAAAAAAAAGTTTACCAAATATTTTTAAAGTTAATCTAGATGGAGTGATGCATTGGATATGCCACAGAGAATATTGGCAGAGAATATTGAAAAAATTTCATGGGATTAATTAATATTATGATTTAATAATTATCGTCCTAAATACTAAAACAAAGGATTATTTTCTATAAATTTTACTAAATGGATTAATATTTATTTTTATATTTAAACTTTAACATGCTTGGAGGAGAACATTTTAAAACTCTAGAGAAAATAATAAACATATTGGACTTATCAGGAACTATTGTCAAGAAAATATGTAATTATAGTTTTGATCCCTTTTATTTTATTAACCTAGTTTAAATCTAATTTTTTTTTTATAAGATTAGGAAAACAAAAAACATTATAATTTGTTGATGATATAAAATTTTATAATGGAATAATCTAATAATTTAGATAAGAATATATTTTAAAATAAAGTGTATGAATGTATATTTCTTTATGCTTGCAATGATCGGTATCTAGTGAATGAAGAAGCCTACTGAATATGATGACCAGATAAAGGTTATTTTGGTAATAATAATGACTATTAATAATTTATAATATATATTATTGTTTTCTTTAGATCATCTATGAATAGTAAGAATGAAGTGTAAAAGTTTTTTTTTTAATTATATGTAACGCATTTTATACAACATTTTTGGAAAATCATTATGAGATAGGATTGATTTGAAAATATGCATACAATGATTTTTTTTATATTAATGATATAATCTAACATAATAACAAATAGTTATGTGATTCTTTTAAAACTTTTCATGTTATTGGATATTCAAATATTGTCTAAGTAGATTGTATATGATTAAACATACAGAATGATGAAGTGGACAAACTTTTCTTGTGGAACAGTGAAATTGTTTTAAATTATCAATGAATTTTATTTATTGTTTTGTAAATGCAGATAGTTATTTATCGATGTAAGATGTGGAAAATCTTGAGAAACAATGTTGAGATAGTGGCTTGGAAGTACTTAGTGAACAGGAAACCAAGATGATGTTTTAAAAAATAGGATGTTATAATGTAACGGTCAGAAAACGTGTGACTCGTAAACATAGTGCAGAATTCGACCACCATACAGAACAGCAGCACCATCGAGTAGCGAAGCCACCCGTGGTACTGAGTTCGAACATAGTTTATCGGTTCCACAATACAATCCACGAAGCAACGCATCTGATGCGACATTAGTAAATATTTCCTTAGGCACGGTGGTCAGGGATATGCAAGAGACTCATGATTTTATTCTCGAGTTAGCCAATAACCAAACTAATATTAATTAAACATTCATATTTACATAATCGAGGAAATATTATATAGAATGGGTATCGAATAAATGAAACGTAACTGCAGACGTATAGTTTAAAATTATTTATTAATACATTTTAATAAAACAATCATTTACTAATAATATTTGTGGATTTAAAGCTGCAGTCACGGGATTTGCGACATGATTATATTTTACAGAATACATTTATTTATTTAGACATTATTTTATATTGAGGATTTCAGTAGCGGTATTTCCGATACTGAAATGTTTACAAAAGGAATTCACTTATTTGTTTGCATAATCTAGCTACCTAAAAATTCTCAAGTAAGTATTTCTAATGCATGCCTTGGGGAATTATACCTTTGCAATGCAAGAGTCTAAAGTATGGGTTATAAGAGTAATGGCAGACATATATTTATTTAATTAAAATATTTATCTATAACTAAGGGCAAACATTTATTTGAGAGTGAATTACGAAGATAATGCAGAGGCGGAGTGATATATAGAATAATAGAATTGAGCAAAGGAACACGTGGTACGCTTTAGAAAGGCGATATGGAATGGCAGTATATCGAAACTGCAATGCCGCGAATGGGTTTATAAGAATGTCAGGCTGGTCTCTGCCCCAACCTGACGAAGTAAGGTGTCACATAAGCATAACCAGGGACAAGTGGTCCATGTCGTATTTTTGCCGGCTGGCTGCATGACATTGTCAAATCCTATGGGAGCACCCATTATGCCCGCTTGTGTAGGACGACTGGGGTTAATTTCAACCCTGAAGAATCCAGAAATTTCACGGCGGACTGGGTCATCGCGTCTCTAAAACGTAATACATGTATACTTATAAACAATTATGATAAGATTTTAATGGATTTCTAATTCGATCCTACATTACCAACTTTACTCAAGAACTCTGGCGACTCTCAAAGAAATGTAATTTTCTGGAATTATTCATGAAAATTTAATAATAAAAAATATCTAAAAGGGGAATTATTATAACTAATACGTCAGCCATTTGCGAAGTAGTAGACCCCTGCATTACAATAAATGAAGCATTGAATGCGTGTCAATTTATATAAAAGTTAAGTTATTAAAGAAAGTAAATATTAATGAAAATTTGACACGCATTCATTGTTTTAAGCGATCATAGATTTAAACATTGAAAATTGAAATAGTTATGAGCATGCAATAATTAAATAATAACTATAGATAGAAATGTAGATTATAGAAATACGCACCCAAGACAGAATGAGGTAAGCTAGATTAGTAGAGAAATTTACACATTAAGTTAATTATTCAGTTTTAGTTATACAAATGATAGTTTTTACATTTTATAAATTTAGATAAGTAATATGAAGAATAGCTATAGCATATTATTAGAGTACTCTAGAGTGTGAACACAGACAAGTACCTGTTTTATAAGAAGTTTTCCGAGTTCATTGGTTAAGTAGCAAATAGTTCATGAGTGGCAATTCTTTCTTGTATTTAGATATTTCTTTAATTTCATGGCAGCAGCAGCTTTCTCATTCATTTCAGGCAGCAGATCTTCATGGTGAATTTATGACGGGCAATGGAAAGTTCAGCATCTGGCCATCTCCTGATGGAGAATAATCTAGGTGCTTTACTCGGCCATACCTTGGCAGGAACAAATTATTTTATTATTTTGGAGACTCTCAGTGATCGAGAGCAAAGCTAAAGTTTAAGTGAATGTCTCCAGCAAGTCTAAGATGACCTCTTTTTTTTATCTTGATCTTTCACATTTTTGTTGAGATATTTTTAGGTTCTACTTAATCTGCCCTGAGGATAATCAATGCATTTAGTTGGTTTTTAATTAAAGAAAGCTGCCATTCTATTGTTTACATTTTACATTTACTAATTAATTTTGGGGACTTTTTCTTTAATTAATCTATTATCTATCACTGACCGATGCTTTTAAATTTCAAAAACAAAAAGGGAACATAAGATTATTTTAACTTTTAATTAATTATTGCATCAGATTTTGTTAGAATTATTATTTAACGAAATTTAAACTAAGCAATAAATACGAACTTTATAAATTCAAAATAAATGATTAATATTACACAAAATTTATTTAGCTAAAGAAATCTAAATTATATTACTTTATCCGTATTTATTGCCTTTAATTTGAGATCGAAATGTGTGCATGTTTATGTTGAATTCTACATATATTTATACATTTTTAATATTGTTACACACACAACTCGATACCAAAAGTTTAAATTTGGGTGGGATAGACCGGTCAGTGAGAGACGACAGAAAAGGTGAAACTTAAGATTCGAATACGAATCTTACTGTTTCAATAAGGAATAGAAATAATATTTAGTCTTTATGTGGATATCAGCATAGTTAACAAAGCCCTATGACTGGTACACATTTTATTTGGACAGTGTTTTTATATTTCTTTAAATATTTGATGTTCTAATAAAGCTGAAGAAATAGCTTTAACATCGTTCATGTATTAGAGGTTATTAGACAGGTAAAGGTCATACCTCTTTCTTGTAATGCACTGTGCCTTGTTTTGAGATATATTATGAGTGATACTCTAGCTTTCTTCCTTAAATCCTATACATCTGTTTCCCTATCTTTATTTCATGTAACTGCATCATTTCAGTAAGATATTTTGAAAAGAAATGATAAATAATTTAGAGCTTAGGTTATGCTATCATTTTGTATAAGATTGGTTTATTTGCTTATAAGGAACAAAATTGAAGGTCCAATGAATCCTAAGGAAAAGAAAGAATCATAGAATATATTTTTGAATTTATTTCGGAAATGAAATATAAATTTTTAAAATAGAGTATCTAAACAAAGACATTTTCTTTAAAATGTTAATTATTTTTGAATGCTTTATTATTATTTTTTTTTGAGAAAAATAAGTATTGTATATTTTTAAAAACAATAATATACAATAAATGTAAGGAATACGCATAGTATATATTTTGTGTTTATTGAATAACAGGAATATATTGATTATTACACTTATATCATATTAAAATAAGGCTAAATAAGAATATATTATGATTAGTAAACATCATGTGATAAAACACTAAAATCTAGTACTGAATTTTAGATGAATATTTTATGTAACATCTTTGACTTTGCAAGATGAAATTTTTTTTATATTTTGAGAAATCCATACTCATTATAAAGTTAATTTTGTTTTCTGTAGAATATTTTCCTATGAATGTTTTTAAAAATAAGACAGTTTAATAATGTTAAGGATGAAATATTTTGCTAATAAAATAAGTAAATATATTTGTAATAAGTTAACCATAACGAGAAACCAAATGGTAACATTTTTTTTAAATTTTGTCTTAAGTCTAAATAAAGATATAACTAAACTATAATTTTTTTTTTTAACTCAGTAGATAAAATGTAAAGTAGAAGATAAGGATATCCACTGTAAATAGTGTACATAAATTGTTTATTTATTTGTTGTTATTAATAAACTTTGTTAAAATTTGTTTTTTAAATTTTTTGTGTCTGAATTGTTTATTTCTCCACTTCACTGCATGAAATCATGATATATTCATAACAATTGAAACAAATATATAATTTTGCACAAAAAGATAAATAGAGAATTATTTAAGAATTTAAATATTTATTGGTATTCTTTTAATTAAATAATTATAATTTTACATTGTTTTATTAGTCATAAATCAGTTATCACAATAGTATACTGAATTATATGCTATCAGTTGCCACACATCCTTTGTTTATCAGATTATCATATGCTACCACGTATTTATTATATTATTACATGAAGATAAAAGATTATATAAAATTATTTTATTATTTTATTATGGTAACAAAAATATAATGAAAAGAAAAGATATCCAGAATTGGTTAAACAATGAAGAATATTAGTATTATTATTTATTATTAGTTTCAGTGTGGTAGATTATGACATAAAATCCCTTCTCATATTTTACTACCGTATTTTTTATTAACTTAAAATAAACTTTATGAACCTGAGATTTTTATTGAGCTAGATTATTATAAATAGAAGATTAAGATGTAATTATTAACTTAATCTTAGTGAGTAGAAGTTATTAAAGTCGTAAGAATACTATGAGTTTGTTATTTGAAATAGTAATAAGGGGAGATAGTGTTCTTATGCCATTGAGGTAGTATCCTGTGGGATATTGGCTCAATGTAATCTATCTTGTCACCTGTATTTTCACTTCAAGTCTCATGAAAATATTAAATATTTATTTAATTTATTTTTATGAACTGAACCTTATTCGTATTTTAAATTTGAGCTAGTGAAACATTTTAATTTTAATGCTGAATATTTTATTTATTAATTATTAACTGAGCTAGAACCATTTTATTTTATATCATGTACTATTCTGAAGTGAGGATGCACAAGACCAGGTTAAAATAATATATATATATATATATATATATATATATTCTAACCTGGTCTTGTCCATATATATATATATATATATATATATATATATTGTACTGGAAAATTATATCAAAACATAAAAATGAAATTTTAATTTATTAAAAAAAAACTTGAATTGATTATTCATAGACACATAAAATTTTATCTTACCCATTTGGTATAAACAAATAATTCTACATGCCCATTATAAATATGGACATCATTTCCCCAAACAGAAAATGTAATATATGAGCAGTAATTAAAAAAAATCCAGTTAAATTCCCTCTATATACTTAGCTGAGAAACCTATTTCTTTTTTTTTTTTTCAGTGATGAAATGTTTATTCATCAAAAAAAAAAAAAAAAACAGATACAGTAAAATAAATGAAATTTCAGGTTCAACATGGTAAGAGGGAAAGGATACATGCAAAAAGGGAATGGGAAGTGGAGAGGGGAAATGGTGTGTAGTCCAGGCCCATCAGAGATGCATGTCTTTGTGATTGAGTCCTATGTCAGAGGCTGAGAGGATGGAAGTTGGAGGATTGCCCAAGTGTCTGTGAGGATTGGAGGTGGAGCTAGCTAGGTATCTCGAATTTGAGAGTGCAAACTAGGTCCAAGAGCTTTTGATTGACTGAATCTACTCTCTGATCAAGGATAATGGTACATCAGAGCAACCAGAGAGCATAGATGATAAAAATGGTAGTCTAATAGTTGTGAAGACCCTGTTTCTATGAATTTTTGGAGGTTGAAGATGGTGTTCCTGTGTGAGAAAAGGCAGGAGTTGATGACATTTCTCATGCTAAGCAGTAAAGGAAATTTAAGTAGGAAGTGCTGGAGGGTTTCATTGTCATTTTACAGAGCTGGCATATGGGGGGGGGGACCTATTTTTTTTTAAAGTTAGAAACAAACTTTCTGACAAGATCCAAATCGCACTTGATAAATAAATTTATATAATTTTATTCATTAATTATTTAATTAAAAAAACACAAAAAACATAAACATATATAAAAATATAAAAAATAAAAAATAATTGATACACCATACCTACATGCATATTTACAACTATTTTGCAACTTTACAATAAATCTTGAATAAATACTTTTTAATAATAATGTTACTCATGACTACTATACAATAAATAGAAAGTTTATAATATGCAAAATAAGTGATACAATCTTCTTACTTGATTATTAGGCATTTTCCTGGTAAATAAATTAATAATCTTACCATGGCAGTATTTCTTTAATGTCACATATGATCACACACACACAAACAAAACACTTACTTTATCCAATGTAATTAATCTTTATACAATTCAGTGTTCTAGAGCACTTATTTTTTCTCTTTATATTCACAATCCTAGCAATGGCAGTACTTAATGTCTCTTCAATAGAGTTTTTCTTTCTTTTATTGAACCAAATAAAATCTTTCTTAGAAGAATATGGACTTCCCATATGCTTGCATTGAAATATTGATATTATAGACAGATCATATCTTTTAAACAAAAATTTATAAAAGACATAAGTGAATAAATAATGAAAAATACATTCTTACTAAAATCAATGACTAAATTGGAGTTCATTTAAGTAAATATTTAATCGAGAGGTAGCAACAGATTTATTCAAGTAAGTAACAGCTTCTTATATCTTATTTCATTTGATAACCCTTTCTATTCATTTGATTATAGACAGACCCACATGAGTCAAGGATTACAGTGGCCATTCCTGCCATAATTTTATTTTCCATTACTTCAATTTTGTAAAACAATCATAGTTCAACTTAATAAATGATTTTTATCAAAATTACCACTGTATATATTCTCCTCTTTGACAGCTTAACTAGAAATCAATTATCTCCAGTCAAATATTATGACTGAATTTTTTATCTGATATTTAAACAACAAAATATCCTTCAATCTTCATTGTCACAAGCAGGCTGCCAAACTAAAACTAAATGCCATTAAACCCTTTTCTTTTTTTTAAATTATTACCATGCAGTTTGAATCCATTTCAAATCATCCCCTTCTCTATAATTACATTTATTCATCACATGATCATTATCTATTATACTAGCACATACTTGTTATTAAACTAGGTCAAACTCTCTATACAGTAGTGCCACTCTGTGCCAACCAGAGTAATCAATGGATGCCAGAAGGCTTGTGCATAAAATCCCTATCTAGTGCCTATTCATCCAGTATCCCCAGACTAGTTTCTAACTTGTGGCCTTCATCAGTGATGAGCCAGAAACTAGTATGGGATATTGGATGAGTAGGGACTAGATAGGAATTTTATGCACAAGCATTCTGGCATCCATTGATTACTCTGGTTGGCACAGGGTGGCACTACTGTATGGAAAGTTTTGCCTTGTTTAATACATTTATGCAATCAAAAGTTTTACTATCTATATAAAATAATTAACATTCATATTTTATTTATAAATAGGCATTCTTCAATTTCAATTTATAGACTATTGCTGGAATTTATATGATTCTATTAATGTAAATTCCTTTGTCTTATCTAATTATACTAATTAAATTTTTAACAATGAAAATACTAAATCCAATCAAAATAAATTATTTTATGTTTGTGATAATAATCAACATCCACACATTTTTATTAGATAAATATAATTGAAATATTTAAGGAGTTTAAATAAAATATTCTATAATTTTATTATAGTAATATTTTTTTTAATAAAATTAAAAAAAAATCTGTTAAATATTACAACTCAGAATGTCTCTAGATTGAGAGTTCCATTCTAGCATTATAGTATATATAGATAAATTACATACCAGATAAATATGTAACAATTGTAAATAAAGTTAATTTAACTTAAACTATCTATTAAAATATTTATAATCTGCCACCAGACAATATCTTCTAAAAAAAATTAACCATGTTATGTTGGATATACATACATTTGACATATTATTGCCATAACTGACATCATAAGCAACTTGAAAACAAGGTGAGATCTTATTAACACAGCAATGGAGTTCTATGCAATTCTATTTATATAATGTTTAGTTTGATATTAAAGTTTGAGCATAATTTTAATGGTCATTTAAATAGTCTCCTTTGTATCAACTTGATGTTAATTGGTAAGACAAAACTTATAATCCAATTCATTTTCAAATGAACTTGTTTTCAAATAAATATTTTAAATATGTAAAAACTTAATTGAACACTATATATATATATATATATATATATATATATTGTAACCTAATAAATGAATCAAAAAAAAAAAAAGATAAATATTACCATATAAGTGAAGGAGTTCAAATATCAAGAATTATAGGTTGATCAAATTATTAATAACCAGTATTATAGCAATGTATTATGGAAATCACGTGAAGTGAGTACACTAGTAATTCAATAAAATATAACTCAGGTATACAGGCAGTAGGTTTTATCCACTTTCATTTCTTGGTTTGATGTTAAGTGCATGTTTAAACAAATACTAAGTGAATATGGTCTAGCAGGGCGCCACTAGATTATCTGAATCTAGACACGGTTATATCTAATAACCTTTCACATGTACCGGGTTTGAATCCCTTTTTGGTACTTTATTTCTAATAAAAAATGAGAGATTTTGCTTTTTGAGCCATATCACTATACGCACTAATATTTAGGTAAAAGTAAAACATCTTTAAACCAAAGTGGAGTTCATTGAACATAAATCATTTCTCAGATCTTAACATAACAAATGTGTTTCAATATTTTTATAAGTTCACTAGCTCAGATTATATATAACTAATTTAGGATGGCAATTCACTCATCCTTGCATGAAATAGATGATGGGATGTGGTTATAATAATACTAAGAAATCACTAAATATTATAAAATCAATATTTATTTATGGCCTTTAAACAGTTAAACAGCTCATTAATTAAAACGTTGATGACGATGATGATGATGATAATAATAACAATAATGACAAGGGTTTCAACTACAGCTCTAGGACTAAGCCTAAACATAAAACTAAATTTTATAAAGAAATTCATAATTATTGCTTAATTTTAGCATATTTACTTATATCTTAAATAACTAATATTCAACCATTGATGATGATGAATAATCACACTTAACAAAGACTACACTTAATGAAATATATACGCCTCGTTTAATAAAACAAACTAATATTTATTACTACATTTCTAACATATACATAAAAATTTCTAGATAAATATGAAAATTGACATGAATAATAATAATAATTGATTATATAACAATCCTCAGATTAATTTTAAGTTCTTCCCCCTTTCCCTTCAAATGTATTTTGTATTAAGTTGGACGTCACATTGACCATGAAAAGTATTTCAAGACAAAAAATATTATCTGCTCATTAGCACACATACTTTAAAATCCAACATGTAAATAGAATGTAAAAAAAAAATGTTAGTAAAATTGAAAGAGCAAGTTTTAGAAAAAGTTTTAAATTATTTTCTCCCCCTCCCTTCCAAGCGCTGAAATCTATACTGAACTTGAAACAAAATAATCTAATATTCTAATACTACTCATTATTCCACATTCACTTCCAATTATAACATATAAAAATATTATTATGTATGTGCGTGTTTTATCCCATAATAACAAAATATTATTAAAACCAAAATAATAATAATATATAGTTAAAACTAAAATCATAATACCATAAAAAAAAAAATAAAAAAAAATTGTTTTACACATTAATATTGTAAAATTAATAAACAAATAATTTTATACATTCAAGATCATTTATGAAGCTCAAAGTTATTATTAGTAAGACATTCTTGTTTTTAATCGATCTGAATAGTCTTTAAAAGTTCTTTAAATAAAAATATACCACTTTATTGCTAAAATGTTTATTAAGACTGATATCATAAAGAAAATAGATATAAAAAGTCATATTACCGATCTTTTGTTTGTGGCGAATTTCAAGGGTTCAAACTTGTCTTGTATAATGTTTATATTTCTGCAGCTACCATTTGTTTTATGGGAACAATCTCTTTCTTGAGGTGGATAACTATTTGATGATGGTGACTCTATTGAGGTTATTTGCTTTAGTGGATAATTTGGAAATCATTATATTAATTTTTCTTCTCTTCCTGTCAAGCATGTGGATGAAATACAGCAGTTGTTTTCCCATTTGTAAATTTTCTTGAGTTTAAAATCAGTTGTTGTAACAATTAATTGGACTTGATGATTAATATTTATCAGTAGATTAATTCATCTTCTTTGAATGCAGGTGAATGCTTTCTTCCTTCTATTAAAAACATCTTATTTATCTGGTCAGTTGAAAGGTGTAGAATATTATTTTAGACATCTTTTCTTTCCTATGTGATGTGCAGCTTCCTCCAGATGGTCCGGCAAATGGAATATACATATAATTTTTCTAGCCCGCCATTTCTTATATTTTCAACATTCAAATTTGATAGTTTAATAATCTGAATCAATCACAATAATAATCTTAATAATAATTCAAAACAGCTTTTTATATCCAATTTTTAGCTACCTTAACCAATCAGAGATAGCATCACTTGCTATTTTTGGACAAATTTGTTTTAATTAGATCTCTAATTTATTTTCAACCAAAGTATTTTTCAACTGAAAAGTTTAATCCTTTTTCCAGACACTTTTGTTTTAAAAAAAAAATAGACTCAATTCTTATTTCCTTTCTTTTGTTTTTTTTTTCTTTTTAACATCCAGGTAACACTTCAAATCTTTGAGCTTCCTTTCTATAGATCTTGAGATAAGACAATTTCAAAATTTAGAGCTCTGACTCATTATAAGTTTCCAAAGTGACAATCATTTACAAAAAAATTACTACAAAGATCGATATCTGATTAAACAGATTTCCTCTTTTAACAAAAAAAATTGTACAAAAAAAATAATTTGACAGGTTTAATACTTCCTTTTCTTTCAATATTTAGGAAATGTAAAATTTTGTATGTAATGTACACATCCTTCATTCTTTCAAATCATTCATAAACTAACCTTAAATAATATGATTGCTAGCTTAGTAATTATAACCCAATTATTTAATTAAGTCTGTAACTTTTAAATCCCACTTATAATTAAAGAAAAGCAAAATAG
This sequence comes from Epiperipatus broadwayi, assembly GCA_028023455.1. Classification (NCBI taxonomy): domain Eukaryota; kingdom Metazoa; phylum Onychophora; class Udeonychophora; order Euonychophora; family Peripatidae; genus Epiperipatus; species Epiperipatus broadwayi. The sequence continues at coordinate 3,334,279 of JAQFVV010000077.1, forward strand.
AAGTATAGAATAAAATGTTAGAATTGATCAAGCATAGCTTAGTTTTAAAAAAGTTAAAATGTTGAATATTTGAAATATAAAACAAATAAATAATTTACACATACATTGCCTATATGTATGCATTATAACTTTGCTTTTTAACAAAAATTTAAATATTAAATGTTGTGCTGTCTTTTTGAGATTTATTAACAACAAACAAGTAAAGCATATAATGTTGTCCCATTCTTCTGTTTAAAGTTTTAGAATTTTGATCTGGTAGGGTTTAACTTGATTACAGCTTCTTTTATGGTTATATAAAATTGTGATGATGATTTTTGGTTTACCTTTTCTACATGCACATTACTATAAATTTGGCTAGTGACAAATTGTATATATATAATTATGTTAAATAATGTTAATTTAACTTATGCTATTTTTAGAAATTTTTATTCTTTCAAGAAGCCAGGTTTTTTTTCCTTTTCTTTTTTTTTTCCATGTGTCAAAGCATTGCCATGTTTGTTTTAAAAATCAATCAATTTCTACTGATCTTAGTGTTTTTAATGTAAATGATGAGACTAGCAGTTCAGAAATCATTTGGGACCCTAACAAATATAGCAATATAATTGATTGCATTTAAATACAATTACAACATTGAATTTGATATTATAGTTGATTGTAATTTTAGTGGTTAATTAATTAATGCCATCTTTTTATCAGCATAATATTAATATATATGATAGAGAGATTTTACTCAAAATCATTTTTAATCATATGTCCAGCAAATATTGGATATTTTTTAATCAAACAATACAATTGAAAAATCATTATAATTTTTATAGCAAGCATAATCTAAATGGAAACTATTTTAAAAGGTTACAGATTTAGGTGATGCTTATTTATTTAAATGTTTATTTGAAAGCAAAGTTATATAAAAATGAGTTTGATTAAAAGTTCTGTTTTATTCATAACATTAATCTGAAAGAAAGGAGACTTTAGTTAAATTACCATTGAAATTATGTTTAAACTTTATTGTCAAATTTAATGTGCTTAAAGAGAAATTACATTGCTATGTTCTTTCAGTTCTCAACATATATCTTCCAAAGTTTGGTTAATATTTTTAATCATACATTGCTATTTGAAAGATACTAAAAATTTCTATAGATGATGTAAATTAAATTTACATTACGTGTGTATACATTATAATGAGATTATAAAATATATTGCTAATTGAATGACCAAATACAACTCTCAACCCCACCTATCTAACATTTGACCAATGTATGATATGATGCTTCTGGTTTTATTTATTAATGAGTTATAATGGAAATTATAGCTTTACAATAATCATATGATCAATCCCTTATTTCTATTCATTATTACCCATAATTCTAGCTGTTATTTCACCGGTGTTAATTTATATATATTCAAATAATAGTTAGAAATCACACACACACTAAATTTATTATTTATACTATGTGAATATTTTTTCTCTTTCCACAGTACAGGCTTTTTCATACCTGCACTCCAATATGTAATATATAGGGGGTTTGAACTCAGACTTTCATATACCCTCAACTAGTATAATTAGATATATTTTGAATACCACATAGAATAAAGAAGAAAGATATTCAAAGATATTAAATTTTAATAAAAGTGAATAATTTAATAAATAAAAATATTTATTGTAAATAAAGTTACATGTCAAATAAATAAATAAATAAGCATTTCCTTTCTAAACAAGACAATGGATAAATAATTATAATACTACTTCATTACTAATATATTTTCTCTCTTCTATTTGTCCATTACTTGGCGTATATAAAAATATATATGTGCAAAATTATGCAATATACTTTCAAATAACAAAAATATACATGTACATTATCTGTGTATATAAAAATTAATAATGCAAAAAAATATATAATTTTTATAAAATAATTCTAAATATCACTATCCTAAAAAATATATTTTACTAACACCATAATAGAAATAAAAAAAAAGATTTTATCTAATAGCATTTTGAGCTCAATTATCACCATGTTCACATGATTTTATATATATTAATTTTGTGTACACACATATGATTTAAATGTATAGAAATAAATTAAAGTCAAGCCCATGATGGGTAAGAATAGTTTTTTTTCTTTTGTAGATCTTCTTTAACTTTCTTAATTTTCTCAATGAGATACTTCATGTGATAGTCAATTCACCACCTGTTGAGAAAATTACTAACTTTTTAAAATAAATAATATTAAAATTGTTTATACTTTATTGTAATATTTTAATTTCAAAAAAATTCTATATCAGAATAACTGAAAATTTAACAAGTTGAATCATTTTTAAACCTGCCTTGATAAGTTTATATTATCCCTTGAACAAGTCAAAATGCATGGAAACTGGTTACAATATGTTTTCTAATATATCATCACTGAAATTATTATGCTAAAATATATTACAATATTGTAACAATTATTTAAAAACTTAAAGCATAATTTTATAATTTCATCAGATATGATATTTATGCACTCACATTTTAAATACAAATATCAAATAATAAAGATGTCTTTTGTTTTTTGAAATGAAACTGCTTCTCCTAACAGTAGATAATGAAAAATATTGTTTGATTTACAATGTACTTTTAAAATTCCTATAGAGCTCAAATGTGTTTTTTAGAATTTTCTTCATTTATAAACAAAAATATCTAGCAGATGAAGTCATGTTTGTTATATTCTGATGATTTAATATTAAAATAAAAGTTAAAAATTTTCAACCTGAGAAAACAAAACTGTCGTAGTGCTAATGCACTGCAAGTGATTAGACTATTTTTCTGTAGGTCATCTATATTTTTTTGAATGTCACTTCATCCTATTGCATTGCTTTTAAATTTTAATTTTCTTTTGTTAAATTTCATTATATTATTTACCTCCAAATAAAATATTAAAAAGAAAAGCATCTGTCTTTAAATCTGGTTACAATTAATGAATTGGGTAGAAAAGTATTTGTTTCCAGCATTGGACATTTCTTTCTCTAACAAGGTTTTTAAATGCCATTTGCAAACTTCATGGCATCATCATGTACATTTTGATATTTTAGGAATTACAATGGTGCTGCAATTACTATCTTTTTAAAATTGAGTTAAGCCTGTCTATAACCTTTTATTACAGTTTTCAGTAGTTTGCAGCTTTCTTTTTTTCAGCAGCTACAATTTTAATGTATTCATTGAAAAAAATCTGAAAATTTCAGCATTATATGAACCTTTTTGAGTGATTGATAGTATCCTATTAACATAACAAAGCTATGAGGAAGGAGATCTAGAAATCAGTAGAAATAAAAATTTCTGATTAATCAAGTATTTTATCCCAGGATGAAACAGCTGAATACTATAAATTTGTAAAAAAATATATAATTTTTACTAATTTGTTTTACAAATTGATGGTTATGATGCAATAGTTTTGTAAAAGATTTAGTTTTAATCCCAAAACTAATAACTAATTGAAGATTCAAAATAACTTATTTTTAAAAAGATAACTTTTAAAAAGTTTGTTGTGACAAGTGAAAACAATTTCTATTGGGTAAAAATAAATAATATTTGTCAAAAAGGTAATAAATACTTTTGAAGATTTAAATAACAATAAAAAATTTATTAACTTGAAATTATTTTTTTTTGTTGGTAACTAATTCTAAATCTATTTTTTTTGTAATAACATAAAATTCAAATATTTAGCATTTCATTGTCCTAACTTCTTGAATAGGTAAATTACATCCAATGATGCTGGGCTCCATTATTATAGGTAATAACTTCATTTAGATATTTATTTTCATATTTTAAATCATACAATGTTTATTTTAAAAATTTCTATCACTCAAAAGCTTCTATTTGTAATAAATGAAATTAAAACTATTAGGATATTATGTAGGAAACAGGTTTAATTGTAAAATTAAAATATTCAAGTGAGGGAGATTATATTTAATGTTACATTCACTATATCTCAATCCAATTTCATAGGTGGAGTTTTTAACTAAACAGATTAAAGTTTTATTTTAGGCAGATTTTACACATGGACATTCCAGGTAAATCACAGTAGATTCACATCTCCAGAAAACTGAGCAATAACTGGCACTTTAAATGGTTGTAGTCCATTTCCATATTTTTATAATATGATATAACTGTTTTTTTATTGGAAATATTAAAATTCTTTTTTTCCATGGTTGATAGCTTTTTACTAGTGGATTAAAATTACTTATTATTAATATAATTTTAATAATAATTCTTCTGTGGCTAAAGCACACGGGCAGTGGTTTAAGCTATATTGCTATTTATAATAATAATCCTTATAAATTTTATTCAGCAATTACTTTTTTCTTATTGGCAATCAGATCCCCTGAGCAAGCCTGTCAAAAAATGAAAAAAAGAAAAGAAAGCTGTTATATTTACCCAATTTAGGATTCAACTGAATTAAAAAAAACCAAAATCCACTATACTTTTATTCTTTAATTTTTCCCTTTTAATTAAGATTATTTTAAAAGTATAATGTAAAACTTAATCTCTTGCATCTACTGTTACAGATTATAATCTTTCACTTCAAAAATGAGATAATACCAAGATAATTATAACAAATTAATTATATTTAATTACAATTCAAATTAACATACATGTGTTCATCAGTGTAATGAAGTGGTTTCTTTCTTTTATATAACCCAAAACTGAGTGTATGTTTAGTAAAGTGTAACATAATCATGGTGAACTTTACTGAAAATGCACTTAGCTTTAGTTGTAAAGAATAAAGAAACGATTTTGTAATGCAGATAAAGAAACATATGCAAATTTGAATTGCAAATGCAAATAAAGGAAAAACTCAATATTAATTACATATTCTTAAATTCACACAACAGGAACTTAAAATAAAAAAAATTTAAAAAAAGAATATTTTATAAAATATAATACGTTTAATAAATATGAATATATTATTCTATTTTATATATTTCATTTTGTTTTATTTTTCTAGTTACCAATCTTTACTATCTAATTCTTAAAAGCATTTCATTATATTAATTTCAGATAGTAAAGTTTAATGTCAGTGTTTTATATATATATATTGTGCCAGTCAAAACATGCTTATCCATCTAACACGAGCTGGAACTCACAAAATGTACTTCAAACCCAGTCAAGCCCGAGATTTAGGTCAGGGACCAGCCTGGATTCGAACCCACTCTCCAAGCACCAGATCTAACACCCAATGGATAACATAACAATGGTAGCACACGAGATTTAATTCTTCATCCGGCCCACTAGCAAATCGGAGAAAACAATAAGACTCATGGACTCAAACATATATATAAACAACGTAAATACTAGACATTCCACGGATAAAATCTAACATATTTAAATAATAGGGGCTTTACTAATGAATACTTATGGGCAATTAGTGAATTGGATTGATTTAATAATGAGACAGAAACTGATATATGATGAATTAAAATATATTTATTGACAATTGTTGTTGGCAAATGCATGCAGGCATTTTATTTATAAAGTAACATTACTCTAGGTCAATAATTGATACGTTGGCTATTATTTAATTGCTCCAATATTATTTAATGGAAACAAATACCCTACTATATAACTAATCACAACATTAACTTTTACCAGTTATGCCCTTTCATCATCAGTTCGTGTGGCTATTGTACGTGAAATCAAACCAAGTCTGGAGTGAAGCTTAATAATACGTCTTAATTATAATAAATTTATATTAACTATGGGCTTTTAAAGCGTCCCAGATAGCTTTAGATCGAACGGGTTTTCAAGATTGCTTCGGATCGACGCCGAAGACTGCATATTAGGGAGGAAAAAGTTGGCTATAACGATTTTACTAATATGCTAGGCACAAGTAAAGTATAATAATAAAGTGGCTCTGCAGATGGAAGAATAGTTTTAGGGTTTTTGTGACAAACAACGGTTTACCCAAGAACCAGTCATCATGCTGCTAATGGGGAACCTTTATTTGGTTCAGAGGCGGGGGACTTACGTGCTAATCTGGCCCGTAGCTCAGACTTCGCTACTGCACTACCCATAAGAGAAGATGGGCTGGACTTACCGTGTCTTCATCTTATATATATATCAAAAAGAACAGCACAACGAGAAAATATTAATAAATCCCACATCCGCCAAGCCGAAGGATATTATAAATTAAAGATCATATATTAAATGAACACTAGATCATCAGCTTGATCAAAAGAGCCAACTCTTCTGTAGCATGAGAAATACGATATGCTACTGACAGGAATATATAGATACAAACTTTACTTTATCCCGTTCAATCTCTTTAGTTATCTATAACTACTAAACTTTTAAAAGGGGGAAAAGTATATTTAATAGGGGACTTACGAATACTTAACTAAAAAAATATACTTATGATTGCACTCCAGGCTAGTTTAATCTTTAGTAACATAATAAATAAAGGTTGAAAAGCCACATTTTATATTTATATTAATTAATTTATTAAATGACAAAATATGAATTTGGGTTTCGAAACAGCGCACGAAATGATGCTATATGAATAATAATACGAAGATTTTAAATTTATATGTTTAAAAACATATTAATAATTAAATGCACGCCGTTTTGAAACATAGGCATAACTAATAATAAATAAAATAAGCAAAAGAAAAGCAAAATATAATTGCAGTGATTAAATTATATAGCAAAACATTAATTAACAGAAATTTAGCAAAAGTATTTCATTTATAGAATTAAAATATTTTAGGAAACAATTTAGACAGTTTACACTATTGTATTAGCAAAAAGTATTTCATTTAAATATTATTTCGAAAACAATTTAGATAGAAATTTCAATAATATGGTTAGCTAACCTGTTTTTGAAGAAATAATGAATGTTTTTGAAATGCACACAGAGCTCTGCGATTTTAAATAATACTAAAATAGTTCTGTAGCTAAGGAGAGATTCGAGCTGGAAACGAAGGTGACTTCTTTGGCGGCTTATGGCATCTTCAATTTAGTTGGGAGATGATTTTTAAAATAGTGTTTCTTTAGCTGGATTGAAATCGGAATGAGGGCAAATTATTTTTATGGCTTATGGCATCTTCAAATTTAGTTGGTGTAAGCTTGGTTGTTCCTTTGGCATTTGATGGATTGAACTAGGCATTCCATCACGGGAATTGCAGCAATTCTTGCCTGACTTTAGCCAGACATGGTAAAATTAAACAATTTTGACTTCTGATATTAACAGCTATTCAACAGCAAGATGGAGTCTATCTTCCCGCTCGACTTATATATTACATTTTTACATTTGACATAGGTTCGAAACTAGTTCAGACGAGTAGGTCATTAGGTTGATGGTGAAACGGAAAGAGATTGGAGTTTTCTGTTTCAATATATATATATATATATACTGTTTTTATTATATATATTATAATGTTATGATATAAGTAGACTACTGGGCTTATATAGGGATGACAATGTAATAATAGAAATTATACAAAACAGTATAACAAACAATGAGCATGAGCAGAAATCAGCATTGGAAATAAATATAAATAATTATAAGTAATAATGAACACAATAATATAACATTACCAGCATTAATTATCAAGATTCCTCAGCCAGATATTGCAACTGGATTTTAAAATGACACAACAAAATCTCAGACTAACCATCCACTATCCAATATCAAACTTAGAGCATATTATAAAAACATTCATTAAAAATTCTTCTTATACACATAGTTAAATGCTAAAATATGTATAATAATGAACATAAAAAATTCTGGGATTATGATACATGCTAATTATTATTAATGCTCTGATCAGTGTAATGACCATCTATAAACTAATTTCATATTTATACGATAAAATGATTGAACTTTAAAAGTGGCCTTTAATTTTGTACCTTCCAGAGAATTCTCTCAATTTGCACATATTCTTTTATTTATAGACAGACAAACAGACACACACACACACACACACACATATATATATATATATATATATATATATAATTGACTTGAACTAGCTTAGGATCTCAAGGATTCTACTAAGAGTGATTGTGAACTAGAGAAAGTATACCTATATAAACTTAATCTATACTAAAATTACTTGGATAACCTACAAATACTTTTAAACACAATTGTATGATGAAATCAGTTTCATACACAATGCTAATTCACAGAAGAGATAACTAAGAAAATA